>CM056051.1:241187771-241507771 GCA_029574335.1 Rana kukunoris
GCGCAGAGACAGGTAATTAAAAACGAAACACTCAGGGCCGATGTACCCACAGACCGTGGTGGGTAGATGTATAGGCGTAAGAATGAATGTGCACGTATGACGTATGGTATACAGGCGAGAAGATTGTGGTCAACAATCATTTAAAAAACAAAACCTCAGCCCGTATGGATCTGTAGACCTGACAGATCCTGAGATGCGCACCCTGGCTAACTATACCCGAAAGCACGGTATGACGAGACAAAGAAAACAAATAAAGCTACAAGGCTGCTTGTGTGCTGTGACTGAATAGCACCGACAAGCTATGTGACCAAACCACGCTGGAGCAGGACCCCCAACAGAAACACAACCCCCTCTGCGCCTACCCAAGTACGAAGACATGGCAGTGACGGAGGGACCCCAGCATGTCAATGAACCCGACGACCCCCCCGGTAAATAACGCGAGTGAGCGCAAGTGACCTGCTGCCCAGCCGAACACTGAGGACCCGTGGACCCACAGACTGTGGTGGGCAGTCCTGCCTGTGAAATGAAACGCAACAGAATGCATAGTAAGACATGACAAGCAAAGTTTGAGGTGAACAATCATCTGGAAAACGAAAACCTCAGCACGAATGGATCTGTAGACGTGACAGACCCCGGGATGTGAGCCCTAGTCAACCGGACCAGGAAAGCAACCTATGAAAAATAATTAGACATGGAGACGAACAAAGCTAGAAAGGCCACTGGTGCAAGCTGAACCTGCGTGACGACAGAAACACGCCATGGCAGAAACACGCCATGGCAGAAACACGCCATGACAGAAACACGCCATGACAGAAACACGCCATGACAGAAAAAACGCTCCGTGACAGGAGCATGACGCTGACAGCACCGCTATGACATGACAGGAAACATACAGTGACTGCAACCGCTATGACAGAACATGCTAAGACAGAAAACATGACACAGGCATGACAGCCCCGACAAAAAACATGCTGCTGACAGAAATGCTATGACAGAAACGTTCTACTGATGGAACCGCTGAGACAAACATACTGACAGACAAAACATACTGACGGAACCGCTGAGACAAAACATACTGACGGAACCGCTGAGACAAAACATACTGACGGAACCGCTGAGACAAAACATACTGACGGAACCGCTGAGACAAAACATACTGACTGAACCGCTGAGACAAAACATACTGACAGACAAAACATACTGACGGAACCGCTGAGACAAAACATACTGACAGACAAAACATACTGACGGAACCGCTGAGACAAAACATACTGACGGAACCGCTGAGACAAAACATACTGACGGAACCGCTGAGACAAAACATACTGACGGAACCGCTGAGACAAAACATACTGACGGCACCGCTGAGACAAAACATACTGACGGAACCGCTGAGACAAAACATACTGACGGAACCGCTGAGACAAAACATACTGACGGGACCGCTGAGACAAAACATACTGACGGGACCGCTGAGACAAAACATACTGACCGTACATACTGACAGAACCGCTGAGACAAAACATACTGACAGAACCGCTGAGACAAAACATACTGACAGAACCGCTGAGACAAAACATACTGACAGAACCGCTGAGACAAAACATACTGACAGAACCGCTGAGACAAAACATACTGACAGAACCGCTGAGATAAAACATACTGACAGAACCGCTGTGACAAACACATACTGACAGAACCGCTGTGAAAAAACACATACTGACAGAACCGCTGTGAAAAAACATACTGACAGAACCGCTGTGACAAACACATACTGACAGAACTGCTGTGAAAAAACATACTGACAGAACCGCTGAGACAAAAAACATACTGACAGAACCGCTGAGACAAAAAACATACTGACAGAACCGCTGAGACAAAAACATACTGACAGAACCGCTGAGACAAAAACATACTGACAGAACCGCTGAGATAAAACATACTGACAGAACCGCCGTGACAAACACATACTGACAGAACCGCTGTGACAAACACATACTGACAGAACCGCTGTGACAAACACATACTGACAGAACCGCTGTGACAAACACATACTGACAGAACATACTGACAGGACAGAACCGTTCCGCCATGAACAACGCAAGGCATGCACCAGTGTAACCCCCCCCCCCAAGTGGGTGGACAACACCTCCCCTGCTGCCAGCTTGACCCCTGGAGATGGACTGGATAGTGGATGACCTCCCCCCTACAACGTGAGCCCTGACCTCAGGGTGAATGAGGACCCCCTCATGACCCAGCGTGAGCCCCCCCCCAACCTGCGGCATAACAACAGTGGAAGGACGGAAGAGTGGATGCCCCCCCCCAGCCAGGAGCAGGGATCGGCCGATGGGTACCCGTCCGGCGGCAGCGGGAGAAACAGGCACGCAGCTTCAATAAAGCCCTGCAGCACGAGGACATCACCGCGAGTGCCCGGAGGAGCGGGAGGCGCACGGAGGGACCCCCACACAGCGCGAGCCCAGGTAGAGAAGCGGGCGGCCCCTATGAAGCTGTGCCTGGCCGAACAGTCCCCCCCCCCCGGTGCCCGCGAGAGCGGGACAAGTAGAAGGAGCCACGGAGGAATGGAAGGTGGGAACCCCTCCCTGCTGCCCGGCGTGAGCTAGCGGGTGAGCGCCCCTCCCCCATGTAGCCGGTATACACGATACAGGAGGCATGCTGGCGTCCCCTGAGCGGCGATCAGCGGGGAAAGGAGGAGGATGGCACGCAGTCTAACTTGCCCAGAAGGATCCTCCCCACCATGGTCCGGGCATAACCCCCCATGTGACAATAGCACCCCTCTGGCAGCCATATCCCTCGAGGGATAACCCCTGCCACGAGACTCCCGCAGCTGCTGCTGCTGCTGCCGCCGCTCTGTAAAGAAACCGGAAGTGGCGTGCATCGGTACCCAGAAACCCCACCGACGCCGGAGATGAGAGGGGAGGAGGGATAAATAGCCCTCCGACTCCTCCTACAAACACAGGCTCGCCTTCGGCCAGCCTTCTCACATATCTGCTAATTTTAAAGTCTAATATGCAAGTTATTGACCTAAAAAGTGTTTGAGAACCTGAGTCAGGGGACATGTATCAATGCAAAAAAAAGGGGGGGTGAGAGAGCGCCCCCCCTCCTGAACCATACCAGGCAACATGCCCTCAACATTGGGAGGATGCTTTGGGGGTCTGTGACCCCTCAAAGCACCATGTCCGCATGTTGATGGGGACAAGGGCCTCATCCCAACAACCCTTGCCCAGTGACTGTGGGGGTCTGCAGGTGGGGTGCTTATCGGAACTGGAAGACCCCTTTAACAAAGGGGACCACCAGATCCCACCCCCCCATGTGAATTAGTATGGGGTACATTGTACCCCTACCATTTCACTAAGGAATTGTAAAGAATTGTAAAAATAAAATACACACACCGTGGAGAAAGTCCTTTATTAAAAATATAAATAAATCCAGCTGTGGTAATCCACTCTCGGTCTCCGCTCCAACGTTGTTGGTATCCTGTGATGGGTGATCTCCTCTCCGCCGGGGTCCAGCGATAAGAAGATCTATTCATCCAGGTCCAGGATCCAGAGCACACGCATCGCTGCCTATCTCCACTGGAGACAGCCCAGCGAATGACAGCTCTTATGTAGTGAGGGCGGGGCCACCCATCACGTGATCCCGCCCCCTCTGACGCAAGGGAGAGCCCAGGCTTCCCCAGTGACGTAGTCAGAGGGTGCGTCAGAGGGGGACGGGGTCAGGTTATGGGTGTCCCCGCCTCACCTATATAAGAGTTGTCACTGGCTCAAGCCGCATCATTCGCCGGGCTGGATCCCGGACCTGGATGAAGAGATCTTCTCATCGATGGACCCCGGCCGAGAGGAGATCACCCATCGCAGGATACCGACAGCATTGGAGCGGAGACTGAGAGTGGATTACCACCGCTGGATTTTTTTATTAATAAAGGACTTTCTCCACGGTGTGTGAATTCCTTACACTTTCTTAGTGAAATGGTAGAGGTACAATGTACCCCATTACCAATTCACATAGGGGAGGCGGGATCTGGGGGTCCCCTTTGTTAAAGGGGTCCTTCAGATTCCAATAACCCCCCCACCCGCAGACCCCCACAACCACTGGACAAGGGTTGTGGGAATGAGTCCCTTGTCCCCATCAACATGAGGACATGGTGCTTTGAGGGGTCACAGACCCCCAAAGCATCATCCGAATGTTGAGGGCATGTGGCCTGATACGGTTTTTCTGCAGCTGGCCAGGTTGCGTGCTTGGATAAGGGGTCTGGAATGGATATTTTTTTTTATGAATGACTTTTCTCTGAATTGCCAGGAGCCAACCATTCATTATAGCCGCGAGTGATTTTAAAATGACTTTTTTTTCTTCAGAAATTACACTTTGTGCAGAGACAGTTCTAAAAACAGGAAACATGCGCTACTTCACAGGCATACTATACACCCCCCTAGGTACGAAATTTAAAGGAATATTTCACTTTTATTGTTTCACTTTAAGCATTATTAAAATCACTGTTCCTGAAAAAATTTACGTTTTTATTGTTTTTATCGTTTGCATTGATACATGTCCCCTGGGGCAGGACCCAGGTCCCCAAACACCCCAAATTGTTCGCTGTTCGCCAAACAGGCAATGTTCAAGTCAAACATGAGTCAAACTCAAAGCTCATCTCTAAAGACAATCATATGTGGAGTGTAGGCTCCATCTAGTTTTCTTTTTTGGTATTGCTTCAGTTCTGTTTATTTGATTCACTGTGTGTGTAGTTGTTAGTAAGTTAGTTAGGAAGTTGTTAGTAAGCAAGCAATTCTGGGTAGAATCTTCACAGGAAGTGAAAACAGGCACCATTCTTTGAGAAGATACTGCAGGAACCAAGACATGTCTTGCTTAATGTATCGCCACCACCTTTTAGAGAACTTAAAAAGTATGGGCCAGATTCAGGTACATCTGCGCATTATTGGACCGGCGTAGCACACCGCCTTTACGTTAGACTTGCGCAATGTAGCCTCGCAATCACCCTATTCTCGTCGCTTTTACGCACAAAATTGTGCATGCGTAACGTTATTTCAGAGGCGTAAGGCGGAGTATTACAAATTGGGAAGGACGTGGGCGTGTTACATTGAAATGAGCCGTGACCCCATGAAAATAAAGGGTCGGCCGGCTCGCGCATGCGCGCTTGAAGCAGACCATGGTCAGCATCTCTGTGCGCATGCTCACAAGGGGGCGGGGAAGGGGTGAAATGAAGTGGACTAGGGCAACTTAGTGAACTACGCAGACAGCATAAATAGACAGACACAAATGCACTTCCTTTGCAAAAGTACATCCCTTTGTATCCCTTTCCTATACAGCAAGGTGCTCTTTTGTTCTGTTGTTTATTAGCGTTTGTGTGTGACGTGTCTTTGAGATATTTGGGGGACTGTTTTGCAGAGTGATTTTTGTCTTTTATGTGTTTTCTTTGTTGTTATTTTGTTTAAATTATATTTTTGCTGGCATTTTTTATTTTTGCACGTCATTTATTTTATTTTTTGGTTCTGTTTGTGATTGTTGAATATTTGGAATGGTATGGGGGGTGATATTCCTGCGGGAAAGGGGTGTCACCCTCATTGTGGTGGAGAAGTGAAACCCAGGTCTGTGTGACTGTGTATGAATGTACAGTGACATAATTGGAGCCGTGGCATGGCGTTGCTGCTCACAAGTCCTGCATGGTGGGCTTGTGCCAATCCATGTGATGAGGATGTGGGTTGTGTGTGCTAGGGACCACAGTGGTGTGCATGCATGCATTCTCATTGTGCCATGATAATGTGTGGTTTAACATGCAAAGATTGCATAATGTGAGCTGGCATGAGATGGGGTCATGAGATGGGGTCCCAGTGGCATATGCAGAGTCACCTTGAAGGGAAAAGACAGGAGGATGTTAGTCGTGCATGTGCCCCTTGTGATGTGTGCATCATGGGGGGGGGGGGGGGGCAGTCATGGCCTGCCACCCATGTCACTCACCAACAGCCAGCTGTGTCCCCATACATGTTCTGTTTCGCAATCTGTGGGGATGGGGCTCTGATTGTATATGTAGCTGTCATGGGTGTCATGGGTAGTGTCATGTGTTGGCTGGTGATGTCCTCCTGCAGGGTTGTGGTTAATTCCATGATGGCATGAGGGGTGAATCTGCAGATGCGATACACCTCAGAATCACTCATGCAATAGATGTCTATGCATGTGTGATATATCAAGTGAAGAGTGAGGGGGCTTGTATCCAGATAAGAACTTTGTATTAGATTAGATTAAATGGTTAAAGTTTATAATAGCAAAAAAAAAGTAAAAAAAAATAAAAAAATCCAGTGCCTCCTCAGTGCCCTCCTCCTTCTTTGCTCATCTAAAAGTCAGTAGTATAGCTATGCGCGACGATGCCCCTGGCATGTTGGCATACAGATTGTTGTGCAACACGTGTGACTGCTGAGCTCCTCACTAACCAGTGTTGCTTTATCTGACATGTAGACGATTTTTCTTTTTTTAGACCAGCTTTTATATGGTCTAATTTTAGACAGGACATTTTGCTGTTGCGCACACTGCGTAGCCTGCGCTGCCCCAACGTTCTTTTGTGGATCCCCGTAAGTCCCTCATTAGCATATTTGACTAGCAAATCAATGGTCTGTATAGCGCAGTTTTGCGCGGACGGATGCGCCTGTCTATCGAAATTACGCTGGACAAAAAAAAGTAGATTTCTTGTGTATCTCGTTTTGGGGATGCCGTGCATCGAAACGCACGCGCACAATTAGACTTACGCCGCGCATCTCCTGTTACGCCGGCGTAATCGCTTTGTGAATCTGGCCCTATGTTTTTATTATCTCACCTTGAATTGTATATCGTTGTTTCTGCTATATATGCTGTATTGTACTTATTGAGGTCTATTTCTGTTATTTTGTAGTTTCACGTAGCTTGTTCTAAAAAAAAAAAAAGAAATATGGTATCTGAAGTTTATGCGACAAGTAGGTTTAGCTGTCTGCCCTAGAGACAGAACACCATGTACAGCTGCCTTTGCAGCTTAGGGGGGTGGTAGAAACATGGTTCAACTCCCTGTTTCTTGCCATCCATGAACCAAAATGATAAACTATGCCTTATGCAAGTATTACATGAAGCTTTGTGATTTTTCCTGGAATACTGACCATGTGGCTGACTTCTTGAGATGCTTTCTATGTCAGACAGCTTTAATTGAGCCACAATACACTTATCCAAAGTTTTTTTTAACAAGTACTATTGATATACTCTGTATAGGGCTTATGCTAAATGTGTGATTTTTTTATAGGCACATAGAGAAACACATCTCTCCATACCATTTTACTATTTGTTAAGTTCTGCTAGCAGCAGAGAACATAGTAACAATTGGCATGATAATTTTTTATAATAATCAGATGTTATTTGTTTTTCTCTTTCATTCGGGACTGGAGTACTTGAAAGTAGCAATCCATAGTCTGTGCAAGCATTCTATTTTGAGAAAGCATAACAGGTCAGGACAGCTGTGGCTAATTGAACAGGAGAGAGAACTCAAGAAAGAAGAGGGCTTTTTAGCAGTGCACATTTGTTATGCACAAACACAAAGAATGATGTTTCTCATACATAGGAAATGGTGTTTTTCATAAATGGACGTCATAGAAGCTTTATATCAACTATACCTTGCAGCTACAGTTCTTAAATTAAATAAGCTATCAAAATATAAAAAGAAGCTACACAACTCTCATGGAATAATTAAATGTCTCTTCTAATCGTAACATCCATCATTAGATTACTGCATTATATTCAGTTGTTTTCCATCATTTGTGTGTAAAAGGAGCACACAAGTTGACATGTTTACTTCTGTCTTCTTGAAATTAATAATTTGTTATTATGCAGCAACAACATCCATAATAAGATGTTATGTTGGTAAAGCCATAGCTTAGCTTCACCTTTCCATCTACATTACCCCTGTATATACTGGTTTTCCATAGCAATAGCTATTTGTAAAATGTCAGAAGGAAAGGAGTGTCCAGAAAAATGCAACTCTTGATGTAGGGTTCACAAAACAAAATGCCAAAAAGCCAAAGTGTTTATGGGGGAATGGACTTCCCCTTCTTCAGGGCTGTAAGTGCGTACTTATGGGTGAGGGTGGTTCCCAGAGGAATTTCTCAATTTTAAGCTTCAGTTTGGCAGCGTGCTGGCTGGTAATGAGACCGCAAGAGCTCTGGGAACCACCCCCACCAAAAAGTATGCACTCACAGCCCTGAAGAAGGGGGTTAATTCCTCCAAACCAAACTGGCTCAATGTACATGTTTTTTTTTTAACAGAGATGTTTTATTGAGATCAAAACAGTAATACAATACCACATGGATACAAATGCACAGCATAGTATTAAGACTGGAGAGAAAAAATAATTAAGATCAAACAAAAAACAAACATACAGGGGGCATCCGATGAGCTAAAATGAAAGTATCAACCTAACCCCATCACAGTATTAGGTAAGAGGGTGAAGACAGTTAAACCCCATCATACATATAAGTAAACAATGCAGAAGGAATAATACCAGCGCCCCGTCCCCTCCAAGGGCCATACAGAAGAGGAGAGATAATAGTAAATAGTGAGAAGGGAGGGAGGGGGGGACAGTAGGGAACAGTCATAAGTGTCCAAACACAGTGCAGAATCTAGGTCATCATACAAAATCAGCCCCTAGCCTTAATCCACCCAGACCAGATCTTATCAAACTTTGCCAGGCACTGTCTACTCTCGTGGGTGATTCTATACAGGGGCAATACATTGTTAACCGAGAGAGTCCAGGACTCGACCGTGGGCGGGGATGCCGCCTTCCACTTAAGAAGGATCTCCCTCCTAGCATAAAAGAGGGTGAAGGTAAGCAGCAATTTGGTGTATCTGTCCCCCTGGATCTCCTCCATGTGGCTCAGGAGAAGGACCAAGGGGTCTACTTGGACCCGTAGGCAGGACACCTCACCCGGGATCTAGGCCACCTGTTCCCAGTACGGTCTAATCGCAGGACACAACCAGAACATGTGGCAGTACGGGCCAACCTCCACCCTGCAACGCGGGCAGTGGGGGTCTCTTTGGGGGAATATGCGAGCCAGTTTTTGGGGGTGTAATAGGCCCTGTGCAGGAATTTAATTTGAATGAACCGATCTCTAGCTGCTATAAGTGATGGGATGAACGTGGAGACACATTCCTCCCACTTTTCGTCATCCAGGTCAGGTATGTCAGCCCTCCATTTTTCAAAGGTACAGGTCAACCCAGTGTCATAGGCTACCGTCAAATAAAGGTATAGATTGGAGAGAGGACGCCCCATGGAGCGCGAGGTCAAGAGGCGCTCAACTGAGTCCGACTGGAGTGTAAGTCTGTCCGGGAACTGGGCGCCGAAAGCGTGACGGAGCTGCCAGTATCGAAACGTCCATCGCGGCGGAATTGAGTAGCGGTCCCTCAGCTCATGCCTGGCACTGTCTGGATAAAGGGGGCCTTGAGAGGTAAGGAAGTCCTCCTCTTCCTCCCTCTGTTCTGCCTTAAGGGCTCTGTCCATTATTCCACATAGAGTGTGCTCCAACATGTGAATAAGAGGGACAGTCTCACTGATGCATGCACTGTCACTGCTCACCATCCTCGTGGCCTCCTCAAATGGTGACAGGACAGTGTATGCATCCCTGATCAAGGCCCACTGGTGTGGGGAAAAAACCCAAGCTCCCCTGACCCAGTTCTACTGCCATATTGGCATAGGTACTCATTGATGGCCCTCTGCTGCGTGTGCAGCCGCTGCAGCATGGCCAACGTATAGTTCCATCTGGTGGGCATGTCATAGATTAGGCGGTTCTTGGGCAGGTTGTATTCACTTTGGAGGTCTGTCAGCCGAGCAGTGGCATTATATGACCTTTGGAACTGCACACAGACTTTCCTGGCCTTCTTCAGGACATCCTGTAAGCCCGGGTACCTGCCCAAGAACCGCTGCACCACCAAATTTAGGACATGAGGAAAACAGGGCACATGGGTCAGTTGTCCCTGTCACAGGGCAGAGTGGAGATTGGTGCCATTTTCGCTAACCACCATTCCTGGCTTAAGCTGGCGTGGCGTCAACCACCTCTGAGCCTGCCCCTTCAGAGGTGACAGAACCTCTGCCCTAGTGTGGCTCCTGTCTCCCAAGCACACCAGCTCGAGCACCGCATGGCATCTCTTTGCCTGCATTCCTGCGTAGCCCCTCGTACGCCTACGGAGCACGGCTGGTTCCTAGGAGACATCAGCACAGGAAGAGGCCACAGAGGAAGAAGAGGAGGGGGTGGAGGAGTAAGGTGTGTCACAACCAGTAGTGGTGTTTTGAAGGCGTGGTGGCGGAACAACCTCCAACACTACTGTACCTTGCCTTGCGTCCTTCCCAGCTGCCAGCAGAGTCACCCAATGCTCCGTGAAAGAGAAGTAACTTCCCTGTCCATGCCTGCTGGACCATGAGTCAGCGGTAATATGCACCTTACCACTGACTGTCCTGTCCAGCGAGGCATGGACATTGCCTTCCACATGGCGGTAGAGAGCCGGAATTGCCTTCCGTGAGAAAAAGTGGCGTTTGGGAACTTTCCACTGAGGTACTGCACATTCCACAAACTCACGGAAGGGGGCCGAATGTACCAACTGAAAAGGCAGCAGTTGAAGTGCTAGCAATTTCGCTAGGCTAGCATTCAACCGCTGAGCATGTGAATGGCTGGGAGTGTACTTCTTTCGGCTCTGCAGAAGCTGGGGCAGGGAAATTTGGCTGGTACAATCTGACATTGGTGTACTAATAGTAGATAATGTAACGGTCACCACCGTTTACTACCTTCCATCCAGCCACGACAAGCTTATCTGACACCCTCTGACAATACTGCATACACGATCTGTCATGGACTGTGAAATCATACTTCATGTATTACATAAGATGAGACATTATGGATATGACATATTGCAGGATGCCTTTGGACATTATGAGGTGTCTGTCTAGATGGGGATTGAACTGAATCAGACTATTGAGGACTATTGAAAGGCTAAGTGGCTTGTGAAAGACATTCATTGTCCAGTGTGTAGAGGTGTTAAGTCAGTCGGCTCTTTGACCTTTCTATTGTGTGATAACACTGTTTTGAGCCTTTTGATTATCAGGAGTATTGGATTAGCATGTCATTATCTAAAAAAGTGTGATCTCTCAGATGTAGTAATGACCTCCTCTCTATGCGGAGACAAGCTGGCTAGATAACGTATTCTGTTAACTTCACTGATGTCATTGTCTACAGGAATGTCATTCTCTCTGAGGTAGTAAAGTCATGCTAAATACATCGGTGCCGAAATGCCTCTGTATGGATACCCCAGTGTGTGAAAAGGGTTTGGAGATTTTATTGTTCTTTGATTGATGGAAGCTGTAACCTGTATATAACCAGCTGAGTGTTTCAATAAAGTTGATTTCTGGTTGAACATTCATACAACTCTTTGGTGTGTGTTCTTCATGGATCCAATCGGCACATAGCTGTAGGTTGGATTCTGGAATCTTGGATGACTGGACCATCAGATGTTGCAAGCTGTAATCTGATCCGATAGAAGCAGAGGAGTGTCGGGAGAGCAGGACCTGGGCGAGAAAGGGTCTCGTCACACAATCCATATCAATTCCCAGAATAAGACGAGACTCAGCTCTGTACTTGCTTCCAAGATGTGAACATTTTAATGGCATCTTTCCAGCTCTTTTATACAGCACAAGATGTTACAGCCAATCACAGGACAATGCCATCTCCACCCCCCTATTCACACTGGGGCTAATTCTAATCCGTAGCTAGACATGTGGGCACCGCATCATCAATAGAGTTCAGCTAACCTTGAATAATACACAATCACAGATAATCTTCACACATATCAGGAACCTCAATCACATTATCTTAGACAGACAATTCGGCACCGATACTGACAGTTACATTCCTTGAGATAATGACATCAAAACCAAATACTATCACACCTGAGCATCAATACATTCCTAAACCTAACTGACATGCTAATTCAGTACATCTGAACGGAGACTTTAACACATTGTTTTAAATACAATGAATCACACAATCAAAAGGTCTTTCAGGCCCTGATGCAATTAACACCTTTCAAAAGCATGTGTCTTTCACAGTGAATAGCCAACACCTCAAGACATGTCTCAAGACATTTCAATAGCCTATTATACAGAGGTATGAGTGAGTCACTCTGGTCTTGTAGACCTGAATTAACACCTTTCAAAAGCATGTGTGCCCAGATTGAATAGCCAACAGCTTTTGATATCTGAAGACATCCTGCAAACATGAATTATTATTAATGTCCCATCTTCTGTAATGAATGAATTATGATTTTTTGTCACCCTATGGCCCTAGTGGACATAAGGTGACCCTAGACATAGGAGAATCTCAGTCTGTCACGGTTCATTCCATTACAGCCCGCTGTCACGACTACGCCGTCACTATGAATGAGGGATTAGGACTTAGACACTTGTTATGGAGGATACTCAGTACTGAACCACCAAGTCACTCTATGATGTATACAGAGAGTATGGGGTTAAATTCATCACAGCCTCCAGCGGTCTATCACCTATTCTTGGTGTGGTGTGTGTTACCATAGGTGATAAATATACAAGGTAAGGTGCACAGTCTCTACAAGCATAACATATGGCAGTCTTAAGACTAGAAGCAAATAATAAACGGACCTTGAATGATGAACCTCAATACAACCATTAACCAGTAATGAACCTTTGGGTACTTGCGGTTTGGTGTGGAATGGTTAGAAGATTTTTCCTCCTGCAGATTTGAAGAGTGGTCCGGAATGCTGTGGAGAACTTGTAGATTGTCAGCTCTGTGGTCAAGAACTGAGGCTCCGGCGATGGGAGGTACCGAGGAGATGACCCTGAATCTGCGACAGTGGAATCTGTCGGCTGGGTTGATCCCTAGGAACGTGAGGATAGCTGGTGGAGGTCTCTGGTCTCAGATGGCGGCGGGCGTCAACGGCAATAACCGGACACCCAGCCGCCATTGAGAGGGGTTTAAATAGCCCGCCTGTGGCGGGATACACGCTGGACGCGCTTCCGCGTTCCAGCATGGAACGCAAACCATAACGGCGCGCCGGAAGTGACGCGGACGGGGTGCTGGATGGAGCGCAGCTGTCTAGGGGAGGTACAGCTGCGCTCGTTTCATGGAAGGTAACGCCGATGGCGTTACATACTCCCCTCCTCAAGGGGGTCCCCAAAATAGAGCCAGTTGGAGAAGGTCGATCAGGGTATCTGCGGTGAAATTGTTTGATGAGTCGGGGAGCATGAATGTGAGAGGAATCTTCCCAGGAGTCATCGAGATGACTGTAGCCTTTCCAACGAATCAAGTATTGCAAGGAGGAACCCTGTCTCTTGGAATCCAGAATCTTTTCAATCTCGTATTCAGTCTCACCGAGAACCTCAACAGGAGAAGGGGGTTGAGGAAGTCTGTTAGGGAACGGATTAGGTGTGAAAGGCTTAATTAGTGAAACGTGGAAGGAGGGATGTATCTTCCAATCTGAGGGTAGCAGTAATTTAACAGTGTTGTTATTGATGATATGTGAAATGGAGAAAGGACCAGTAAATTGACGACCAAGTTTTCTAGAGGGAATCCTAAGGCGTAAGTTTCGTGTGGAGAGCCAAACTAGATCCCCAACCTTGTACTTAGAAGGTGCAGTTCTATGAGAATCATAGTATCTCTTCTGTCTTTGTTGGGCCGCGTCAAGATTAAAACAGAGTATTCCTAAAGTCTTGTTTAAGGTCGAAAGATAATGTTCTACAGCGGGAACACTATTAGGGAGACCGGAAGTTGGTGCAGATTTGGGATGGAAACCATAGTTTGCGTAGAAAGGAGAGAATTTGGAAGAAGAACTTGGGGCGTTATTATACGCAAATTCAGCGTGAGGAAGAAAATAAAACCAGTCGTCCTGTAGATGGGTGCAATAACAGCGTAAATACTGCTCGAGTGTTTGGTTAACCTGTTCTATCTGTCCGTTTGTTTGAGGGTGATAGGCAGTGGACATTCGATGATCAATTTGCAAGGCTTGACAGAGGGCTCTCTAGAATCTGGAAACGAATTGAGTGCCCCGGTCTGAAATAATATGGGAAGGCAAGCCATGTAACTTAAGAACATTCTGTAGGAAGGCTTGTACAGTTTCTAGAGATGTTGGTAACTTCTTTAACGGGATGAAATGTGCCATCTTTGTTAATAAGTCCACTGTGACCATAATTGTGTTTGCACCCTGTGATCTGGGGAGATCGACTATAAAGTCCATTGAGACGACATCCCAGGGTCTTTCCGGTATTGGGATAGAAGCTAGAAGACCATAGGGCGGCTTCCTTGAATGTTTGCTGGTAGCACATGTCACGCAGGAATTAACATAATCAGTGACTGTCTGCGATAACCGAGGCCACCAGTAATCTCTTTTAACTAAGTGAATGGTTTTACTGATTCCTAAATGACCTGCCAGAAAAGTGTCCAATGCCCCCAGGAGATCTCCGTGCTGTTCCAGGTATGCGTCAGCCCAAACTCTAGGTTCTCCCCTGAGATAGGAGATAAGGGTAAGAATTCTAACCGTGTCGGAGTAATAAGTGCGGGGACACAACTCAAACATTAGGCGGCATGAACTAATAAATTGACGGAAACGTTTTCTATCTCCAGAAAAGGGTTCTGGAGGACAGACCTTTGGTTCTGGTCTCTCTCTGACATGAGCAAGGTTCTGATGTCGGAGAGCTTCGTTCTCTAGGCGTATCTCATTTAGTGAATTGGTTAGGGTATCAACCCTTTGTGAGAGTCCCAGTAAATGATTGGTGAGATTATCAGGATCCATGTTTTTTTTTTTTTTTTTTAAAGGGGTCCGGTTATTCATCACAGCCTCCAGCGGTCTATCACCTATTCTTGGTGTGGTGTGTGTTACCATAGGTGATAAATATACAAGGTAAGGTGCACAGTCATGGGCGTCCGCTGAACTTTTTCCAGGGGGGGGCATAATTTTACGGTCACCTTTCCTATATCGGGCACCACCTCTTCACTGATCATACCTGTATGCACTCAGCTTCCCCCCTCATCTGTATATATACCAGCCCCCCTGTACACAAACAGCCTCCTCCCTTCACTTGTATGGTCAAGGTGGTCTTCCTTCTCCCAAGTCCTGTTTCTACATGTCAATTTGAAAATACATTACAGTTATCAAAGCAAACACGAGGGCGCACATAAAGGAATAGGCCAGAGGTGGCAGTAAAGAGCTCTGTAAGCTCTGTGACACTGATATTGCAACAGCTGTGGAGCCGACTGCACAAACACAGAGAGAGTCAGCACAGCCACAGATGTGAGCATGGCAGACCCTTGCTGATTCCAGGAGGGGTCACTCGCCCCCCCTTAACCCTATGAGCGGACGCCCATGTGCACAGTCTCTACAAGCATAACATATGGCAGTCTTAAGACTAGAAGCAAATAATAAACGGACCTTGAATGATGAACCTCAATACAACCATTAACCAGTAATGAACCTTTGGGTACTTGCGGTTTGGTGTGGAATGGTTAGAAGATTCTTCCTCCTGCAGATTTGAAGAGTGGTCCGGAATGCTGTGGAGAACTTGTAGATTGTCAGCTCTGTGGTCAAGAACTGAGGCTCCGGCGATGGGAGGTACCGAGGAGATGACCCTGAATCTGCGACAGTGGAATCTGTTGGCTGGGTTGATCCCTAGGAACGTGAGGATAGCTGGTGGAGGTCTCTGGTCTCAGATGGCGGCGGGCGTCAACGTCAATAACCGGACACCCAGCCGCCATTGAGAGGGGTTTAAATAGCCCGCCTGTGGCGGGATACATGCTGGACGCGCTTCCGCGTTCCAGCGTGGAACGCAAACCATAACGGCGCGCCGGAAGTGACGCGGACGGGGTGCTGGATGGAGCGCAGCTGTCTAGGGGAGGTACAGCTGCGCTCGTTTCATGGAAGGTAACGCCGATGGCGTTACACCCGCATGTACTCCTAGGTTGTGACACACCTAATTCTACACCTTCAGTCCTATCAGTGCAGGCTTCAGAGAGGACTGAGGGTATAGTGGGGTTGAAGATCACAGCTGATGAGGGGCAAGGGAAGGTACGCTTTGTTCTTTGGTGTGGGTCTTTGAGGTATGCTTGCCAATGAACTGCATGGCAGGTTGTCATATGTCTGGTCAAGCATGTGGTGCCCAAGCGGGTGATGTTTTGGCCACGCAAGATACGCTTGAGACATATGTTGCAAATAGCAATGGTGCGATCATGCACATGTCTCAAAAAAGGCCCACACCAAAGAACTTTTGCAGTAACGCTGAGACACACCAGCGCCCTGCACAGGCGTAGCTCTGCAAAGTAATGCAGTTGGTGTGCTGCCCTTAAGCTGTGCCCTGGAGGGCATCCTGCCTCTTTGGAGATGTGCCTGTGTCTCTTCCTCCTCCTCCTCCTCCTCTCTCCTATCAGGCACCCACGTAGAGTCAGTGACCTCATCATCCCCTCCCTCCTCATCACTGTCAAAAACCTGACAGTATGCTCCACCTGGGGGAACACGACTGCCAGATTGCTGTCCCTCTCGGGCACTCCCTCTCTCTGGGCTCACATTACTGCCTTCCTGTGTTCCATCATTGGAGCCTTCAAAACGCTGCGCATCTTTAGGCAATATGTACCCAACGCTGTGTTGAAACAGTTCGGGGGACTCCTCAGGAGGACATGGTGGGATTGGGAAGGAGTAAGTGATGCCATTGAGCAGAGGGAAGAGGACGCCTTGGCAGCTAATTTGCCAGACAAAGTACCCTGAGCCCGGGTGAGAGAGGATGAGGAGGATGAGGATGGCTTGGTCATCCACTCTATCAATTTGTCTGCATGTTGAGGCTCAACAAGGCCAGCTCGTGAAAAGAAGGACGAGCGTGTGCAATGGTCACGTGCTGAAGAGGATGCACTGTGTCCACCACCAGCATTGTTGCCTCTAGATGCAGAGCCTGCTTGCCCTTGTGACTCTGCCTGTCTTTGTTGTCCTTCCAGACATTATAATGGCCTGCAGAGGACAAAATCAGTACACACACCTTGTAGCTTTAGGTGAAAACTGCAGAGGACACGTGGAGTACACACCAAGTAGCTTTATGTGCAAACTAATGAGCACACTTGCAGTATACACCAAGAACGTTTAGGTGCAAACTTTACAGCCCAAGTGCAGTAAACACCAAGTACGTCTATGTGCAAACTATACGGCCCAAGTGCAGTAACAACAAGTACGTTTAGGTGCAAAGTATACGGCCCAAGTGCAGTAACACCAAGAACGTTTAGGTGCAAACTATACGGCACAAGTGTAGTACACACAAAGTATGTTTAGGTGCAAACTATACGGCCCAAGTGCAGTAACAACAAGTACGTTTAGGTGCAAAGTATACGGCCCAAGTGCAGTAACACCAAGAACGTTTAGGTGCAAACTATACGGCACAAGTGTAGTACACACAAAGTATGTTTAGGTGCAAACTTTACGGCCCAAGTGCAGTAACACCAAGTATGTTTAGGTGCAAACTATACAACCCAAGTGCAGTAAACACCAAGTACGTCTATGGCCGTGTACACACGGCAGAGAACCTCGACGGGCAGAACACATCGTTCCGCCCGTCGAGGTTCTCTGCCGGCCGTCGAAATCGGCGACCCGCCCGTCGGGAATGGCAACCAGCCATTCATCCAGGCGGCCGTCGAGCAAAAAGAGAGCGTGCTCTCTTTTCGCTCGACGGGATTCCCGACGGGCGGGGCGAGCCAGGAGCGTACACACGGCCGAGGTCCTCGCTGGAATGCAGCTTCCAGCGAGGTTCTCGCTGGTTTCCAGCGAGAACCTCGGTCGTGTGTACGCCGCCTAAGTGCAAATTATACGGCCCAAGTGCAGTAAACACCAAGTATGTTTAGGTAAAAACTATACGGCCAAAGTGCAGTAAACACCAAGTACGTCTATTTGCAAACTATATGGCCCAAGTGCAGTAAACACCAAGTACATTTAGGTGCAAACAGCACAAGTGCATTGAACTACAAGTAGGTTCAAGTGCAAACTATACAGCACAAGTGCACTGAACTACAAGTAGGTTCAAGTGCAAACTATACAGCATGAGTGCAGTAAACACCTTGTACGCTTAGGTGCAAACAGCACAAGTGCACTGAACTACAAGTAGGTTCAAGTGAAAACTATACAGCACAAGTGCACTGAACTACAAGTAGGTTCAAGTGCAAACTGTACAGCACAAGTGCACTGAACTACAAGTAGGTTCAAGTGCAAACTATACAGCACAAGTGCAGTAAACACCTGGGGGTAGATTCACATACACTTAATATTGCGCTGCGTAATCGAAATATTCTACGCTGCCATATTTTACCAGGCTCTACACCGAATCCTGGTAGATTTTTGCCCATACGCTACGGCGGTGTAGTCTATTTCTCGCCGCGTAATCGAAATACGCGATTGGGGGGCGTGAAGCATTTAAATTAAGCGTGTCCCCGCGGCGATCGAACTGCGCATGCTCCGTTCAGAAATTTCCCGCCGTGCATTGCGTGAAATCACGTCGTTACGTCATTCGTTGTTTGAGTAGCGGCGTTTACGAACATTCCTATTCCCGGACGACTTACGTAAAAAATAATAAAAGACGTCGGAAAACGTAGAAATTCGACGCGGGAACGACGGCCATACTTAACATGGGCTGTCTAATATTAGAGCAGCAAAAAGCTGGTATAGTGTTACGCAAATAAAAGATGACTAAAGGTGCCGTAAGAGAATGCGATTGAAGATCGTAATTTCGGGGATCGCCGGCAAAAGCTCATTTGCATACCCCGACGCGGAAAACGACGGGAAGTCCACCCAGTGGCCGCAATTTTATTGCAGCGTAGATCCGAAGGCGTATGAACACGTAATCCAGTCGAATTGAAGCCCGCAGCCGTCTATTCATGGTTTGAGGTTTTCGACTAGCTAGAAAACGCGCGTAATTTGAAATTACTCCAGTCTAACACCAGTTAGACAGGCGTAATGGCTCACTGAATCTGGCCCCTGGTACGTTTAGGTGCAAACAGCACAAGTGTACTGAACTACAAGTAGGTTCAGGTGCAAACTATACAGCACAAGTGCAGTAAACACCTGGTACGTTTAGGTGCAAACAGCACAAGTGCACTGAACTACAAGTAGGTTAAAGTGCAAACTATACAGCACAAGTGCACTGAACTACAAGTAGGTTCAAGTGCAAACTATACAGCACAAGTGCAGTAAACTACAAATAGGTTCAAGTGCAAACTATACAGCATAAGTGCACTGAACTACAAGTAGGTTCTAGTGCAAACTATACAGCACAAGTGCAGTAAACACCTGGTACGCTTAGGTGCAAACAGCACAAGTGCACTGAACTACAAGTAGGTTCAAGTGCAAATTATACAGCACAAGTGCACTGACCTACAAGTAGGTTCAAGTGCAAACTATACAGCACAAGTGCACTGAACTACAAGTAGGTTCCAGTGCAAACTATACAGCACACGGGCAATACAACACGTTAGAATACTGCAGCTAGCACAATCAACTGCCTGACAAATAGGAATAGCTGATCTAGCTGAACAGACTAGCCTGCCTGCTCTCATTAACAACACCGCAACACACTACACACGGCCGCCTTGCAGGCTGCCTTTTATAGTGTGGGGCGTGTGCTAAAGCCCTAAGCCATAATTGGCCAAAGCCACCCTGGCTTTGGCCAATTATGGCTCTCCGTTTTTTGCGCGCTGTGATTGGCCAAGCATGCGGGTCATAGTGCATGCTTGGCCAATCATCAGCTCGCAATGCCGCAGTGAATTATGGGCTGTGACGCGTCACTCAAATTTGGCGCGAACGACCCGTTTTGTTCGAATTTCGACGAACAATCGAACAGCCAATGTTTAAGTCATACATGGGTTTGATTAGAACACGAAGCTCATCCCTAGCTCTGAACACCAGGCGCTCCTTTCTCCTCACTCAAGTCTTCACGCCGACATCACCACCTGGTTATACCAGAGTGATATCAACCCAAGCCCCCCAAGGGCATTCACTACCACCATCCACTGTTGGGCTCAACCCACTGGAAGTGATTCCTTTCTCACTGCTCAAGGAGCCACTTACCTATGACTAGTGACCAATCCAGTCAATCCACCATGGTCTACAGACCAAACCAGATTTTTTAAATGTGGAAAAGTAGTTAAACACTGTACATGATACAGAATAGAGCTTAAAGTTTGTGGACACCTGACCTTCAAACTCACAGTATATGAGCTTGTTGGACATTGCATTCCAAACCATTCCAAATAAAATCATAGGAGAAGAACCAGGGGACTGACGAGCTCGCTGCTCGTGGAGATAGGCCACCTATCTTTTCACTCTGTGTAAGTGCACATTCACTCTGCAGTGGGGGCTTTACCAGCAGTGACAGGATTACGCTATTTGGTTTCCATTTTTGTCTTCCACATGCACCATTGGATTCCGGGTTCCACTAGGCGCACCATCCCACTCCACAGGCGGGTATTCTACCAGCAGGAGATTACAGTCATTTCCCTTTGGCTTGGCTATATCAGATAGCCATTGAGGTAAGCTGCTAGGATCACCTGAGGTGTGGGCTACACGTGTGGATTAGTTTGCTGTGCCTCCCACTTATCCGGTTGCTGGAAGGTTTAATCTGAAATTCTTCACCACCTCCACATCCATTCTGGTTTCAACATTAGGACTTTTCCCCTCCCCTTTATTGTGGGACTGTCACAATTTGATTTACCTTATTCACCATTGTGCTATTTTTGATGTTTGCATTGTTCACCCCTATGTTTTGATAGCTCACCATTCCCCATCCAGCAGGTTCACCCATCACTTCCCCAATTTTGGAGTTTCTACTCCTCTTACATTTTTTCCCCTTCACAGCGCAGACAATATTACCCTTTTTTCATTTTTCAAATAAAACCATTTAATTGGAGCACAATGTAAACATTTAAAGCGGAGCTCCAGCCGCGGGAATTTTTTTTTTTAAAGTCAGCAGCTACTAACAGTGTAGCTGCTGACTTTAAATAAGGACACTTACCTGTCCTAGGCGCCCGCGCTGACGGCCCCCCCCGATGCCGGTCCCACGATCGCTCCGGGTCCCGCGCCGCCATTCACACTATGGGAAACAGGCAGTGAAGCCGTACGGCTTCACTGCCCATTTCCTAGTGCGCCTGCGTGAGTCTCACGCTGGCTTGTGAATGGGCGCGCTGCTCTCTGAGAACACACAGTTCCCAGGAAGCAGCGCGCCCCATTCACAAGGAGAAGAACAAGAAGAAAACACACCGCGGTTCAGGAAGAGGCAAATTACGGACTTCCGCATAGCAACAGCTATTTCGGGTGAGTATTTTTTTTATTTTTTTTTCAGGTTTTTTTTTTTTCAAACAACATTGTAAAATGTTGTTATCCTGGGTGGAGCTCCGCTTTAAGATGCTAACGCAAGAGGGACAGGAAATCAGCCATTTATTTAAAAAAGTTGGTAAAGACCTAGCTTAGCTGTACATGGATCCCATCAGATCAGGGTTCACTGAACTACTACCGGAGACTTTATTAGTTTGTGTATTTCTCTACTGTCCATTGTTTCTTGCAGTTACAATATCATTCTCAGTTTTTCATCATTTCAAACTTTTTTTTTTTTTTAATCCATTAATACTGTTTTATTCCGCTTTTTGCGTATTATGTTTATTTTGTTTTATGAAGAGAAGACATGATTTATTTAACCACTTGCATACTGGGCACTTACACCCCCCTCCTGCCTAGGTAAAATTTCAGCTTGCGGCACTGCGTCGCTTTAACTGACAATTGCGCAGTCGTGCGACGTGGCTCCCAAACAAAATTTACGTCCTTTTTTCCCCACAAGTAGAGCTTTCTTTTGGTGGTATTTGATCGCCTGTGCGGTTTTTATTTTTTGCGCTATAAACAAAAAAGAACGACAATTTTGAAGAAAAATACAATATTTTTTACTTGTTGCTATAATAAATATCCCAATTAAAAAAAAAAAACACATTTTTTTTCTCAGTTTAGGGCGATACGTATTATTCTACATATTTTTGGTAAAAAAAAAAATCGCAATAAGCGACTGATTTGCGCAAAAGTTATAGCGCTTACAAAATAGGGGAGAGAATTATTATTTTTTATTATTTATTTTTTACTAGAAATGGCGGCGATCTGCGATTTTTATTGGTACTGCGACGTTATGGCGGACACATCGGACACTTTTGACACATTTTTGGCGCCATTCACATTTATACTGCGATCAGTGCTATAAATATGCACTAATTACAGTATAAATGTGACTGGCATTGAAGGGGTTAACACTAGGGGGTGAGGAAGGGGTTAAATGTGTATGCTAGGTGTGTTCTAACTGTGGGGGAGGGGGGGGTGACTGGGGGGGTGACCGATCTGTGTCCCTATGTAGGAAGGAACACAGATCGGGCTCCTCCTCTCCAGAGACAGGACGCTGTCTCTGTGTAAAACGGCAATGAGAGATGATCTATGAGAGATCATCTCTCATTCGCCCACAGATCGCATCGCAAACGGCCACTCTGATTGGCCGTTCGCTGCGATCTGTGATTGGCCGTGTCCAAGGGACACGGACAACACAGGGCTTCCCCGCAGCGCGCTCTACAGCGCGCGCTGGGAACGCCTGAATGACATGCCGTCAAATGACGGCATGTTGGATATTCAGGCCCGCGCTGTTGCCGTCATCCGACGGTAGCGCGGGCCTGAAGTGGTTAAGTATAGTTTAGACATACAAGATATAGGTGTATCCACACAAAAATACACAATTGTAAAGCATTACAAAAGTAATCAGGTCTTAAAGTAGGAAAATACTTGCCAACAGACGTGATACAATTATTAATTTTCAGAGTATTTGTTTATGAATCATGTATTAATGACCCAGCAGGTATAAATTTGTTAGGGGAAAGTCGTTCCTTTGCAATTACAAACAAAATTATTTAAGATAAAAAAGGGGGGTAGAGAGGGAATAGACAGGGCAGGTTTTGTGAGGGGCAGGGTAGGGAATTTAAAACATCAGGATCACGCAAGGTACAGGATTGCCTATTTTGTATGAGGTCAACAATTTGATATAGAATTTGTAATAATTGTATTCAGATACCCAAAGAAAAGATTTTAGATCAAGACATTATTTTTTAGGAACAGGATTGAAGATTTTATTCTATGTTTTAATACTTATTGGTCGTGGGTAATTCTTTACATTGTAGATTAACCTTAGTGGTAATGCATATATTGCTTCCTCATAATACCCACCACCCTAGCATCAATCACTGAACCTGTCACTAAGCCATGACAGATTTTTTTTTTTTTTTTTTTTACCTAATAAACCAAGAACACTGCAGTCATGCAGAACAGCTGATCAGTCATGTAAACAGAACACATCACAGAACTGACCACCCTAAACATACATTTCAGAATTCTTTCCTTTGAAAACAAGCAGCGCCGAGCCATAGTCACACAATGTGAGCATTTTTGTACAGGAAGATTTTGAAATCCTCTTTTTCAAGACCAGGAGCTGTGGCCCCAGTTAAACAATTGTGCATTTTTAGTATACAGTACATATGATTCCATACAACAGAAACATTGGTTATCTACAGCACAGTTTTACAAAAGAAGAACTTCACATGTGGTTTTTCGTGTGTAAATTAATTTTACATCTATTTCTACAAAAAAATAAAAAAAATCTATATATCCCATGCAGTTCTGCCCCCTTCCCTCCTGCTATCTTGCTTGATTGCATTCCATATAACATACCAGCATTAGCTTATTCCATTATTTAAAGACCAGACCTAGTTGGGTAGGTTTAGAATGTCTTTAAGGTTTTATTGCAGTGTTCTTTTTGGATAGATTTCCACCTCTCTTTCTGTCCTGGTGACAAGTTATAGGTGCAGGAAGTTAGGCAAAATTGCACCAATGAGGACAATGAGATGGCAATATAAAATAACCTTAATGTTTAGAAGCAGGTAAACTGTAATGCCCCGTACACACGATTGGATTTTCTGTCAGAATAAACTTGGATGTTTCTTCCGACGAAATTTCGCTCAAGCTTGGCTTGTATACACACTGTCACACAAAAGTTCTCTGAACCTTCGTCCATCAAGACCGCAGTGACATACAACACTACGACAAGCCGAGAAAATAAAGTTCAATGCTTCCAAGCATCGAATTGTTTCCGAGCATGCATCTGAATTTTATGCGTCGGAAATTGCTACAGGCGATTGGATTTTCCGATAGGAATTTTTTCAGTCGGAAAAATTGAGAACCAGCTCTCAATCTTTTGCTGGCGGAAATTTCGCCAGCAAAAGTCCGATGGAGCATACACACAGTCGGAATTTCCGTTCAAAATCTCACATCGGACTTTTGCTGTTGGAATTTCCGATCGTGTGTATGGCGCATTAGAACATATTATGTATTTATTGATATCTGTGCACCCACTGGAGAGATTTTCTACCACTTCCTACATCAGTGTTGCTACATTCAGCTGCCTAGCACAGAGTCACTTCTTACATCAGAATATGCAAGGTTCCCCTTTAAGAGTGCAAGGGGGAATTTTACAGACCCTGATGTAAAAGGGAACACTGTGGACTCTAATGTAAAGGTGAACTCTGGGGACACTGATGTAAGGGGGAATGCTGCAGACTTTACTGGTGTACAGGGAAACGATGATCTCAGGGGGTCTCTGGTCACCAGGGCCCTCTTCCCCTTTCAAAAGACTCCACAGTACTCTCCTTTACTTCACAGTCTACAGAGTTCCCACTTATATCACAGTCCACAGAGATCCCCTTTACATCAGAGTCCACAGAGTTCCCCTTTACATTAGGCCGCGTACACACGATCGAGCATGCTTTGAAATTTGTCTATCGGACATGTCCGCTGGTTAGTACGCCTAACCAGCGGACATAAATCTCCCGCATGCGTCGAATGGATTTGACGCATGCGTGGAGGTATTTTACTTCCTGGATTGGTGACGTGATGGCGTCAACGTCACCGCCACGTCACCGCGTTATCCGTCCAAGGGGATTTTGGTCCGATGGTGTGTACACGCCCTCGGACCAAATATCCGAGGAGGCATGTCCACTGGAAACGGTCCGTCGAACATGTTTCAGCAGACATGTCTCCTCGTCTGTACGCGGCCTAAGGCGGCGTACACACGATCAAATCTGTCTGCTGAAACCCGTCTGACGGGCCGTTTCAGCAGACAGATTCGATCGCGTGTACGGGCAAACAGACGGATTTGGCCACCCGACAGATTTCAAAGCATGCTTTGAAATCTGTCGGCTGCAAACCCGTCCGCCCGACATGTCTGCTGGTTAGTACGCTAACCAGCAGACATATCTTCTCGCACATGCGTCGAATGGATTCGACGCATGCGCGGAAGTGTTTTACTTCCGGGTGCGGTGATGTGGCGGCGTCAACGTCACCGCCACGTCACCGCCACGTCACCGACACGTCAGCCGGCTGGGATTTTGGTTTGATCATGTGTACACGATCAAACCAATACATCCCAGGAGACAGATTTGGTCAAATCTGTCTGTCCGATCGATTTGAACAAATCTATTTGCTCGTGTGTACGAGGCCTAAGAGTCCACAGAGTTCCCCTTTACATTTGAGTCTGCGGAGTTCCCCCTTACAGTTGTGGACCCTGATGTAAAGGAAAACTCTGGTTACCATAGCCCTCCCCCTTCATCTATACACAAGTAGTCTGCAGCATTTCCCTTTACATCAGAGTTCCCACTCACATTGCCACATCAAGGCACTTTTGATAAATATCTGAGTATCACAACTTTAGGAATATATAAAGCAAACAGAGAGCAAACAGAGAGCATGCTCACCTGGAGGCAGGCCTCTTCCTTTTCAATACAGCAACAGACCAGAAGCCCATACATCACCTTTATAAAGCAGATGAAGACTTGGTACCAAATCCAGAAAAAAGAAAATATGACAGCTGCTCTGTTCTGTTTATAACTAGCAAAAAGGGAGAGGCAAACATGGACAGGGTAAATCACAATACAGTAGAAAAGGGGTCCACTGGCTCCCCACCCAGCACATAACACTTTAAGATGCATGCTTTTTCCCAAGAGTGATTAAGGATATCCACACTACATCGTGGGCCTTCCTCACACTTGCTGAGTAGTAGAACCATAGGTCCAAAGAGATCGAACAAAAGATAAAATCATCTTCCTAGACCATGGGTCTTCAAACTACGGCCCTCCAGTTGTTCAGGAACTACAATTCCCATAATGCCTAGTCATGTCTGTGAATGTCAGTGTGTTACAATGCCTCATGGGATGTGTAGTTCTACAACATCTGGAGGGCCGTAGTTTGAGGATCCCTGTCCTAGACCATAACAGTCATATTTTCAGTGTGTGCTAGAGCTGTCTTGGAAAGCTGACAATTTTGCGTAGAGGGGGGATATTCTTTTTTATCTTTTTTTTTTTTTTTACTTTTGTCATTGGTACATTTCGCATGTGGTAGAGCCCAACTTCCCATGCACTTTGTTTGACAATAGCTTGCTTATTAGTCCTAGCCAAAATTAAATAACTGAGCACGATTCGCCAAACTGCACACAGGCGATTATAATGTCCTAATATTCCAAGTTGCCACTGCCAAGCACTGCCTAACCTTCCACTGTGCCATTAAACTATCTAATACTATCCTATCCCCTAATTCCATGCCTATTAGAAAGAAAAAAAATCTGTAAATAAATAAAATTGTGTGTTGGAGAGGAATGTATTTTAGAACCAATTAATGTATACAACAGCTAATTTTAGTTTGTTATGAGCATTCACGATAAAAATGAAAAGCTTTGTAGAAATTCAGCCACACTTTATATAGCCTTAGCTTTTTACTTATTCAGGGCTTTTATTTCTGCACAATATTTACTTCTCATACTTATTTTTTTATGATGAACAGCTACCTAAAATGCTATTTAACAAAGACAATTGTTTTAACACAGAAATGTGATAACAATGTAAAAGTGTATAAAATAATTCAGCTCATATTATCCTTTACAAAAAAAAGCAGGCACATCACTATGATCGCTTTCCCAATTTTTTCATTTACTATGCAATTGCTAAAAATAAATGAATCGTGATCTGACCCCAGACATGTTGCCTTCACAGTTAGAAAGGGTTGATTGGAATCACAGATTGCTTGGCCACTGAGCAAATGGAAATGTTTTCTGTTTCTAAGCAGTGTTGTCAATATGGATACGGTCCGTTGCATCCAAAACATCTGATAATGAACAAATTTGATGTAAACCTACAATGTGTTTAACCCGTTCGCTGTGCCTTCTGAGCAGTTTATACTAGCATTCTAATCATGCACAGCATGTATACCAAGATAAATCATCTTAATTAATAGATGTCTGATAGATGGACTGCGTGACAAATATAGCATTTTAAATAACATGGCACCAAAATCATGTTCTCAATACAGAGAATATGCGATACACACAGCAGACAAAATACAGCAGGTCACTTTTTAAAAGGCCCTTAGGTTTGAGTGGATAGCAGGACTTTCACGTAATTGTAAGCCATTTACAAAAGACCCTTTTTTCTATATAAACATTAATATTCCAACAATCATTCATGGATGAAAAACACAGGCTTCACTAGAACAGCTTCTACTAGATGCAGTAAATAAAAATAAAAGTGTCAGAAATTGACTGTGCTTCCATACATGGGTTCTTGTTATTTGTAGTGGATAGGAGTTTAGGGCATTGGTCCTCCTTGTACTTTGTAGTGGGGTCACTCCATAATAAGAACACTCTAAGTAGCATGTCAAACAGTAAGTCCTGGCAATGTCATAGTGATTATGTTTGAAGCTGGCATAAACATTGCAGTGGGGGAACTAGGAAGGTCTCTGACTCTTATGCTGGTTACACACTTCTTTGCAATTTTTGCAAGCTGTCAAGTGCAAAAAACAACCAAAATGGACAATTGCATCCTACCACCAGCGGTTTCTGTCAACAATCTGACATCATCTTAAATGGTTGGTTGCACTTCAACTGGAGGGGGGGGGTGTGCCTTGTGTGCTGCATTGAGAGGGGTGCCGCCGAGGGGTGTCAGCATGCAGAAGAAGGTCAGAAGGCGGAGAGAGTTGGAAAAGGATGGCTATATTTACGTTGCAGCCTGGGGGTCAGCAACCCATTGGAACCTAAAGAGTAAAGGTGGCAGGGGCAGCATCAAGTGGAAACCATGGGCTATACTTTCCTCCTGCAGCAGCTTAAACCCAGTTCTTCGCCTCCCGTTAGCATTCAGCTGCTGCATCGGTTCCACTAAATCCTGCCTGCGCTGCCCCTCCTTTCCAGGTCCCCATTCCTACTGCTTGTAACAATACGCTGAATTCGATTCAGGTCTATGGATCTCAACTGCGGAGACTACTCAGGCTCGAACCCAGGTTTCACTCTTAACTCAGTTAAGAGTTTGGGTTTTATCATCACAGTCTCAGTAAAGTAAATAGTGCTTATTCCAGCATAAGCAACAAGTAAAGTAAATAGTATTAATAGTATAGAACAGGTATTAGGATAGGTGTAGCCGCAGTACTGGGACTGCACACCAGAGGTCAGTAATGAGCACAGGCATAGAAGCAAAAAGGTAACTGGTATCTATAGCAGTGAGGATAACATCTGCAGTTCAAACTTGAGTGAAACTCCATTTTTAGCAATGAACTATAACATGAAGACTGTGGTTGAGACTTTAGCAGAACTCCATAGTAAATGATAGCATAGCAATGAACATAACTTGGAAGCAAGCAGCAAGTATGGTGATCAGTGCATAATAATTGGTTTCTATAGCAGAGTACTTGCGGTTGTAGATAGCTGGGCACGGATGAGCGTCCTAAAAGCCTGGACCTGGTTGCTGTGAGCTGTAGCGAACAAGGAGTCCTGGAAGTCCAGTTCAGGAAGCTGTAGCTAAGCTGTAGCTAAGATCAGGTGAGTCTGGAAGCCCAGCTGACATTGGCGTTATGTCAGCAATAGAGGAACACCTACCTGCTGGGAGTTTAAATAGGCCGCCCAGGAGCTAACCAGGAAGTGTGAGGCTATTCAGAAAGATGAATGAGAGTTGACTGGAAAATAAGTAACTATAATTGTACTTAGTGCAAAGTTATTGGTGAGACGTTACATAGCCCCCCCCCCCCCCTCAAGGGAGCACCTCCGGAGCTCCAACTACCAGATGGCCGAAGACTTTACTTTTTTCTTTTGGACTTTGTTGTTTTTGAAGTTCTGGTAGGTGGTGCACTTATTGCTTGTAAAGCTCGTTCAAACACTACTAGATCTTGCTTACAGACCATAGTACCATTCGAGGCATATGTACAGTCAGGTGGAAGAACTTCACTTGGGGACACCGGAGACACAGGAACTGGGGACACTGGAGACACAGGAACTTCAACTGGAGACACAGGAACTTCAATGGGAGACACAGGAACTGGAACGGGAGACACAGGAACTGGAACGGGAGACACAGGAACTGGAACTGGGGACACTGGAGCTGGAACTGGGGACACTGGAGCCGGAACTTCAACTGGGAAGGTAGGTACAGCAAGCTGAAGAACAGGCGCATCGGACTGGACAGTAGTCACCGGAATGTCAGACTGGGGCAAAGGAACTTCAAGCTGCATAGATGTCAAAGATTCTGGGGTAGAAAAAAAACTCCCAATAGTACCCACCTGAAGAACCTTTGGCCGAGTTGGGCAGAGAGCTATAAAGTGCCCGCTTACACCACAGTAGAAACAAAGTCCATAGCCTCTCCTTCTTTGTTTCTCCTTAGGGGATAGGATCTCGGCCTTGGTCTTGCTGAAGACATCTGCAAAGTCCTGCAGATGGACTGGAAGATCTGGAAGATCAGGTGAGTGAGGCTCAGCTACAAGGATGGGAGAGGTAGGATAGCAGGTGTCCTTACGAATATGTGATATATTACGTTCAGACTTCTTTGCAAGAAGTGGGCAGCAAGAAACTGAATGGTTAGAGCCAGCACAGTATAAGCAGAGGTTTTGATCTCTCCTTCTTTGTTTCTCCTTAGGGGATAGGGGCCCCCTGATTGACCCTAAGTCCATGGGTACCCCTTTAGGAGGTGATCTAGCTCTTTTAGAAGTTGGAGGTATAGATGAGTTAGCACGTTCGGCCTTTCTTTCTCTGAGGCGGCGATCTATAGCAACTGTTAGGCGCATGAGGGTATCAACCCATTGTGAGAGACCTACGAGATGATTGGCTAATTCCGCTGGATCCATTTTGAAATTGGTTCCTCTATTATGTAACAATACGCCAAATTTGATTCAGGTCTATGGATCACAACTGCGGAGACTACTCAGGCTCGAACCCAGGTTTCACTCTTAACTCAGTTAAGGGTTTGGGTTCTATCATCACAGTCTCAGTAATGTAAATTGTAAGTAAATAGTGCTTATTCCAGCATAAGCAACAAGTAAAGTAAATAGTATTAATGGTATAGAACAGGTATTAGGATAGGTGTAGCGGCAGTACTGAGACTGCACACCAGAGATCAATAATGAGCACAGGCATAGAAGCAAAAAGGTAACTGGTATCTATAGCAGTGAGGATAACATCTGAGCTGCAGTTCAAACTTGAGTGAAACTCCTTTTTAGCAATGAACTATAACATGAAGACTGTAGTTGAGACTTTAGCAGAACTCCATAGTAAATGATAGCATAGCAATGAACATAACTTGGAAGCAAGCGGCAAGTATGGGGATCAGTGCATAGTAATTGGTTTCTATAGCAGAGTACTTGCAGTTGTAGATAGCTGGGCACGGATGAGCGTCCTGAGAGCCTGGACCTGGTTGCTGTGAGCTGTAGCGAACAAGGAGTCCTGGCAGTCCAGTTCAGGAAGCTGTAGCTAAGATCAGGTGAGTCTGGAAGCCCCTGTTGAAGGCTTATTCAGCCGAAACGCGTCGGGTCACCGCTATCTAGCACCCCATATTGCCAATTTGTGATCACTTTTTAATATATGTCATATTTTTGTTTTTATGACTTTTATCAATAAACCTTGATTGGTTGTACTCATCTGCACTATTGGAGCTTCCTGTTCTTCCTCTTTCCACATATCATCCACCTTGCGGCTTTGGTGAGCCCCAGCCATATTCTAGGCCTCCTACCTTTGATTTTTGGCTCAAGGATCCCACCTGGAATCTACAACCTGACGTTCCACACCACTCAAGGTACACCTGGTTCTGATGTGGATTCCCAGCTTTAATTCCAGTCATCTGTTGTGATCCTGCCTTCCGGGTTCCAGTGGTCCCGGTTCCTAAGTACCACAGTGCCTGTCTGACTCACTACTGTACAGTATCTGAGTCCAACCCATCTGGTAAGCACATTTACGTTGTCCTCTGATCACGATGAGATTGTGACCTATAGAAATTTGCTTGTCTTCTCCTTATTGGATGATCACCCACCCGTCTACATATAGACTTTGGAACTCTATTTACTTTGAGCACTTCATTTGGGCCACTCCATGTTCAGTGTTAGTGGCTCTTATATACTCACCGTATACAAATGTGATTTTCATATTAGCGCTACATTTTTCGTTTCTAGAGTCTGGAAGCCCAGCTGACAGTGGCGTTATGTCAGCAATAGAGGAACACCTTCCTGTTAGTGCTGGGAGTTTAAATAGGCCACCCAGGAGCTAACCAGGAAGTGTGAGGCTATCCAGAAAGATGGATGAGAGTTGACTGGGAAAGAAGTAACTATAGTTGTACTTAGTACAAAGTGAGAGGCTATTCAGGAAGAAGGATGAGAGTTGACTGGAAAATAAGTAACTATAATTGTACTTAGTGCAAAGTTATTGGTGAGACGTTACACTGCTGCCCCGCTCCCCTGTGAGCTCCCTTGGCTCTGTTGCAGCTCTGCCGGACCCGCTTCTCTCCTCTCCCACCAGCTACTGTAAGGGATGTTTCAGGTGTCTGTTTAGACCCCAACTATTTAATTAAAACCCCCAACAGGGCTTTTAAATATTTGTCAAAAATAATAAAAAATACAATTATGAAATAAAAAACTACTGGCACCATTCACTGCCCTGACACCAGCCTCTGACCTACTGACCCCATCCTCTTCAGGGGAAGCGCTGATCTGAACCTTTGCCCCAGGTAAAAAATGTCTAGCTTCACCACTGCTTGAAAATGCTTGAAAACTGTTACATGTGTCCAGAATCATTGCTAACCTGGCTCAACTTAATGTGTATATCCAGGCAAAATAAAAACAAAAACAATCTATTCAGTACATCTGTGTAATTCAATCTTTCTCAATGTTTTGAAAATAACTGTTGACCCACAGAAATCCAGTAAACTTCTAACTTACTGTTTAAACTGCAAGATCAGATACATCAGGTAATAAAGTTAATATACCCGCTATGTATGGCATAAGTCTTTAAAGTGAAAGCTGGCTCCCAGTTAATGGTGCTGGCATACATGTGATTTTCTAAACAGAAGTGTGATTTTTAAACACAAGTGGGAAGAGTTAAAAAACAGGAGTTGAATTTTAACTGTTTCTGCTTGCAAGTGTCATTTTTTTCTCTGACACTTTTTAAACAGGTTTTTATTTCTCTCTGCTAAGGAAAGTGTTTAATTGTGATCAGGTTTTTTTTTCTCTGCTAATCAGTGGGGAGTGTTTAATTTTAAACAGGTGAAGAGGTGAGTATAAAAGTCTCAGTCAAAACTCCCATAAGGAGCTGGCTCCCAGTTAATGGTGCTGGCATACATGTGATTTTCTAAACAGAAGTGTGATTTTTAAACACAAGTGGGAAGAGTTAAAAAACAGGAGTTGAATTTTAACTGTTTCTGCTTGCAAGTGTCATTTTTTTCTCTGACACTTTTTAAACAGGTTTTTATTTCTCTCTGCTAAGGAAAGTGTTTAATTGTGATCAGGTTTTTTTTCTCTGCTAATCAGTGGGGAGTGTTTAATTTTAAACAGGTGAAGAGGTGAGTATAAAAGTCTCAGTCAAAACTCCCATAAGGAGCTGGCTCCCAGTTAATGGTGCTGGCATACATGTGATTTTCTAAACAGAAGTGTGATTTTTAAACACAAGTGGGAAGAGTTAAAAAACAGGAGTTGAATTTTAACTGTTTCTGCTTGCAAGTGTCATTTTTTTCTCTGACACTTTTTAAACAGGTTTTTATTTCTCTCTGCTAAGGAAAGTGTTTAATTGTGATCAGGTTTTTTTTTCTCTGCTAATCAGTGGGGAGTGTTTAATTTTAAACAGGTGAAGAGGTGAGTATAAAAGTCTCAGTCAAAACTCCCATAAGGAGCTGGCTCCCAGTTAATGGTGCTGGCATACATGTGATTTTCTAAACAGAAGTGTGATTTTTAAACACAAGTGGGAAGAGTTAAAAAACAGGAGTTTGCTTTTAACTGTTTCTGCTTGCAAGTGTCATTTTTTTCTCTGACACTTTTTAAACAGGTTTTTATTTCTCTCTGCTAAGGAAAGTGTTTAATTGTGATCAGGTTTTTTTTTCTCTGCTAATCAGTGGGGAGTGTTTAATTTTAAACAGGTGAAGAGGTGAGTATAAAAGTCTCAGTCAAAACTCCTATAAGGAGCTGGCTCCCAGTTAATGGTGCTGGCATACATGTGATTTTCTAAACAGAAGTGTGATTTTTAAACACAAGTGGGAAGAGTTAAAAAACAGGAGTTTGCTTTTAACTGTTTCTGCTTGCAAGTGTCATTTTTTTCTCTGACACTTTTTAAACAGGTTTTTATTTCTCTCTGCTAAGGAAAGTGTTTAATTGTGATCAGGTTTTTTTTTCTCTGCTAATCAGTGGGGAGTGTTTAATTTTAAACAGGTGAAGAGGTGAGTATAAAAGTCTCAGTCAAAACTCCTATAAGGAGCTGGCTCCCAGTTAATGGTGCTGGCATACATGTGATTTTCTAAACAGAAGTGTGATTTTTAAACACAAGTGGGAAGAGTTAAAAAACAGGAGTTTGCTTTTAACTGTTTCTGCTTGCAAGTGTCATTTTTTTCTCTGACACTTTTTAAACAGGTTTTTATTTCTCTCTGCTAAGGAAAGTGTTTAATTGTGATCAGGTTTTTTTTTCTCTGCTAATCAGTGGGGAGTGTTTAATTTTAAACAGGTGAAGAGGTGAGTATAAAAGTCTCAGTCAAAACTCCTATAAGGAGCTGGCTCCCAGTTAATGGTGCTGGCATACATGTGATTTTCTAAACAGAAGTGTGATTTTTAAACACAAGTGGGAAGAGTTAAAAAACAGGAGTTGAAAACAGGAGTTAAGACAGGAGTCTACTAAACTGTAAGTAACATCTTAAACTTCCTACAAGTAATTATATTGTAACTGGGAAATGTGTGCTAGCAGGGTTGAAGGTTTTGCTCAGTGCACAGTGTGTCACATGTATACAAAATTGGTGCAACAGCTCCAGGATGGATACCGCTGTGACAGATGTGAGCAGGTTGCCCTTCTGGAAGCTCGCATTAGAGATCTGGAGGAACAAGTTGCAACACTGGGCAGAAAGGACAACCTTGAAAGGGGTCCTCTGCTCGCTGAGCAGGTGGTCAGTAGGGTTAATGTGGAGGGTGGAGGGGCAAGTCAGGATTATCAGATAGGAAGATGGGTTAATGTAGTTAGAGGGAGTGGAAGGGGCTTGCAGACAAGGAAGGCCAATCCTGTGTTTGTGCATCAAAACAAATTTGCCAAGTTGGGTGAAGATGTGGAGGTGGCTAACACAGAGGTGGCAGCCCTAGATGTTACTGCTACCCCTAACAGCCGGGAGAGCAACCCATCTAGTAGAAGTGGTGAGGGGAGTGCAGGTAGGCCTAGACAGTTGGTGGTAATAGGGGATTCTATAATCAGAAGGACTGATAGAATAATTTGTCGCCAGGATCGCCTCAACCGAATGGTTTGCTGTCTCCCTGGTGCCAGGGTTCGGCATGTGGTGGACCGGGTGGATAAATTACTGGGAGGGGCTGGGCATGACCCAGCTGTCTTGGTCCATGTTGGAACCAATGACAGTATACATGGAAGGTGGAGGCTCCTTAAGAATCAATTTAAAGAACTAGGCTGCAAGATGAAGGGAAGGACCTCCAAGGTGATATTCTCTGAAATATTGCCTGTGCCATGCGCAACACAGGAAAGGCAGGGGGAGATTAGAGAGCTGAATGCATGGCTAAAGACCTGGTGTAGGAAGGAGGGATTTGGGTTTCTAGAGCACTGGGATGACTTCATTGGGGTGCAACCTATATGCTAAAGATGGTTTGCACTTGAATGGAAGGGGGTCTGCTGTGCTGGGGAAGAGGTTTAGGGGAATGCTGGAGGAGTATTTAAACTAGACTTGAGGGGGGAGGGTGAACGTGAATTACATCGGGCACACAGGTCAGTTAGGGGTCAGACATTAATGGAGAGTGGAATGGGGATAGATGGAGGTGGGGTTATGGCAGGTGACAAGAAAGTTCCCATGTTGCAAACAGCCATTGGAAATTATAGTGCCATTTGCACTACAAAAAATTATATGAATCATATGAAAAACGCCAGCGAAAAATGTAACAATACATTTAAGTGTTTGTTCACCAATGCCAGAAGCCTTCCAAGCAAAACAGGTGAGTTGGAAGCTCTGGTGCATGAGAGCTATGATGTAATCGGTATTGCTGAAACTTGGCTTCAATCCTCACATGACTGGGCTATTAATATTCCTGGCTATGCTCTCTTTCGGAAAGACAGGGTAAAAAGGAAAGGTGGAGGGGTCTGTCTCTATGTGAGAAGTGACCTCAAAGCAAGCGTGAAAGAGGACCTGGTTGATGGAGAGTGTGATGAAGTTGAAGCATTATGGGTGGAACTGCATACAGATGTGCGTAGTTCAAAGCTAATCATTGGAGTTTGTTATAGACCACCCAATGTTAATGAGGAGGTGGAGACTCAGCTCCTTGCACAGATGGAAAGGGCTGCAAGGGCAGGGACGGTGATAATAATGGGGGATTTTAACTACCCAGAAATTGACTGGAATAATGGAATTTCTGGGACAGTTAAAGGACAAAAATTTAAAAACCTATTGCAGGACAATTTTATGGTCCAGTTTATTGAGGCCCCAACTAGGAATGATGCTCTGTTGGACCTGGTAATCTCAAACCATGCAGAGCTCATTACTAATGTTCAGATAAAGGAACACCTGGGTAGCAGTGATCATAACATGATTTCGTTTAATGTAAACTATAAGCAAGAAATACATACAGGAAAGATAAAAACACTTAATTTCAAGAGAGCAAATTTTCAAAGCATGAGGACTGCTCTCCAGGGCTTGGACTGGGAGGGAATATTGGCACCGATGAACACAGAACAGAAATGGGAATTCTTCAAAAAGACTCTTTGGAACCTCACTGCAAAGTATATTCCCATGGGTAATAAGTTTAAAAGGCTACAGATAAAACCTATGTGGCTCACGGTTAAAGTTAAAAAAGCTATAAACAATAAGAAAATAGCTTTTAAAAAATATAAAAATGAAGGAACACTAGTGTCGTTTAAATGTTACAAAGAATATAATAGAATATGTGAAAAGGAAATCAAGGATGCAAAAATTCAAAATGAACGACAGATTGCAAAAGATAGTAGGACAAACCCCAAAAAATTCTTTAAATATATTAATAGTAAAAAGGTCAAGTCTGAGCATGTAGGCCCTTTACAAAATAATCTAGAGTGGGTGACTGAGGACATAGAGAAGGCAAATTTATTAAATGCTTTCTTCAGCTCTGTGTATACAATGGAGAATGGGGGAGCTCATGTCGATATAGGGGGTGGGAGTGACACAGCCCCAAATCCACAATGGCTCAAAAGTGATATGGTCCAGAAATATTTAGACAGAATAAAGGTGGATAAAGCACCTGGACCAGATGGCATCCACCCACGGATCCTAAAAGAATTGAGCTCTGAAATTTCAAAGCCACTGTATCTAATATTTAGGGACTCATTAAGGACAGGAATAGTACCACTGGATTGGCATAAAGCCAATGTGGTGCCCATATTTAAAAAGGGAACAAAGTCTTTACCTAGTAACTATAGACCTGTTAGTTTAACTTCTATAGTTGGAAAGATACTGGAACGTTTAATAAAAGACCACATGGATGAGTTCTTGCTGGAAACAAACTATTTAAGCAGCAGACAGCATGGATTCATGAAGGACAGAAGTTGTCAGACAAACCTGATTTCCTTTTATGAAGAGGTAAGTAAAACCCTGGACAGAGGCGTGGCAGTGGACGTGGTATACTTGGATTTTGCAAAAGTGTTCGATACAGTTCCCCACACACGGCTCATGTGTAAGGTAAGGTCTACAGGATTAGATATATCAGTTTGTAAATGGATAGAAAACTGGCTGAAAGACAGAATTCAGAGAGTTGTGGTTAATGATTCTTACTCTGAATGGTCCAAGGTTATCAGCGGTGTACCCCAAGGTTCAGTGTTGGGTCCCTTACTTTTCAATATATTTATAAATGATATTGGGTCTGAGATCAAAAGTAACATTTCTGTTTTTGCAGATGACACCAAGCTATGCAGTCTAATAATGTCCTTGCAGGATGTCTCCAATTTACAAGCCGACCTCAATGCTCTGTCTAATTGGGCGACTAAGTGGCAGATGAGGTTTAATGTTGATAAATGTAAAGTTATGCACTTGGGGGCTAAGAATATTCATGCATCATACATGCTAGGGGGAGTACAACTGGGGGAATCTGTAGTGGAGAAGGATCTGGGGGTTTTAGTTGATCATAAGCTCAATAATGGCATGCAATGCCAAGCTGCGGTTTCCAAAGCGAGCAAAGTCCTTTCTTGTATTAAGAGAGGTATGGACTCCAGAGATAGAGATATCATTTTGCCCCTGTACAAATCATTAGTAAGACCTCATCTGGAATATGCAGTCCAGTTTTGGGCACCAGTTCTCAAAAAGGATATCGGAGAACTGGAGAAAGTGCAGAGAAGGGCAACCAAACTGATAAGAGGCATGGAGGAGCTCAGCTATGAGGAAAGATTAGAAGAACTGAATTTATTCACTCTTGAGAAGAGGAGAATAAGGGGGGATATGATCAACATGTACAAATACATAAGAGGTCCATATAGGGCCAGATTCACGAACACTTGCGCTGGAGTATTTGGATATGCGCCGCGTAACTGTGATGATGCGCCGTCGTTTCTATGTGCCCGTACCCACCAAACTAGATGCGCCCAATAACGGGTCATTTGCGACCGGCGGAACGTTCCGACGCCAGAGTATCGTCAGCGCTTATTTTCGCTGGGCGCATCAGTCGCGCCCATTGATTTCCCATGCAAATATGCAAATGAGGTATTTTTCCCAATTCACGATCGGATTAGCACCATACGCTGGCTACATGCGCCGCGCGTATCTGGTCCGTCCAGCGCAAAGTTATTTCTACAAAAGGCTGCTTTATCTTTACTCCAGACGGTCACAGGTCAGCAGGAGAGCAGCTACAGCAGCGTTACCGACGAAACTAGCAAGCTGAACAACAACACTTGCAAGGACAACACCTCTGTGTGCCAACATGCCAGGGGCACTCGTGGTCCTAAGACTAGTACTGGGTCCCTCGCTACGGAGGAGGCGGGCACGTGAGAGGATATACCGCACTCGTATGAGCCTCTTTGGCATGGGGGATGAGGAGGTGTATCGCCTCTTCAGATTCAGCCCTGATGTAATACTTGAACTAACCACAACCCTGCAGGATGACATCACCAGCCCAACACACCGCTCACAAGCAGTGCAGCCACTGGTGAAGGTCCTGGCAACACTTCATTTCCTTGCCAGTGGATCATTCCAGCGTACAAGTGGAGTGGTGGCTGGGATGTCACAGTCCTCCATAAGCAGATGTGTGCACCAGGTTGTCCCTGCAATCCTCAGACGCATGTCCAACCAGTTCATCAGACCCACCACTGAGGACCTGCGGCTGAAGGCAATGACAGATTTCTACAACATTGCCAGATTCCCACGCACCATCGGGGCCATTGATTGCACACATGTGGCACTACAGCCCCCCAGTGCCACAGAGCACATATACCGCAATCGGAAGCATTGGCATTCCATCAACGTACAGGTGATAGCTGATGCCCAGCGCCTCATATGGCACGTCCGTGCCAAACACCCCGGGTCCAGCCATGACAGCTTCATATACCGTCAGAGCCCCATCCCTACAGAATTCGAACAGAACATGTATGGGGACAGCTGGCTGGTTGGTGAGTGACATGGGTGGCAGGCATGACCATCCCCTCCCGTGATGCACAACAGAAATCGCACATGCATGTCTAACATTCTCCTGTCTTTTACCTTACAGGTGACTCTGCATATGCACTGGGACCCCATCTAATGACTCCTTTCCGGAACCCCCAAACCAGAGGAGAGAGAAAATACAATGAAGCACACATCAAAACCCGTGCAGTGGTGGAGCAAACATTTGGGCTCCTGAAGTCCCGTTTCCGCTGCCTGGATAAGTCCGGGGGGACCCTATTGTATTCCCCTACCTTTGTGTGTCAGATCATCGCTGCATGTTGTATTCTGCACAACTTTGCCATGAGAAAAGGCCTGCATATTGACATACGTGATGACCTGACCCCCGACCCACACAGTCCCCACCTGCCAGAGGACACCCAGTCTGCTGATGGAAGAGCAGTCAGGAGGGTCCTCGCCGTAGGCATCTTTGGACACTAAACCAAAACATTAATAACACAGACAATGCACGCGTGTACACCACTGATGTCCCTAGATCACACACACCACATGCACATCGCATTGGATTAGCCCAAGTCCAGCATGTAGGAGTTGGGAGCAGCAACGCCAGCGTCAAGGCCCTAATGATGTTACTGTCCATTCACACACCTTTCACACGTCATTCATTCAGCCATGGGGTTAACTTCACCACCACGGCCGAGGGTGACACCCCTTACTGTCAGGAGTGCCACCCTCTCACATTCACACACCATTCACACTGTCCCCTGCACTCCTGACCGTGTGCAGTTCAAAATAAATAAAAAATCTCATCACCTGAGCATGAAAATAAAATATAAACTCATAACCTGAGTATAAAAATAACAAAAAACTCATAACCTGAGTACAAAAAAAAGCACAAATATAAACCAAATCAAAAATAACCCTCATCTAGGATGACGGGGGCTCCTCCTTGGGGGCACTCTCGGGCTCCTCATCTGCCTGGAGGGAGTGGGTGGTGGTGGGGGTGTGGGGGCATCTTGAGGAGGCTGTTCCCCGGATGGGCCACTCCGGCCAGCTGTTGGCTGCATGCCCTCCAAGGCCACTGCAATCCGGCTCAGAAAGAGGTTAGTCTGGGCCTGCATCCTCAACTGGCGGGTGATATTGTGCCGCTGGTCACGCTGCCGCTGCCTCCCCTCTTCCCGAATGGCAGCAGTGTTGGCATGTACGGCTGCTGTCAGGTGCCGGACATCAGCCTGCACCTCCCCCAGGCTGGTAACAATGTTCTGAACACCACTGGGCATGGAGCCCAGGCTGTCAGCGACCCGGTCCAGGTGGCCAGCAATCTCCCCCATTTGCTGGGTCTGTTTGGCGTGGTCCAACAGCACCTGGTCCTCGCCCAAATCACACACCCCCCTGGTCTTCCGGGTGGCCTTCCTGGGGGCAGAGGAAGGTTGTCCCCGTGGGGATGGAGTCGCCCTTGAGGGGCTACCTAGGATGGGGGAGGGGATCACAGAGGGCCCTGCAGAGGAGGAGGACTCCTCCAACATTAAAATAAACTCCTGTTCAGGGACAGGCTCCTCCACAACCACCTCTGCTGAAGTGGTGTGGGCACTCTCCTCCTCCACCTCGGTGTCTCCAGCACCCAGGGCCTCGTCAGCAGCATCCCGTTGGGGGGTTGGGGTGGACTGGCCGGCACGAGATGATGGCCCAGCACTGTCATCTGTGGATGACACAAAGCAGACACATGTTGGTGGTCCCACACACTTGGCACATGTACCCACCCCCCCCCCACATGCAACACACCAAAAAGGGGGTAAAAATCACTTACCTGTCCTGGAGCCTTCCTCTACGGAGTCATAGCCAGGGACCCCCTCCAACTGCTCCCTGTCCAGGCAGCGGGCGACCACCTCCTCCTCCGCGGTCAGGGTGACAGGACATGGGGGACCACCACCTGTGCCCCTCTCATGGCTCCTAATGGTGGACACCTTGCCCCTCACCTTGCGCCGCAGGTCATTGATTTTTTTTTGAATGTCTGAAGCACTCCGGGTGGAGTACCCCAGCACATTGACCCTGGCAGCAATGGTGGCCAGGATACCCTGCTTCCTTTCCCGGCTGGTCTTCCTGCTTTTTTTCCCATGGAGAAAATCATTAAATGCTTCCATAGCCGAGATTATCACAGTGACCTCCTGGGCATTATAGTTTAGGTTCCTCCTCTCTTTGGGGGTAGCGGGAGCAGCCATTACAGGGCAAAAGTATCTTCCCTGGGGTGGGGGGAAATGGAACTACTTTTGCGCCGGAATGGCGTTTCCGCCAGCGCTTTTAAGCGCCCAGCGGAACGCATTGCGCTGACGTTTCCCAGGAAGTGGTGCCGACGGAAGTTGTGAGCATGCGCACAAGGGGGGCGAGTGGAGCCGGACTCACTGCGCATGCTCCGTGGATGATGCGCTGAACGTAAGCCTCTGCGCTGGGCTCCGCCCATCATTTACATATGATCACACCCAGTTCCACTTGCGTCGGGTTACGCCAGCGCATTATCGTTACTCTGGCGCAAGTTTACGCGCAACTGCTATGTGAATTACAGGACTTGCGCTGAAAGGGTCTTCAGAGTAACGTAAATGAGAAGCGTTACTCCAGAGGAAAGATACTCTCATCTACCTTAATCTGTCCCATAGTGAACTTGGTGTTGAGTTATTCACTTTAAGGTCAACACTGAGGACAAGGGGGCACTCTTTACGTCTGGAAGAAAAGAGATTTCACCTCCAAATACGGAAAGGTTTCTTCACAGTAAGAGCTGTGAAAATGTGGAACAGACTCCCTCCAGAGGTGGTTCTGGCCAGCTCAGTAGATTGCTTTAAGAGAGGCCTGGATTCTTTCCTAAATGCACATAATATAACTGAGTACTAAGTTTTGTAGGTAAAGTTGATCCGGGGTAAATCCGATTGCCTTTCGGGGGATCAGGAAGGAATTTTTTCCCCTCCGGTAGCAAATTGGATCATCGCTCTGCTGGGGTTTTTTGCCTTCCTCTGGATCAACTGTGGGTATGGAGTTGGGTGTATGGGAGGATGTACTGTGTTTTACTTTGTTTTATTTTTTTTATTTTTTTTTATGGTTGAACTGGATGGACTTGTGTCTTTTTTCAACCTGACTAACTATGTAACCATAAGTAAGGTGGGGAGTATATTTAGCACCACATCCCCATATGTATATGCAAAAAACAGAAAAGAGAAAACTGGGTCTTTTTAGGTGTTGATGTTTTTAGGAAGGAACAGACAAACACATTATATGAACATGAAACGCCATTTATATTTTACTTTTAAATTTTCATTTGTAGAATCACACCTCATGAGTGGGTAATGTCAGAAACCATGAATCAGACTGGAGACAGAAGTGCAGTTAAAATCACACTTGTTTAATAACAGTAAAAGGTAAACAGAGCAATGTAGTCAAATCATAGCCAGAGTTGGGTAACCCGAAAGTATAGTCAGACAAGCCAGAATGTCAAGGAGCCAGAGATCAGCATACTTCAGCACAGGCCAGGAAATCAGGAAACTGGAGTATCAGTGTAGTGGAACAGCAAGCAGGATCAGGAACCAGATGAGAAGTCAGCCAAGCAAGTCTTCAACAGGTACACAGGAGAGAGTTCCTGGATGTGTTGACCAAGGCAAAGGCAGAGAGGAACTGAACAGCTTAAGTAACCAGCAGGACTGACAAACAGGACTTCATCATCAGGAGCTGGCAATTAACCAACAGCTGAGCGGCCTGCTCTGAGAAGGAAGGGCTGAGCCCAGCCCTGACAGGTACCACGTCTCAAAGAATTTCACAGGAAAGCTTCTTCAGGAGGTACACAGGTGATGTAGGGGAAATCAGATATCAAGAAGTACAGGATAACATGCTACCCAGTGCTCAAAATCACCAGTAAGATTTTCCAGTATACATATTTCATTCCAACAAAGCCTCCAGAGCTCCAATTTTGGGCCACTGTATGAATACATCTCCTCACAGTGTTGTGCCAGGCAACACTTCTCACTTGGCAAGTACAACTTTGTGGGGAGATGTATTCATACAGTGGTCAGCTCTACCACCTCCACCTGAGCATTTAGCAGTCTTATGCCGCGTACACACGATCGGAATTTCCAACAACAAAACCATGGATTTTTTTTCAGACGGAATGTTGGCTCAAACTTGTGTTGCATACACACGGTCACACAAATGTTGTATGAAATTCCGAACGTCAAGGACGCAGTGACGTACAACACTACGATGACAGAGAAAAATTAAGTTATGATTCCGAGTATGCGTAGGATTTTTGTGCGTCGCAATTGCATACAGACAATTGGAATTTCCTTCAACAAAAGTTGAGAACCAGCTCTCAAACATTTGTTGTCGGAAATTCCGACAGCAAATGTCCGATGGAGCATACACACAGTCGGAATATCCGACCAAAAGCTCAAATCTAACATTTGTTGTCGGAAATCCTGAGAAATCCCCCCCATAGGGGGGTTCTCCTTACAATCCATACCAGACCTAAGGGCCTGGTATGCCCCCTGGGGGGGAACCTATGCCAGATTTTTATTTCAAATTTTGGTGTGGAGTTCCCCCTCATGATTCATACCAAACACTGTGTGTAGAATTGGCGGGAATCCAAGTCGGATCCCCATTGCTTCTATGACGACATGGTCCCCATTGCGGCAAGCCGCCTCGGCACTGGCTCCCGCGATGGGGCTCGTAGGTGGTCAATCTCGCCAAGAAAGGGAGCGAGATTGACACAATTATGCGGTCACCTACTGTACATCACCTCTGTACCCCCTGAAGAATCTTTCCTGTGAAATGCTTTGAGATGTGCTCTGTCAGCATAGTATTCTATTAGTTTACTTGGTTATATACCAATCAAAGAATTGTACCTACAGTGCCTTGAAAAAGCATTCATACCCCTTGAAATTTTCCACATTAGGTCATGTTACAACCAAAAATGTAAATGTATTTTATTGAGATTTTATGTGATAGACCAACATAAAGTGGCACACAATTGTGAAGTGGAAGGAGAAATATCTGAGAGGTGTAACATGTTTTTGTATTTAGCCCCGTTTACTCTGATACCCCCAACTAAAATCTAGTGGAAGCAATTGCCTTCAGAAGTCACCTAATTAGTAAAAAAGAGTCCACCGGTGTGTAATTTAATCTCAGTATAAATACAGCTGTTCCATGAACCCCTCAGAGGTTTGTTAGAGAACCTTAGTGAGTAAACAGAATCATGAAGGCCAAGGAACACATCAGAAAGGACAGGGATAAAGTTCTAGAGAATATACCAAGCCTGTAACATTCATCATCTGAAAATGGAAAGAGTATGGCACAACTGCAAACCTGCCAAGACATGGTCATTTACCTAAACTGATAGGCCGGACAAGGAGAGCATTGATCAGAGAAGCAGCTAAGAGTCCATTGGTAACTATTATTCCCCGTACACACGATCAGAAATTCCGAAAGCAAAAGTCCGATGTAAGCTTTTGAACGGAAATTCCAACCATGTTTATGCTCCATTGGACTTTTGCTGTCGGAATTGCCGACCAACAAAAGATTGAGAGCTGGTTCTCAATCCGATCGTCTGTATCAATTCCAAAGCGCAAAATTCCGACGCATGCGGAAACAATTCAACGCATGCTCGGAAGCATTGAACTTTATTTTCTGGGCTCATCGTAGTGTTGTACGTGTTGTACGTCACCCTGTTCTTGACGGACGAGTTCCTAAAAATTAGAAACAATGGTGAGTGTGTTTGCTTTTGCTCCCCAGCTTCCCCTCCCCCAGCTCTAATGCAGCTGAGAATAGAGGGAACAGAAAAAGTGTGATCTCTTTAAAAAAAAAAAAACTGAAAAAGAGGTATTTATATATATATATATATATATATACAGTATATATATTTATATCTATTTACATATGCTTGAGGTGAGGGATAAATTCTTCTTATTAAATTCTTTTTTTTATAAATGCAGGTTAAAAAAAGTGATTTTTTTTTTTACTTGGAGCCTGTAAGGCCGCGTACACACGATCGGTCAAAACTGATGAAAACGGACTGAAGGACTGTTTCATCAGTCCAAACCGATCGTGTGTGCGCCCCATCGGTCAGTTATCCTTCAGTCAAAAAAAGAGAAATTGCTTTAAAATTTGACCGATGGACGCCTGACCGATGGGTCAAAACCGATCTTTAGTATGTAAAAGCATCAATTAAAAGGCCGCGCATGCTCAGAATCGAGTTGACGCATGCTTGGAAGCATTGAACTTCGTTTTTTTCACCACGTCGTTCTGTTAAAACACGTAAACGTCACGGCATTCTAACACGATAATTTTTTTAACCAATGGTGTGTAGGCACATCAGACCATCAGTCAGCTCAATCGGTTAACCGATAAAAAATGGTCCTTCGGACCGTTCGCATTGGATGGACTGATCGTGTGTAGGCGGCCTAAAACATTGCACCCGCAATCAACGGACTTATCAGTATTTCTGTCTGCTTGTATCCTGTACAGGCAGGCAAATACACACTTATAGGAAGAGACAATGAACTATGAGAGCACTCAACAGCACCATATTAGTTCATTGAGAACTACAAGCTGACAACCACAAAGGCCGTTTGTACTCTGTGAACTCTGTGAATGTATGATGCAGCTAGGCAGGCATCCCCATATATTTACTTAAAAAAAATAAACTCAAAAAATCTACTGAGTAGCCACCACCCCTCAGCCCTTTAGGAGGATATAACTGCTGGGAGGAGGAGGCAGATATCAGATCTTGTGACCGCTGTGATTGGGATTGGCAAGTATGCATTGGAAGCTGCATGCGACAGCTTTGGTTCTGTGCTGGAAGCATCCACATGCCCAGCGGCCGCATATGTGTGTACGGCTGGTGGAAACAATTTAAAATATCAAATTTTTTGACTTTTTTGGAACATGATGAAATGGTAAAGTTCAATGTAAACATATAATGCCGCGTACACACGATCGGAAATAGAGAACCTGCTCTCAATCTTTTGTTGGCGGAAATTGCGACAGCAAAAGTATACACACAGTCGGAATTTCCATCCAAAAGCTCAGACTTTTCTTGTCAGAATTTCCGATCGTGTGTACGCACCATTAATTTTACTCTAATGCCGCGTACACACGATCGGTTCATCTGATGAAAACTCTCCAATGGACCATTTTCATCAGACGAACCGATCGTGTGTGGGCCCCATCGTTTTTTTTCCCAATCGGTGAAAAAACGTAGAACCTGTTTTAAAATGATCTGATGGTTAAAAAAAACGATATAAAAAAATATCTGGGGAAATCCATCGGTTAAAAATCAACGCATGCTCAGAATCAAGTCGACGCATGCTCGGAAGCATTGAACTTAATTTTTCTCAGCACGTCGTTGTGTTTTATGTCACCGCGTTCTGACACGATCGTTTTTTTTTTCTTTTTATTTATTTTTAAAGTGTATTTTTGTGCGTGAACACGAGAGAGAGGAGCCGGACTGCAGGAGTTGGGAGTAGGCAGACCCTCCCCCCGGAGGCAATCGCCATCCTCCCACTCACCCCGCCCTACCTGCTCCTCTTGGGAGCCCAACTGGGGCCCAACGGGACCCCAATGGGGCAGAGGGACTCCCCCTATGAGGGAGTGAGGGGGCCTAGCCCACCCAGCCAGCCCCGTAGGTCCTTCGCCTTTTTATTTTAGGAGACCGCATGGCCAAAGTGTGTGTGTTTTTAAACCAATTTCGTGTGCGTGCAAGTGTGGTGGTTTTTGTGGGGGGGGGGGGTGGGCGTACTAAGCACAGACGTACCTTGCATAGCACACCCACCGGGAGCCGGGCTGAGACCACCAAACTCAATTCACATGTAGCCGAGACCGCATGCTCAGAATCAAGTCGACGCATGCTCGGAAGCATTGAACTTAATTTTTCTCAGCACGTCGTCGGGTTTTACGTCACCGCGTTCTGACACAATCGTTTTTTTAACTGATGGCGTGTTGGCTGCAGAGGTGAATGGCTTGTCAGCGCAGTGCCAATCACATTGAGCCACCACAGCTCCCTCCGATTGTCTGTGGGGAAATCCATCGGTTAAAAATCAACGCATGCTCAGAATCAAGTCGACGCATGCTTCATCGGATATCTGATGAAAAAATCCATCAGACTGTTTTCATCGGATGAACCGATCGTGTGTACAGGGCATAAGAGAGCTTTTTTCCCCATTTGGCACTACATTGCAACATACACACGGGGGAAAACAAGTTGGATAAATTGTTAGTGTAACATTAAGATCATTTTTTTTACGTTTCTCTTCATGGTGGGTTTTGATCTGGTTAATGCAGACTAGATCCAGACCCCCATACAGTTTTTTAGCAGCAGATAATGTCTAATAGTGATGATCTATTGCTGCAGTAAAAGGCAAAACAGACATCTGCAGAACATTGGAAGCCAAGGATCTGAATGTTTCAGCTACTAGGCTTAGCGTTAAACTCTGGCTGTCACTAATAGGTGGGGGCAGGGGGTGACAGGAGCTGCTGAGACTGGTTGTCTCTGTTTTAAAATGCTGCTGTGATGAATAGCCACTATACCAGTGCCATTTTAAACAGTAACTTGCTCTCAAGAGGTTAATCAAAGTTACATATTTAAAAAAAAATAATAATTAAAATGTCTTTAGAAACATAAATTAAAGCTTATATGATATTCATATGACTGTAATTAACATAAAATAGTATTACATTACTATGTACTCTATACTGTATGTATGTGTATATATATATATATATATATATATATATATATATATATATATATATATATATATATATATATACACACACACTCTATTTATTTCATTTTGAAAGAATACACATTTTAGATTCTTTATCATCCTAATTGTTTTTATTTCAAACAATGTTGAACATTTTTGATTAATGGGCATGGCAGTAAATCTGTTTAACTAAAAGGCATGACAATACTTTGGCTACATTGATAAATAGCACAAATTGACTGACCCACCCAAGAATAGTTTGATCCTAATTGATCGCACAGCAAATACATTTGGCAAATGACAAACTGCCGTCATTTGCCAATAGCATTAACAGCTGTGCATTTAAATGCAGCTGGAACTTCTCAGTATAGCCAACCAAGTGTGAACATGTATTCATGTATACTGTTCTATAGGATTAAGTTGCAATAGATGGAAATAGTAATACTAGGAGTATGCTTTGTTTGTTTGTTTCCCATAACACAATTTATCTCCCAATAGTGGTTCACCACCTTTGCACCTAAAAATATCTATAACTAAGGATGGGCAAATCTGTTGGTTCAGTTTGGGGGTGGGGAGGGCCATTCAAGTGTATAGGGGAGGAAATCCTGATACTAAGTTCTGCCAATTTACAAAGCTAATAGGCATGTAATTGTAAAAAATAGGCATGGGGAGCTGGGCACTGTCACAGGGTACATTTAATAAAGCAAAACATTTCATTGATTTATTTTTTAACTTTTATATTTTGCTTGGCTTACAGCAGCAGTACCTCAATTTTATTCACCTAAATTTTAGTAATTTTGACTATGACACCAGATTTTTATTTTATTAAACAGTAATAGGTCTGAATTGACCAACAGAAGTAGCAGCCACAATAGATCTAAAAAAGCTATAGGAAAGTTTACGTTTAAAAAAATAAATAAAGCAAAAGCCCCCAGCTTCATACAAGCTGGCTAGTGGCAAACAGTTTAATAGTATAGTTTGCGAGCTTCTTTTATTTTATTTTTTTGCACTACTGCATTGTCTTAAAAATTATGAAAATGTCAAAACAGAGTGCACGAATAACCAACAGCCCTACATTCCCCAAACCCCTATACCATTCCTGTATCCCAAAAATATAAACTTCATGTATGGGTTTGGTAAAAAGCACTGGAATAGGCCACATATTTTACAATAAAAAGCAGGAGGCACCCTGCAGAAATCAATACAAATTTGGTAGCTGATGTCTAGCTTTGGAAACATTGGGGGTTATTTAAGAAAGGCAAATCCACTTTGCACTACAAGTGCAAACTACAAGTGCAAAATGCACTTGAAATTGCACTGAAAGTGCACTTGGGAGTGCAGTCGCTGTAAATCTGAGGGGAAGAGCTGAAATGAGGGGAAGCTCTGCTGTTTTTATTATCCAATCATGTGCGAGCTAAAATGCTGTTTTTTATTTTCCTTGCATGTCCCCCTCGGATCTACAGCGACTGCAGTTCCAAGTGCACTTTCAGTGTACTTTCAAGTGAGCGTTGCACTTGTAGTTTGCATTTGTAGTGCAAAGTGGATTTGCCTTTTGTAAATAACCCCCATTGTGTAGCTCCTTTACAGTGACGAGGCACTTAGGCTGCAAACATTGAGAAACAAAGCAGAATTTTCTCCTCCAGGAAACTTTAGAAATTTGTCACATAGCAAAACATTCAGTGAAATACAAGGGAGACATTCAGGGTCTTTTAGATATATCTCAATAAAGAGGACTGTTTGTCCCCTATGTGATGAAAGAAAAAGTTAAGTAAAAAAATAAAATAAAAAAATAAAGTTACACCCAAGCACATAAACCCTCCCAAAAAATTTGAGGCCCCCCCACTCCCACATATACACACACGCACAAACGTAAACACATGACGTTGATTGCGATACACATAATACACACATGTTACATATCGCTGCATACGCCAGAATGAGAGCAATAATTCTAGCACTAGACCTCCTCCATAAAGGGTACTGAAGTTTGACGCCATTTTACAGGTGCAATTTTTTTTTTTTTTTTGGTTTGGCATGTTGGGTATCGGCTTAACCTTTTATTTTACCAAAAATCTGGGTAATGTATTACATTTGTTTGCCCCAAAATTTACATTAGTGTGTTTTTTGCGGTAATATTGTGTGACATAAAAAATTTGAATTACCGCTATTTTATTCTCTAGGGTGTCTGCTTTCAGAAAATAAATAATGTTTGGGGTTTTGTGTAATCTTCAGGCCTTAAATAATTTTTTAAACGTGTGCAAAAAACGGATCCGACAGCAATAGGGTTGATGTCTAAACCGCTGACAACAAACATGAGTACAATAAAAATTTCTAAATTGGGCCCAAAGTGTCAATATTTTGTGTGGCCACCATTTTTTTCCATGCCTTAACCCTCTTGGGCATGGTGTTTACCAGAGCTTCACAGGTTGCCACTGGAGTGCTCTTCTACTCCTCCATGACTTCATCACGGAGCTGGTGAATGTTGGAAACCTTACGGTTCTCCACCTTCTGAGGATGCCACACAGATGGGTTTAGGTCTGGAGACATGCTTGGCATTCATGGTTCCCTCAATGACCACGACACTTCCACCACCATGCTTGCCTGTAGGCAAGACACACGTGTCTTTGTACTCCTCACCTGGTTGCCGCCACACAGGCTTGACACCATCTGAACCAAATAAGTTTATTTTGGTCTCATCAGACCACAGGACATGATTCCAGTAATCCATGTCATTAGTCTCCTTTACTTCAGCAAACTGTTTGCGGGCTTTCTTGTAGCTTCCTTCTGGGACGACAGCCATGCAGACCAATTTGATGTAGTGTGCGGCATATGGTCTGAGCACTGACAGGCTGACCCTCAACCTCTTTAACCTCTGCAGCAATGCTCCCTGATGTTATGTCATGATGGATAAGTATCTGCCTGTTTTTTCCAATGCTCTCCAGCCCTTCGCAAACAATCTGCCTCCTGCCACTGCCGAATATTTCAAATTTTGACTCATCAGTCCAGAGCATTTGCTGCCATGTTCTGCACGCCAGTTCCTATGTTTCCTTGCATAGGGCATGGAAACAATACACACACACACACAGTATGCATTATATTCATACAATGCAATCTTTACTGTGGAAAACTAAATGATTAAGATTACAGTTTTTGTATACCTACTGTGTGTATGTGTATATATATATATATATATATATATATATATACTATGGTGACAAAAGTATTGGGATGTCTGCCTTAAGTTTATAAAGGTCTAAAGATTATATGAGATTTTGTTTATTGGGTTTATCTAATTTAATATATATTTCCACCTTTATAGTCAAAATTAAAAGAACTCCACTATATGTTTCTTATGTTTACCAAACCCATTCACACAGCATATCCAGAAATAACTTTAAAACGTTTTACTTCTAACCTTGTTATACATAAAATTCTACAGGTAGCTCTTGATGTTCGGAATAACCAACAATGTGCTTATTTAGTGGACAGGTTGGTTTAAAAGTGCATTAACATACAGTGTACCACCCAAGCCCTTAGGACCGACATTGCATACAACTGATCTTTCAGCATAGTACAGTCAGGGTTAATTGTGGTCCACATAACTTTCCAGCCTCCTCCTTAACATAAGCCAAATAGATATTTCATGATAATAAGCCCTGTACACATGAGTAGAATGTCAGGAGACATTTGCCGATTCAAAACTAAAACGACCGACATTCTGCCCGTGTGTATGTTAGTCTGTCTGACAGAAGGCGGCTGTTTGGCCACCTTCTGTCAGATGTGCATGCTGAAAAACCAGCAGCCAACCGCCTCCCGGTCAGCACTCTCAGCCAATGGCAGAGAGCGCTGGTTAATGTGTTTTTACCACTCACCACTCACATTTTTGTAAATATTTTATCCTTTTCATTACTAAGCCTATTTCTGTCAAATATGTATTTTTTGCTAGAAAATTACTTAGAATCCCCAAACATTATATATATTATTTTGAAGAGAATCTAGAGAGTAAAATGGCGATTGTTGCAATATTTTATATCGCACAGTATTTGTGCAGCGGTGTTTTAAACACAACTTTTTGACATCTCCCATGTCAGAACACAACAGCTAAGTGAGGGAGATCACTGTACTAACCTCACAAAACTGTAGTGTGTACTCAGCTTTACATTTTTGGAGATTTCAGAAGAGAGCAAGCAAAGTGGTAAGCCAAAATTTTTACATTTTGTTGAGCTATGTGAATGGGGACATGCAATAGTATGCAAAGACGTCTATTAGGCCGCGTACACACGGAGGGACATGTCCGCTAAAACGGTCCGACGGACCGTTTCCAGCAGACATGTCTCCTCCAGATTTTGGTCCGATGGCGTGTACACACCATCGGATCAAAATCCCTGCCAGCAGACAGCGCGGTGACGTGGCGATGACGTTGACACCGCCACGTCACTGCACCAGGAAGTAAAAAACTTCCATGCATGCTTCGCATCCTTCCGACGCTTGTGCTGGCAGACATTTCTCCGGCGGACAAATTTTAAAGCATGTTTTAAAATTTGCCTGCCGGTCAGACATGTCCGCTAGCCCATACACACGATCGGATTTGTCTGCTGAACTGGTCCGTCTGACCAGTTTGAGCGGACAAATTAGATCGTGTGTACGCGGCCTAAGACAATTAAATTTACAATAGTAAAGTTAGCCCAATTTTTACATTGTGAAAGATGATGTTACACCGAGTAAATTGATATTTAACATGTCACCCTTCAAAATTGCACCACTCTTAAAAAGCTCCATAAGCGATGTTTAAAAAACTCCACAGGTTGCATGTTTTGAGCTACAGAGGACGTCTAGGGCTAGAATGATTGCTCTCGCTGTAACGATCGCAGCGATACCTCACATGTGTGGTTTGAACACTGTTTACTCTCATATGCGTTCGCTTCTGTGCGGGAGCTCGTCGGGACGGGGTGCATTAAAAAAAATGTTTTTTTCTTATTTATTTTATTTTTTATTTTTACTCTGTTCTTTAAAAAAAAAATGGTGTCACGTTTATTCCTATTATAACTAATGTAAACATCCCTTGTAATAAAGAAAAGCATTACAGCAACTCTTAAATATGAGAACTGGGGTCAACATTTTATTTTTTTTAACCAAAAAAGTCCCTTTAAGAGCTATGGGCAGAAGTGACGTTTTGACATCGCTTTCATCCTGCAATGGTATGGATCTGGGTGGGGGCCATCTTCTTCTCATTCACTCCATACCACACATGGGAACGGACGCGGTTGCCTCCACCGCTGCCGGCGACTCCGTTAAGTGGCGGAGGGCACCAGAGCGCGACAGGAGTGGGGCCTCTCTCCTGCCATCAATAAAAGTGATCTTGCGGTGAGGAGACCACTTTTGTCTGAAAGCCGACCACCCACTCTTGAAGAGGATACTGGGGTTATGGTAGCCAACTACTGACATAACAAGGATATTCCTCATCAAACAGCCAATGTATAACGACGGCGGGCAGTCGGCAAGTGGTTAACAAGCTTAGTAAAAATTGAAATTGTGTTTTGACACCTTAAGTGTATTTTTACCTTTACAGACAAATTTGGTTAACACCTACTTTATACTTATTGCATGTCCCCATTCACATAGCTCAACAAAATGTACACATTTATGCTTACTACTTTGCATGCTCTCTTCTGAAATCTCCAAAAATGTAAAGCCGGGTACACACTACAGTTTTGCGAGGTTAGTATAGCAATCACCCCCGCTGAGCTGTTGTGTTCTGACATGGGGGATGGCAAAAAGTTGTGTTTAACCACTTAAGACCCAGACCAAAATGCTGCTAAAGGACCTTGCCCTTTTTTGCGATTCGGCACTGTGTTGTTTTAACTGACAATTGCGCGGTCGTGCGACGTGGCTCCCAAACAAAATTGGCGTCCTTTTTTCCCCACAAATAGAGCTTTCTTTTGGTGGTATTTGATCACCTCTGCGGTTTTTATTTTTTGCGCTATAAACAAAAATAAAGCGACAATTTTGAAAAAAATGCAATATTTTTTACTTTTTGCTATAATAAATATACCCCCAAAATATACATTTTTTTCCTCAGTTTAGGGCGTATTCTTCTACCTATTTTTGGTTAAAAAAAATGCAATAATCGTTTATCGGTTGGTTTTCGCAAAATTTATAGCGTTTACAAAATAAGTCAATGCAGGTCCCCCCGAAGGCGTGCAGGAACCTTTTTCTAAGTCGGAGTGACTTGCGTCACTGCTATTATAACGGTTCCATTGCATTGAATGGGACGCGACTTGTCAGGCGGCTGAGCCGCCTGACGAGTCGCCCCAGTGTGAACCGGCTCTTAATGGGTATAGTTTGTAATTATCTTTTTATACAGGGGAAAATGTTTTAATTATTTTAACTAAATGCTGATTGAAAACAATAGACTAGCCCAGGAGTAATTACTGACCCCTCTAAAAGGAAAGTTTCTTAGATGATGGTACATGAAAAACTAGGTAGCATAGGTAACGATAAGTCAGGAAACATTCAAGAATTTGTGAAAACACATAAATTAGATACCTAGAAAGCTAACAGCCTCCCCCAAAATGTTATTTTTTTTTTAGGAAAAGATAGATACTGATCTATCTGCGCATTATGGGATCTGAGCATGAACAGCTTTGTGGAGGGCACAGCTGCTTTCATTTCTTACTCTAATTTTTTCTCTTTCTTTAGTTACTATTTTGTTATGAAGAGTATTTTTAGACTTCATCTGAGTAATTAAAAAAACACCAACAAATTGGAACTGATTATCAGAGGGAGATATATACTATAATGAAAACACAACTGAAATAAGGTAGATTGGAAGGATTACATATTAAACTGACTGTTTTAATTATATATGTATTGTGTACACATTGAGGTATTAGGGCCAGGCAACCAAAGTACATGCCTTGCAACTGTTGCAGGGTGCCCAGGTCCACGACACTGACTGCCATCAATTTTTTAACTAAACCATGATATTTGAAGACCATAGGGCAGTGATGGTGAACCTTGGCACCCCAGATGTTTTGGAACTACATTTCCCATGATGCTCATGCACTCAGCATTGTAATTGAGCATCATGGAAAATGTAGTTCCAAAACATCTGGGGTGCCAAGGTTAGCCATCACTGCCATAGGGTAATGAAGGCTATGCACTAATTGATTGTGGAATAATGTGTACTGGGTGAAGGTGGGAGAGATGTGTAGTGGGGGGGGGGGGGTTGAAAGCGGGAGAGAAGTGGATTGGGGGAAGGGGGAGATGTGCACTGGGAAAGGGGGTGAGATAGACATGTCCTGTGGGAGGAATGTGTCCTGGAGCAAGGAGAGATGTTTATTGGGTGTAGAAAGGATGTGTGCTAGAGGGGAGATGTGTATTGAGCGAATTTGACCCCAGCACTCGATGTAATGCATGCTAGCCTGTACATTACACACCCCTGACCACTGCACCGCTTGTTATACACTGTTATACAATCCTGACCCCTGCAAACTTAAAAAATATGACAGGTAAATGTGCAAAAACATTGTGCAGTGTTTCTCGTTAAATAATTTTTTTATTGACTTGCAATGTGCCTTTTAGCTTACTAGAAAGCTTGTCTTCTCCAGAAGAATCGATCCCCTAGCACAGCTCTTCCCTCCTAGCGTTTCATAGCCCTCTCCTCCACTGGGAGTGTCTGATAATTTCCCACTAGGAGTGTTTAATGGGCTAGCATCATTTTTATGCTGGTTCAGCTCTTCTGCCCCTCCCTTAACCTCCCTACATAACCTTTCATGTAGCATTCGTGGGAGGAGAGAAAAGGATTACTATAGAGTATCACTCAAGTGACAGCTCTGAGTCTGCTGGGGCTCCTGACATCGCAACCAAAATTGGGCCACTCTTGTCTACACAAGGGAGGCTTTTACTGGTATACAAAATGCATGAAACATGTTAAATTCACACATCATTTTATGAGAAGATTTTTGTTGAAACTGAGGGCTTGAGACAGTGGGGGTTATTTTCGAAAGGCAAATCCACTTTGCACTACAAGTGCACTGCAAGTGCACTTGAAACTGCAGTCACTGTAGATCTGAGGGAGACATGGTAGGAAAATAAAAAACAGCATTTTAGCTTGCACATGATTGGATGATAAAATAAGCAGAGCTTCCCCTCGTTTCAGATCTTCTGCTCAGATCTACAGTGATCTGCAGTGACTGCACTTCCGAGTGAACTTGCAGAGCACTTGTAGTGCAAAGTGGATTTGCCTTTTGTAAATAACCCCCATTGTCTCTTTAAACATACTTGCTGAGATTAGTTTAAACACTCACTTTGGGCCAACGTGGGTCAAATTAATTATCCAGATGCCACCTTTGTGTGGCCAGTGGTGAATCTGGAATCTGGAATTCCCTTTTGTAGCCTATGCTACATACAGTGAGCAGCGTTCTTTTCCGGAAGGTGCTCAGTCGATTTTCCCTATGTGCACTAAACACAAGTATTGCTTGCTCCTGCATCGTTAGGAGAAACCTTGAAGACAAGTTATTTTCTGATTGGCCAAGGGGTAGAGGAGGGGCAGATGACATTAAGGTCACAAACAGCAGCAACAGAATAAACTGAACAGTTCTATTACATACCATTTTCTTTCAGCTCTGGAGAGGTTGTTGTAATTTAATGTGACCTATAAACTGTACAATTCAGTTGAAAAAACTAACTAAAATCTTTTAGGGGTGGGGAAGTAAAAAAAAATAATGTGGTTGCATGTGTGCCCACTCTCTTATAACTGGGGATGTAGCTGTGTTCAGAAAAAAGCAATCACATTCAAACTGATGGTAAATAGGAGCCAGTACACATCTGGCATCATTTAAAGTGCCTCTGATTAACCCCAAATAAAGTTCAGCTGTTCTCGTAGCTTTTTCCTGACATTTTGGCAATTGATACGTTTGCAACCATCATTCAAGTAAGGAAAAGGAATAATATATCTTTGCCTCCCCCCTCTCTTTAGTGTCATGTGGCCTTCCTTTGAGTCTTTCTGGCCACTTCTGGTTCTCCTACCCCCTCCACCAACGTTGTAATGTTCATATGATCATCCATGTACCCCCAGATGACATCCCCATCCACCTCAGCTCAGAACTTCATAATGAATATCGCCGTTTTTAACCACTTGACAACCGCCCTATAGCCAAAGTACGGCTACAGGGTGGTTGCTTAACTCTAGGAGGCCCTTAATTAACGTCCTCCCAGAGAATCGTTCCCGCGCGCGCACACAGGAACATCCGTGCGCGCCGGGTCCACAGGACCCATAGCAACACGGATCTCGGTAAACGGCAAATGACAGCGGCCGTTTACCACATGATCGCTCCGTCTAATGTCCAATTGTCAAGTGGTTAAGAATGCTTTGATGGGCTAGTGTTTCCTAATTTGAAGCTTTAGATCGCTCTCTTCTCAAGGCCCCCTGAAGAAGATCTTGGAATTGAATGATTGAAACACTTGTTGGTGCTGGTACTGTATATGCATTTTTTTGACTGTTATTACATGCTTTTGTATGGATGAATTATATATGGGGGATTATATTTATGGCTTTATCAGAGCTACCACATAGGTTTTTTAGTACATATTTGACGATTTTTGGATATTTTTTTTGTACAATTCAGTATATTCTTTTTTATAATAACTAATGTGTCATGTATTCTAATCTATGTTAAAATCCCAAGGGGGTATATTCTTTCTTTCTAACCAATGTTATTTGGGGAAGAGCAGCTGATACTCTGGTTGTCTGTATCTTATTACTTTGGGAGATTACCTGGAAGGACATTTAACCCTTCCTTACTCAATCTAAAATTAAATACTATACTAAATACTATTGTGTTAATTTACTAAAGGCAAGGAGTCTGTTCACTTTACAAGGTACATTGACCTTTTCTAAGGGACGTAGCATAAGATCTTAATGAATGAGATTAAGCTCTCATGACTTCCATCTTCCAATCACATGCAAGCAAAAATGCTGTTTTTTATTTATTTTCCTTTAACAAGATTGGGCATTCTTTGCAAAGTGAAACCTTCACACTAAGATTGGTGGCAATCTCCCTTGCAAAGTGAACAGCCTATTTGCCTTTAGTATATAATCCCTTATGTATGGCTATACATATACCCTAATTCTTCATACCACATACACACTCTAATTTTCACATTATTACAGCTGTAGCAATATATAATAGATGATGCAGCAAGCAGTTTTTTTTTTAGATAACATTTCCTTGCCATTGTGCTTCATAAAAATTGAGAATTGATAGGAGACCTCTTATCAAAATCAAAACAAAGTTAATACGATCAAGTATTTTGCTGGTCTGCAAAAAAGAGGTAGCTCATTAATTTTAAAGTGTTCTTTAATCACAGAAACAGGTGCATTTGATGTATATGTTAAAAATGCACTGCAAGCAGCTTTGTCTTAGTAGAAATTAAACAGCAGTACATCAATAATTTATCAGTTTATTAACTCTTTATAAGTAATTAATTACCTTCATTGAGGTGCATCTCATTTGAATAGCTATTCTTCGCAACTTTATCAAGACATTTAAAGTTCTGAATGCATATATTTCAACTGCTATGTCAGTTGTTCTTTGCAGAATTAGCGGCAGTTTTATAAATATCTTCTATTTTATCTTTTATTTATATCTAAATGTATTCCAGGGTATACCTTTAATAGTAGACCTCAACAAACATAATGTATCATAAAATATTTGTAAAATTTGTTGCAATATAGATAAGATTGAAAGTTACTAACTTAAAAAACACAGGGTCGTCCTTACAAATCTGCCTGATACTTGCCACAGTGGCATGCAGAAAGGGTAGGTGCCTGGGTAGGCAGCAACTCTATTATTGCTGGGCGTGTGTGTGTGTGGTGTACTGAGGCTGGGGCACCTGCCTTCCTGCATACCACTAAACCAAAAATCAGGCAGATTTGTTAAGGGGACACTTTTTAATGTATTATAAACATGCAGTTTACACATTACAGATCCTTTCTGTGGATTTGCAGTTAAACCAGGAGGATTGTATATTGCAAAATTTCCTATGGATTCTTTGTAACCCTTGGATATCGTTGGAGACAAGCAGGTTACTTTTTATCTTATCTACATTAAAACTACTTTTATGAACATTTTACGATACATTATGCCTTTTACTTGAAGAACAACCATGTGTGGATTTTAATAAGGAACATTTTGGAGTTCTACTCTGACTCAGCCACTACAAATTTTTATTGAGTACACTTTTATGAATTGTTTGCTATAGAATATGCATTTATATGTCTTTTATTTATACACAAAAAAAACAAGCCACCATTAGTATGAAATGCATGTTTGGAAGACAGAAGGTAGAAACGACAGAAACCAGAACCCAGCCACCATATAGAAAGGTAAAGGTATAGTTTCACGGCCTGAACTCCTCCTGCCTCGGCTCCTCTGACGTGATAAAGCAGCATATAGTGGCAGGATTTCATTGTGTAGCATTTTTACCTTCTGTCTTTGATCTGTTTCAGCTAACCTAGATAAACTTGTTTGAACATTGGCAGGGGGACATTTTGCAGAGCTTTGAGTGGCGCTACAAGTTTTTCAAATACCTGTTGGAACTCCAATAAGGACATATTGAGCTGATTTACTACATTTATACATTTGATACATTTATTTTCCTTTGTGTGCCCCAGGAGCCTAGATCGTACGGTATTCAATGTGCAAATATAGACTATCACCTGCAAAAACAGAGCATTGATATTTATTGTGAATTTAGGAACATGGGGAGGCATACCAGACCTCAGACCTTTGTATGCTCCTGGCTCACTTAAAAATGGAAAGTCTGCTTTATTCGCCCACCCGCCAAATACAAATAGATTGAATACATTGTAAAAGGATGGATAAAAAATAAACCTAACTTGTCCTATCTTCCAACACTCCTGAGACATCATGGTGCTTTTTAGTAGTCCTGGGTGTGGGTGCTCTAAATTATGTGAGAATGCACTCCTGCAATGGGCTGGAGCACAGTCATATGTCATGTGAGTGTCATGTGTCATGTGCACGGCACTTGCTGGAGGCATGGTGACCTCACCATAATCTCTTGGAAGCAATAGAACCAGAGTCAATGGGGCAGATTCACAAAACAATTACGCCTGTCTAACTGGGGTTAGACAGGAGTAATTTCAAATTTCGCACGGCGTATCACTAGTTTGAATCCTCAAACCATGATACGCCGGCTTCGGGCTTCGATCCGAGAGGCTTACGTCTTCGTAAGCCTTCGGATCTACGCTGCCATCTATTTGCGGCCGCTGGGAGGAGTTCGCGTCGTTTTGGTGCGTCGGGATATGCAAATGTGTTTTTACGGGGATTCACGAACATACGAGCGGGCGTCGCAATCGTTTTCGTCTATTTTTTACTACGTAATGTTAGAGCAGCTTTTTGCTGCTCTAACTTTACGTAGCCCATGTTAAGTATGGCCGTCGTTCCCGCTTCGAATTTATTTAAATTTTTATTTTGTTTACGTAACTCGTCGGGACGTGGATCGCCCGTAAAGTACGCTACATAAACAACGAATGACGTCACGACGTGATTTCGCGCAATGCACGGCGGGAAATTTGCGAACGGAGCATGCGCAGATCGATCGCCGCGGGAACGCGCCTAATTTAAATGTTTCACGCCCCCTACTCGCGCAGATGGATTGCGACGGGAGAAATACACTACGCTGCCGTCGTTTACCGTAGAAAATCTACCTGAATTCCACGTAGAGCAAGGTAAAAAACGGCGGCGTAGTGTATTTCTAAAACGCTACGCTAAGCAAAATGTCTGTGAATCTGCCCCCATGTATCTTCCCTTTTTTAGGACACATGTTTATCTTAACTGGCTTTTTAAGCCATTTGTATTTGAGAAGTGGGGGTTGTGGAAAATCAAACCTTCCAATTACACCTGTGGTCCACATTAAGGCCCACTATTGTGCAAAATGTTTCATTCTAAACAACATAATAAGGTATGATAATGCATAATGATGTGTAATGATATAATTCTAAATACTGATTCCTTTTGTACTTGCCATGTTTTATTATATATTTTCTCTACATGTAGTCCAAGCTATCCAGCAAAAGTTGCAGTGACAAAGGTTGGAACAAACTATACCAGTTTTGGAGTGTATATAAGAGTCACCTTTTATTCATATAGTTTAAATCTTAAGAAAAAAACTGTTGCTCCAACCACTTGTGGTAGCAATACAAATATTAACCACAGATTTTATTTTTTTTTTACAATGGTGGTCCATGACAAATATGCTTCAAGCACTGCCACATTACACAAACACATTTAATTTCTTTATTAGAACTTTTTACAGTTGGAAAATGTATTTCTGGTCTCAAAAATTAAAGGGAAACATTAAGATTGATTTTTATCAGATATTTTACCGTAGGCAATGCAATATAAAATTATATATTTTGCTATACACAGAAAAAAATCTAGCACAAGAAAAAATAGAAAATATGTTTAAAAATCTTACATATCTGAAAAAAGGTAACAAAATAAGTAAAAGTGACAACATAGTATAGCTCAGGTAAACTGTGACATTACCCAATCTAACAGGCTTCCCTTCATTAACATACAGCCGTGAGTCAGGTCAAAGACTCTCTCCAGCCTGATTAATGATGGCAAAGTGATGTCAAATGGAGCCTGTGAAATGAAGGAAATTATAGCTGTGAGAGAATCATTTTTCTTGTCATAGGCAAGCATCACATCCATTTTCTCACTTAAGAAGATTAATATCGCAAAGCAAAATTTTGCTGCAATACCTACCAAATGGAAAGGAGTACAGAGTGAGACTAAGTAAATTTATGATAAACAATAAATAATTTAATTATAGAATGTGTACCAGTTACAATTATGTGCAGGGTTTGTTTTGTAGCATTAATTTTATGAAAATATTTAGGAAAATATACCTGAGTTACCGATTGAGGATCAGAAGCAGAAGAAAGCAAACACTGAGCTTCAGAACAGCATTCCAAGATCAATGTCTGTAAACAGAAAAAGATAATGTGACTGCTTTATAAGGACCAGGTGAGCACCACTCACTTACTGTATGGATAAACATTATAACTGTATTTTGCATTTTTTTTTAATCCTCTAAGTACCTTACACCTGTAGCGCTGTTCACAAGATTTTTCCCTGTTCTTTGGCTTCTGCCAAGAAAGATCCTTGGGATGAGCTTCTAATACTCTGGGAATATATGTTACCCACAGTATGAGTCTGTCTGCACTACCATGATTGGGAAGGACTCTGCATAGCCCTGATTGAGAAGAGCAATTCAAAACAAATTATAAACATGGCCGCCATCAGGGGGGTACAGGCATTACACTAGTAAGGTGCCCGTACCCAAGGGCCGCAGGAGAGAGTTGTGCTGACATTTCCAGATTTTCGGCAGCACCCCCCCCCCCCCCCGTTCTCTGCTCATGGCAGGAGAGAGGTGAGAGAGAGCTGAGAAGATTTTTGGCAGCCCTTCATCTCTTCTCGCAGCAGTAGAGGAGAGAGAGGTGAGCTGACAGTACACTTGCAGATTTTCGGCAGCCCCCCCCCCCTAGTTCTCTGCTCACAGCAGGAGAGAAGAGAGAGGTGAACTGACACTGCACTTGAAGAAGGTTTTCGGCCAGCACCCCCTGATTCTCTGCTCGCGGCAGGAGAGGAGGGAGAGAGAGGTGAGCTGACACTACACTTGCAGATTTTCGGCAGCACCCGTCCCCCGGTTCTCTGCTCCAGGCAGCAAAGGGAGAAAAGAGAGAAAATATAGAGGTGAGCTGACAATTTTAAATTTTCAGCAGCAGATCCCACCCCCCCCCCTCAGTTCTCTGCTCCAGGGGGGTCATGCCTTAAGGTGTGTAAGGGGCCCAGAAAAATTCATGATGGCTGCCCTGATTATAAATATTAAAAAAACTGTTTTACAGCTCCCTATAAATCGTTATTAAACATCAGGTGTATTTGTTGTGCGTTTATATGGTGTAGCTTTCATTTTGTATAGACGGCATCTCTATTCAAGGCTCTTTTTTCACTTCACAGGTATTAGCAATTACATTTGATATATTTAATACTGATTTATTAAAACTAAGCTTTTCTGTGAGTCTTAGTGAATGTAATCAATCAGCATATTATATTCCACACCCATAGTTTTTAACAATAAGAGGAAATGGAGGACGAAGGAGTGAGGGTAGAGTAATTTACCACTGTGTAAAAGCCTACATGTGTAATTCGATAGTCATTTGAGCTTCACATGTAAGAAACAAAAGAAAATGAAGAGCTTCAAAGGGAACTGAAACTGGAGCATGCTCATTAGATGAGAACAGCTGGTCTACATTATCTCAGGCTGCAATGATAACACAGAGAAGATGGGAGGTACAGGCATGATATACCATACCAGGTATATTTCACTCTACACAAAACAAATGCTTTAGTGACTTTGTGAGTATGCACACTCTGTTACAGTATATAACACGTAATGCAAGTTATTTATAGTCTGGGTTTAATGACACTTTAAAGTGTACAGATAATAACACAAAACAATAACTTCTGTGTATGGCATATAAAGATAATTGCATTCTATTTATCTTTGTTGATGAAGCCTTCCCAAGTTATACGGGAGATCATCTGAAAAGTGCCGAAGAGTAGTGATATATGGTGATATTTATACAAACATTTACTGGCATTTTCAACTGTCATGTGGCAGCAATTGTTTACCTTTTCACATTGACTGCCACTAGAAAACACTCTCAGGGTAACTCATATAGAATGTATAAGACACATTTTAGAATTCTGGCAAGCCTCTGTGTGACAAATGTTAGTGCTGACAACAAATTCATGTACCTGTTGTAAACTGGGGCACTCAACATGTGTGAAGACCAAAGTCTTCAAATAGACACTTGGTCGTTCTGCAAATACACCTCTCACACAACCAGCACAGCGCAGAGGGTTTTAAAACTAGGTGGTGGACTGGTAATTCACAGACAATAGTTTCTCATTAGGTCTGTTTCACGTGATTAACAGCCAACAGTGGGCAGATGTAAAGTGAACCGCTAGCCAGCTATTGGCTTTAGAAGCTCCCCTTTGTCTGCTGTTAATACCCAGAAAAGAGCGAACTGGATCAGGAACTGGTGTCTCAGCTTCCCCATCAGGCTCTGCCCACTGTCAGCATCACTGGTTTCCAAAAAGCTGTAGGCTTTGAAGTTGACAGCTTGCTTAACAACCAGTGACAGGTGGTGAGCTGGTCTTTATTTATATGGGATGGCAACTGAAAAGGGAGATGTGCCAGTCTGTAGTATGTGTGAAATCCTTTACAGGTCAGCCGGGGAAGATGGGCATGGTGAGAGAACTTGCTACAATAGGGTAGCCAAGAGAGACTTCAGGTAGATATGCTGCTGGATTTTTCGTCAGATCACTATTCAGTGCCTACCAGAGAGTGAAGGAAAGCACAGAGAAGCTGGAGTGGGTTCCACCTGTATATTCTGTCAGCCTTGTAGGACTGAGGAGAGCCGACTATGGGATTGTAAGTGCCACATGGTTTCTGATATGAAGTTCATTGTGCTACAGTGGCTGTCCTTGTTACTGTTACTGTTGTATCTTCATTTATCAGTTCATCTCAAAAGGAACTGGCGTGATAGATTTTATTGCATAGTCAAGAACGGCTGTCAGCTAAATATAGAGGATAAATACAGACAATTGCCTTACAGTCTGCTAGATAAAGTAAGCTGTCTGGGAACATAATTTCTTCAAGGTGATTCATCCTAAATATCTTAACCACTTCAGTGATAGGTTGACTGACAATATTATTTCTTCATGCAACATTGTACCCAAATCAATTTTATATAAAAACATTTCTTAGAAAGATAGGTTGCATTTTTAATTTTTAATAGCCATTGGGTAGTTTATTTCACTATATATAAGGAAACAAGACCAAATGTTTTGAAAAAAAAATCTTACTTTCTAGTAAAAATTATAACAAATAAAAATAGCAGTATGGTACAAACACTTATATATTTTTTTTTTTTTAAAGGTGGACACCCCATTGTGCTTGTATTGTTTGCCACATTTTTTTTAAATGAAGATATGCTATTGAGGTGGATAAAAAAAATTAAAGTGTGCTTAGTCTTTAAAACTTTCACTGCCAGGCCCCATGCTCCATTTTGTACACTCAGGTGGCTAGACCATTTTGTTTATTATTTTTCACTTATAGCTTTCAGAATTTGTGAAAGACCTCCAAAAACCATATATTTTCTGAAAGCACATGATACATAGAATAAAAAGAAGGTGCTACTGTTTATCAAACCAATATATTTGCAAAAAAAAACACTAAAACCATTATTAGCAGGAAAAAACACAGCAAATTTTACAAAATTCCTAATAAATATAAAAGCTTAACCTGTTCAGAGTGAATAAATAACAAATATTTGTAACTTTTAAATTGCGCCTTTTTGAGAAATGGTGAAAATTGAACTGATGCAAAAGTGTATATATCCAAATTTCTCAAAAAACTCTGAAGGTTTTCATTTTTCCCTTGCAGCTTTTAGAATTTGTGAAAGACCCCCAAAACCATATATTTTCTTAACGTATATGACCTCTAGAATTAGGAGAAGATGCTACTGATTTTTTAGACCCCCACGGTAGTTGCGCAAATGTTTATCAAACCAATTATTCGTAAGAAAATACACTAAAACCATTATTAGCAGATAAAAACAACTAATTTTACAAAATTCCTGCTAAATCCCTATTAAATATAAAAGCTTAACCTGTATGAGTTAATAAATAACAAATATTTGTACATTTTAAATTGCGCCTTTTTGCAAAATAGTGAAAATCAACGTACCGTACCGTAATTTTTCACTTACAGCTTTCAGAATTTGAAAAAGACCCCTCAAACTAGAGATTTTCTGAAAGCATATGGCCAGTAGAATAAAAGAAAAAGGACTACAGATTTTTTGGGCCTCTGCAATAATTGTGCCAATGTTCATCATATCGCTATTTTCACTAAAAATAATATTGCACATAAACACAACGTAACTTACAAAATTCCTGCTAAATTAGTACTAAAGCCTCCTTCACATGTGGCATATTAAAGTGTATGCCTACGGATGGCCATGTTTACCCACACATGAATGCACAGGTGTTCCATGCATCCCCATACAGGCTTTTGTGTAAATTTATGTCAATTGGGAAGCAACGTCTGCACAGGTATAGCTGCTGTTTTCAATCTGACATCCGTGTGGGTGTATGATCTCGAATGCAGGCAGTGTAAGCTTAAGGACATGCATTCGGACCTACATGGATGTAAAATTGGGAGCAACAGCTCTGTTCGTGCAGTTGCTACATCCCATCCCATCCCAAATTACATCTCTGTAATAGTATGCTGCGTATGCCCTGTGTGAACAAGGCCTTAAGCCCCTTTCACGCAAGCAGACCGATCGTGTCTGCCTGTCCATTTTTCCATCGGACCACCCATTGTTCTCTATGAAGAGACTGATTAAAAGGAAACAGACAGATGGAGATTCCTTTCCCCTGCCATATAGCAGATCAGATCAGATGGCATCCAATGGAAATGGACATCCGATCATCCCATAGAGAATAGCAAGCAGTGAGCGGACATGTACCTATCATCCGCAGACAGATCCCTCACTGAGCAGATGGATCTGCTTTTTCAGAGATCACTCCATGTGAAAGGGGTCTTACCATTAGGCGTGCCGCTCCCCTGCAGGGCGCCAGACTCGTATGTTTGTATACGTTTTTTTTTTCAAGCTACATGATTAGAGCCTGAGGCTCTAATTGGCTTGAAAAAGGTTAGGCTCGGCGCATAGCATTACACCTTGAACCCACCCACTTGTGAGTTGTGACAATAGCGAATTAATATTCAATATCGTCTTCTGGCTTCTCCACCTGGCCAATCAGGACGGATCTGGTTGGCTGGAAGGAGAAGCTAAGGTATCCGTGGAAGGGTGAGTGTGGGGGGGCCGTCTCAATGGAGAGGTGAGTGCGTAGGGGGCCATCACCGTGGAGGGGTGAGTGCGGGTGGAACTAGGGGCCTTACTATATTTGTGTTTTTTTGTTTGTTTTATTTACTTTTCACTTTTTTTACATTCATTTTTTTGGGGGGGGGGGGGGGCATCACTGTGGAGGGGTGAGTGTGGGCGGACCTGGGGGGGTCTTACTATGTTTGTGTAAAAAAAATTTTTTTTTACAGTTTTTCTTATCAGAGGTCTAAACAGACCCCCATATCTTTTTTTGAGACAGAGAGAGGGACTAAAGATAGTCCCTTTTCTCTGCAGCACCTGGATGGATGAGAATCTGTATAGCAATTCCATTCATTCAGAAAATGACAGTCTGATACATTGCAACACTCACGGTTACAATATATTAGCTGTCAGTGGGCACATAGCAGCAATTAGTAGTGATCGCTGCATGTGCCGTTTCTTCTATGGGAAACACATGTTTACTAAAGCCCCTACATTACCCTCACCCACACCACTCCCCCCTCCACCGCCACGATCCCCAGCCTAACAGATCACTGGAGATTTGTGCAGGGAGAAGGTGCAGGCGAAGGAGGGGAAAGAGAGATGCCATGGATCGGGGGTGCGGTGACAGTTTGGGGGGGCGATCTGACTGGTGGGGGGGAAACATCTGGACCCCCCCAAGCCCCATGCAGCACCTGAAGTCGGCAGGAGTGGAAGAGGAGGGATGCAGGCTAATGATGGTGGCTGCGGGGAGTGGGTTTGCAGGGGGGTGAAGGGGATAGGAGAGGAGAGTGGGGGGAAATTTTAGATGGAAGGGTGTCGCAGGGGTGGAGAGGCAGGGGACAGGGAGGCAGCAGCATGAGTGGGGGGTCAGTCACATTAGGGGTTAATAACTCTGATCAGTGGGTTTTAATCCGCTGACCTCTAGTCTTTGGCCCCCAGCCATATCGTGAACTTAATGGGTGCCTGCAAAGAGGCTGGGTGGGCGGCTGCGGCCTCCAGGAACAGCCCAGCTGGGCGACCACAGGCTCCAGGGATAGCCCTGCTGCGTGGCCACAAAAAGACTGGGAGATCAGTGTGAGCTTCAGGAACAGCCCAGGTTTCGGTGACCCCTAGCAAATCATCATTCGACCACCCGAGGGAGTCCCGACCCAAGGTTGAGAACCACTACTCTAGAAGGTGTAGCAAAAAAAAGAGATTACCTTTCCAGCTATATCGTCTGAGTGGATAAGATCGGAGGATTAACTCATGAATCACTAACAAAGTTCGACTTGGTCAGGTTTTGCAGGGAGCCTGCCCCAACTATCCTGTAGTCATGACATTTCTGTTAAGAAACTCTAGAAACTTGCCAACCTATCACAAATTAGTAAAAAAAAAAGGAAGCTTTGTTGGGGGAGGAATTTCTTACTGGTATAAAGACTACTCCATAATAAGAAAATATTTTATTATGTTCTGCTCAGGTGGCAGAGATATTTCCTAAGGAAGAGGAAGATAAAAAAAAATTTGAATCAGACTTTTAAACCTCAGGGGAAATCAAACATCAGGTGCAATCCGATTCTGGATGCAACGATCTCTCACTGATGTTCAGAAGGCTGTGATTGCCCTGACCTTAAAAGGGAATGCAACAGAAGAAGCCAAATTGATTAACACTGGGGAAAAGTTGTTATGGTAGTGGAAAGGCTAGACACTTCAAAGAACAATGCCAAAAAATAGACCACCCTCAGAAAGTAGATTAGAGGAAATCATGAAGGTTGTGAACTAAATGCAGTACCAGAGGTCATCAGGAGAACTTCAAAAGGTCTTAGTGAAGGAGCCAAATAAATTTTCAGTTGCAAAGAGCTACATGAAATCCATCTCAAAGAGAATCACACCTACATCTTTTTATTCTACTACTTATTTCAATGGTGGTGTAGAAATATTAATTGTTTCTCCCTTAAATTAACCTAAGTGGGTCAGAGAAAGCAGAAAAACATGTCAAAGAGAATCTCACCAAGAGAAAGCCAAAGGTGGAACAGAGGACACCCCTCCTTCCTATTGAGTCACGGAGAACAGAAAACAGTTATTTGTACAACATAAATCATGGAATGGTTGTCTTACCCCCGATTTATGACTTTTCAGTAAATGATGAAAAATTGGGCTTATTGGGTCACACATGGTGACACTCCACAGTTTTGGGGGAGCGTAATCCAATAGACCTGCCCTCCTCTATTAGATCATCCCATAGTTTTTATAAAGGGACAGCAAGAGCCAGTAGGTGACTGCATCACTTAATTGAGCATTGAGGGCATTGAGTACAACCACCACTCTGCCCTTGTCAGTTGCACTTATCACTAGAGTGTGAGTCCTTCTCCATTTTTGTATTTCATCCAACTGCTTTTTATGAATAATAGATATAAAGGGATCACTATTAGCTTTAGTTTTTAACCTACACAGTTCCTCCAGTGTCACCCTGATGAAGTCACGTGGCATGAAGCAACGCGTAGGGCATGACCGGAGTAAGTCGCGGACTGGAAGTGATGTGAGAGAAGTTGGTGTTTTTTAATTGCTTTTGATGTAAACATCAACTTGTCTTTAATAAACCATCTCTTGTTTAATACAATTTACACTATGGGAGGCATTTTATCCATTCAATTTCTATATGTGAAATGGAGCCCTTAGCGATACATTAAGAGCCTGTAGCCTGTAGGTTGGATAAATCGTCAGCGCCTATATGTGTCCTTGAGGCAGATTATTCACTGCATAAAGGTGAGAGTTCTAGGAGCACTGACCAGTTGCGTGAAGTCACAGAAATATATTTTGGAGGAAGTTCATCTAAAGAGGTCTTTGTTTATTCATTCACTGACACATGGACATTTGTTTTGGATTTATTTGTCTATTTGTATTATTGCACTCAATAATACACAGTGTGACACTAGAGGAACTGCACAGATCACTTTCTCTTTTTAATTGTTATTACGTGTATTGTGAACACAATAGATTTAGCAGCAATTTATCATTATTTATTTAGTCACCTTTTATTTATTATTCATCTGGTAGTGCGGGGGGGGGTCACTTATTCCCTTTTTTTTTTTTTAACCGCTGCATCTCGTTCTCTACCATTAACCGGTTAAGACCCGGACCAATGTGCAGGTTAAGGACCTGGCCCCTTTTTGCGATACGGCACTGCGTCGCTTTAACTGACAATTGTCGTGCGATGTGGCTCCCAAACAAAATTGGCATCCATTTTTTCCCACAAATAGAGCTTTCTTTTGGTGGTATTTGATCACCTCTGCAGTTTTTATTTTTTGCTCTATAAACAAAAATTAGAGCGACAAATTTTGAAAACAATTCAATATTTTTTACTTTTTGCTATAATAAATATCCCCAAAATATATATAACAAACATTTTTTTTCCTCAGTTTAGGCCGATACGTATTCTTGGTTAAAAAAAATCGCAATAAGCGTTTATTGATTGGTTTGCGCAAAATTTATAACGTTTACAAAATAGGGGATAGTTATATGGCATTTTTATAAATTATATATTTTTTACTAGTAATGGCAGTGATCAGCGATTTTTTTTGTGACTGCGACATTATGGCGGACACATTTGACACATTTTTGGGACTATTGCCATTTTCACAGCGAAAAGTGCTATAAAAATGCACTGATTACTGTGAAAATGACAAAGGAAGTGAATGGGGTTAACCACTGGAGGCACTAAAGGGTTAGGTGTGTACTAATGTGTTTTTTCTAACTGTAGGGGTGCGTTCCCTAAGCCACAGAGAAGAACGGGGAAGGTTTGTTTACACTCAATCAGATGGCTTGAGCCAGACTAAGTAAAATCACAGAAATTAATTTTGATTGGCTGCAAATAAAAAGGGTACTATATTTTTAGGCGTGCTATTCCAAATAAGTATGGTCAAAGCAAACCTGTTGGTTTTTCAATGCATATGCATCACTCTAAACATTTTGAGAATTACACAGAAATAAATGAAGCAGACAATAAAGTGGTTTAAGAAAAAAACCAAAATGATAAAGCCATATTGGGTGTAGTGTTTGGTTGATGCTGATCTATAATGCAGATTACAAAGCTGCTCCAGGAAGCCAATTTGTTTTCAAAATTCTCAGCAGATTCAAAAGGAGAATGTACTGAACAGTATACATGGTCTGCATATTATAAAAGGCCAAGGGACATTACTGCGGGGTTCATTTATTTTATCTGCAAGAAAATCCTACCGAGGGTAACATTTGGATAAAGCAGTTCAATATGGCACTGATACAACAGAGGACTTCATAACACAACACATTATACAGCATTTCTAGGGCTCAATAAACAGTAAACAAATATAATACAAAAATATCAAATGAGTAGAAATATGAAAATGATATCTATTTTTGTATCATTTAAATTGGAAGATTGATAAACAGAATCTAATCCTGCCAAGTGCCAACATTTGGATATGGGAGTTATGACTAACATGCAGCTGTTATACACGCTTATGACTTGTTTACATCTCTCCAGCATATATTATACGGCTTTAGAACTGCAAAATACATGTACGCACAAGGCTGCATTTACATAAGGTTTTCATGGTGGGCTTGTGGCTAGGGAGGGAAGATAGGTTGCACTTTAATAAAACTACAACATATGATGGTGGCAGCATGCTGTCATATGTACATCATATACACACAATATACAGGGAGTGCAGAATTATTAGGCAAGTTGTATTTTTGAGGATTCATTTTATTATTGAACAACAACCATGTTCTCAATGAACCCAAAAAACTCATTAATATCAAAGCTGAATATTTTTGGAAGTAGTTTTTAGTTTGTTTTTAGTTTTAGCTATTTTAGGGGGATATCTGTGTGTGCAGGTGACTATTACTGTGCATAATTATTAGGCAACTTAACAAAAAACAAATATTTACCCATTTCAATTATTTATTTTTACCAGTGAAACCAATATAACATCTCAACGTTCACAAATATACATTTCTGACATTCAAAAACAAAACAAAAACAAATCAGTGACCAATATAGCCACCTTTCTTTGCAAGGACACTCATGCAGCCTGCCATCCATGGATTCTGTCAGTGTTTTGATCTGTTCACCATCAACATTACGTGCAGCAGCAACCACAGCCTCCCAGACACTGTTCAGAGAGGTGTACTGTTTTCCCTCCTTGTAAATCTCACATTTGATGATGGACCACAGGTTCTCAATGGGGTTCAGATCAGGTGAACAAGGAGGCCATGTCATTAGTTTTTCTTCTTTTATACCCTTTCTTGCCAGCCACGCTGTGGAGTACTTGGACGCGTGTGATGGAGCATTGTATTGCATGAAAATCATGTTTTTCTTGAAGGATGCAGACTTCTTCCTGTACCACTGCTTGAAGAAGGTGTCTTCCAGAAACTGGCAGTAGGACTGGGAGTTGAGCTTGACTCCATCCTCAACCCGAAAAGGCCCCACAAGCTCATCTTTGATGATACCAGCCCAAACCAGTACTCCCCCTCCACCTTGCTGGCGTCTGAGTCGGACTGGAGCTCTCTGCCCTTTACCAATCCAGCCACGGGCCCATCCATCTGGCCCATCAAGACTCACTCTCATTTCATCAGTCCATAAAACCTTAGAAAAATCAGTCTTGAATATTTCTTGGCGCAGTCTTGACGTTTCAGCTTGTGTGTCTTGTTCAGTGGTGGTCGTCTTGCAGCCTTTCTTACCTTGGCCATGTCTCTGAGTATTGCACACCTTGTGCTTTTGGGCACTCCAGTGATGTTGCAGCTCTGAAATATGGCCAAACTGGTGGCAAGTGGCATCTTGGCAGCTGCACGCTTGACTTTTCTCAGTTCATGGCCAGTTATTTTGCGCCTTGGTTTTTCCACATGCTTCTTGCGACCCTGTTGACTATTTTGAATGAAACGCTTGATTGTTTGATGATCACGCTTCAGAAGCTTTGCAATTTCAAGAGTGCTGCATCCCTCTGCAAGATATCTCACTATTTTTGACTTTTCTGAGCCTGTCAAGTCCTTCTTTTGACCCATTTTGCCAAAGGAAAGGAAGTTGCCCAATAATTATGCACACCTGATATAGGGTGTTGATGTCATTAGACCACACCCCTTCTCATTACAGAGATGCACATCACCTAATATACTTAATTAGTAGTATGCTTTCGAGCCTATACAGCTTGGAGTAAGACAACATGCATAAAGAGGATGATGTGGTCAAAATACAACTTGCCTAATAATTCTGCACTCCCTGTATATATATATATATATATATATATATATATACACACACACACACACACACACACACACACACATACATACACATATATACATATACACACACATACAGGGTCGTTGTTAGAAATCATGGGGCCCAGTACAGCCTAACTCAGCCTACCTGACAGAGCCCCCCTACCAAGGCCTGAGTCCAACCACCTCTTCCCCTAGACTGCAGGCAGTGTGCGTCAAATAGAAATGTGGGTGAGGCAAAATTATGTTAACAGTGGGAGAGATTTTAAATGTGTGTATTGTGGAGATGTGACCCCGTGTCACAGTGTATATTGGCAGGTTACGTCTTGCTAATTGCACACCTGTGGGCTGGATTCATAATCCTCTCAGAAAGAGAGGTCAGGGCTCAGACTTGGAGACAGCTCCACCTGGCAATCAGAAAGTCTGGCCTAGGAGGCCGGGAAGGTCCCAGTAGGAGACTACTCCAAGAGAAAGAGACAGGAGGTCTCGGAGTCTAAGGCTGCAGGTGGAAGCCTGTGTGTTCACGTCTGTAGCAGGCAGATTTGGCCAGCGATTGAACAGCACAAAGCTGACAGTGAGTAAGCCAGGAGGCTAAAGTGTGTGTTTATACAGGGATGGTGGAACCCCCTGCGAGGGAAGATTATTGTTTGAACTTTTTTCATTTCCTTTAAATAAAAGTTGGCTACCGTGCCCTGAAAACGCAGTCTGGAGTGGCACGTTTCTGGAAATGGCATGCACCACTTGAATCTAATAACTCTGCATGTTTACAAAATGTAAAGTACAGCGTGCAAGGGTTAGGAGGGTTGTAACGCACAGGCAAAGGCAGTGGATGGGGGTGTATTAAGAAATGGTGTTAGACCGTGCCAAGATGATACTACTTTATTAATCCTGTCCTGCAGTCTGGTTGAAAAATCTCAACCTGAAAAAAACTTGAAAAAGGAGAGCGTTGTGCCCAGGTGTATGTTAAATTAATCTATCCAAAAATAAACCAAACTCAATCCTATAATCTCTCTCTAATAATTTTGAATGTGTTAGTGATAATAATATCAAAAGAAATGTGTAAAAAATATTGTTAATATCTAAAAACTGTGATAAATAAAATTATTTGTGAGGTGTGACCACACCAACATGTGATGAAGGGTGGGTAACTAAACCTTTACATTGACTAAAGCTATAAATATATATATATATATATCAAACTAAGAAACAAAACATCCAAATCCATAAAGTATCTCAAAATATGATATAAAAAATTAAATAAAAAATATATTAAGTGTCTAAAACGTTAATGGGGTATACTCATGCTGCAGCAATGATGCTTTGCTGCACCCCAAATATGATACACGAGTGGCTGAACGTGACTAATTTCACTGAATGGGGCAACCACGCAGCTGCGTACAATGGCGCAGGTTTTTAGGGGTTAAACCACGTGGTGATTAAGCATTTTTTGATAAACAAACTCAAAAAGACCCAAAGTTTTGAAAAAAATATTTTTTTCTTAGTTTGTCATAAAATGTTGTTTTCTCCTTCACGGAGGGGCACTGATGAGGCTGCACTGATGAGGCAGCACTGATGGGCACTGCTAAGTTGGCATTGATAAGGTGGCACTGATATGTACAATTGATGGGCACTGATAGGCAGCACTGACAGGTGTGGCGTACTAATCTACAGTTGCCGCATTTCCCAACAATTAACCACTTAAGACCCGGACCATTTTGCTGGTCAATGACCTGGCCCCTTTTTGCAATTTGCCACTGCGTCGCTTTAACTGACAATTGCGCGGCCGTGCGACGTGGCTCCCAAACAAAATTGGCGTCCTTTTTTTCCCACAAATAGAGCTTTGTTTTGGTGGTATTCACCTCTGCGTTTTTTTTTTATTTCGCAATAAGCGTTTATGGATTGGTTTGAGCAAAATTTATAGCGTCTACCAAATAGGGGATAGTGTTATTTATTTTTTACTACTAATGGCGGCGATCAGTGATTTTTTTCACGACTGCGACATTAGGGCGGACACATCGGACAATTTTGACACATTTTTGGGACCATTGTCATTTTCACAGCAAAAAGTGCTATAAAAATGCACTGTTTACTGTGAAAATCACTCAGTGATCGTCTTTCCCTATATCAGGAAACAGACGATCACTGACACTGCCACAACAAAGAACGGGGAAGGTGTGTTTACACACACCTCTCCCCCTTCTTCAGCTCTGGTGAATGATCGCGGGACACCGGCGGAGATCTAGTCCACGGGTCCCGATGACGCGCTCGTGACCCCAAGGCTGGGCTTAAAGAGACACGTACAGGTACGTGATTGTGTCCAGCCGTGCCATTCTGCCGACGTATATCGGCGTGAATGGGTCCTTAACCACTTAAGACCCGGACCAAAATGCAGGTAAATGACCAGGCCTCTTTTTGTGATTCGGCACTGTGTTGCTTTAACTGACAATTGCACGGTCATGCGACGTGGCTCCCAAACAAAATTTGCGTCCTTTTCTTCCCACAAATAGAGCTTTCTTTTGGTGGTATTTTCATTTCAATAGGTTTTTATTGAAGTTTTATGCAAACAAGGGAATAAAAGATAAAACAAACAAAATAGATCATAAGCATATAGAGGTCTGTATAGCTTCATCGGATACATTTAAACACATGCAAGAATGGGATAGTAGATAATAACGTATTAAACACTGAAACAAAGATTTTGAACCATTGATTATGAAACATTAAACATCAAATAACCACAGTGCTCAGTAAATCTTAGTACTGCCTCTTGGTCAAAGCTCCGGGTTGGCACACCGCCCACTCCCCCACGCACCCCTTTGGGAGCACTCTGTGCGTCGGGAGAGCTGACGGCGGCCGCCCGCATATCCCTCCCTAATACATCTGAAGACACCAAGGCCCATAGCACTGTCATAGACCACGGGCCCGGGCGACCAAGGCCCGCACTCCACGGCAAAAGCCTGCACATCATGAGCACCTCCGATATTTAGCATATAAAGACCATATGGTCAAGAATAATGAGTGAACTAAAGAAATCCAACAAAATAAAAATAGAACAAGAACAAAAAATAAACTGAAATAATAAATTATAAAGTATAAAGTGTTGTTCCTCCTTGTAACCCTTAGACAGAAGCGATCATCAATGTTTATGAACCGAACTATACCACCTATTCCACCTATACCATTTACGTTCCATATTGGTCATTTTACCCTGAGATGCGGCAAACAATAGTTCATAGGAGGCATGGGTATTAGTCGTTTCCACCACTTCACTCATCGAAGGTGGGCCTACATCCCTCCAGTGTCTTGCAATACTTAACCTAGTACTGAGTAGTAAATGAGTGATTATGGTTCTTGAGGAGAACGGGACACTATCTAAGCCTAGGGATAGAAGCGCCGCCCCCGCCGAGGGGATAATCCGGACCCCTGCGAGCTGGGATATTAGATTAAACACACTCACCCATAATTGAGTGAGTGAAGGACAGGCCCACAGGATATGGTGCAACGTCCCTACCTCTCCGCAACTTCTCCAGCACAGGGAGGAGATTTTGGGGTCAAATTTAGACAGGCGAGATGGTGTTAGGTACCACCGCACCAGGATTTTGTGCGATAGTTCCCACAGATTCACACTCTTAGTCGCAGAGAATGTGCTCCGTAAAGCTGATTGCCATTGATCATCAGAGAACGTTGCACCTATATCCCGCTCCCACGTTTCCATATACGAGGTTTTAATAAATATGTTTTTGTTGTTTAAGAGATTATAAAATAGCGATATCCCCTTAATGTTAGTCGTGGGGTTGGTAAAATATAGCATAGCTCGCCAGGGGAGTGTGGTAGATGTTTGGGGTGACATTTTGAGGAAGTGAGATATTTGGAGATACCTATACAGGTCAGTGTCCGCCAAGTCAAATTCGCCCTGTAGAGTCTGAAATGACTTAAGAGTGGGGCCTGACATCAAATCTCCTACTGTTTTGATGCCTTTAATTAACCAGTGCGCAACAGATATGCCTGGTATGATCAATGGTAGACTGGAGATGGGAAGGGGTAACAGTTTAACGTCCTGACCTGAAAAGGTGTGAGAAACAAACTTCTCCCAGGCGCGAATAGTGGCTACCATCGTGGGAGAGAGTTGGGTCAGGGCCGGCATAAGGATTCGACTGGATAATAAAATGTCGGATAAACAATGACTCGGGACCTGCGCTACTTCCAATTCTAACCATCTAGGGGTGTGGGTTTGCACGAACCATAGCCTAGCCTGCGAGAGAACTGCGGCTGAGTGGTAGTCCTTTAGGAGGACATGACCAATACCCCCGACTCTTCTACCCGCTATTAGCTTTTTAAATGAACATCTCGCTTTCCTGCCTTGCCATAAGAAACCGTTCAGTAGGGACTGAAGTTTTGAAAAGAAGGAGGCGGGGACAGGGATCGGTAGCGACCTGAAGAGATACAATAATTGCGGTAGGACTATCATTTTAAATGCCGCTAGACGGCCGGACCAAAGCAGTTCAATTTTGGATATATCTCGTAGTGACTTGCTCATAGAGCCGAGAAGCGGGGCATAGTTAGCTGCAAACAATTCACCATTAGTTGCCGTTAGTGATATACCCAGGTATTTCAGACCACTATCTTTCCAGGTGTATGGAAATCTAGCGGCGAGTCTTTTCCTCAGTGGGGGGGCTATACCCACTCCCATAAGGTAGGACTTACTTTCATTTACTTTATAGTAAGACAGTTTATTAAACATTTCCAGAGCCGCATGGGCCGAAGCCAGGGAGGATTCCACGTCTGTGAGAATTAAGATGATATCATCTGCGAATAGGCTAATGGTGTGAGTAGAGTTTTGGGTAGGAAAGCCTTTAATGTCAGGATGTGAGCGAAAGTATATAGCTAGGGGTTCCATTAGTAGGTTAAAAATTAGTGGGGATAATGGGCACCCCTGTCTGGTGCCATTGGAAATTAAAAAAGGACTGGACAAAACTCCTGACGCAAGCACTTGGGCGGAGGGGTTGGAATATAGGGCCATAATTGCGGACAGGATAGGACCCACAAAGCCGAATCTCTCCAAAACTCGAGCCATATAGGTCCAGTGAATGCGATCAAAGGCCTTCTCTGCGTCTAGAGCCAAGAACAGAGAAGGCCTTTTATGCAGGTTGGCCAAGTGAATAATATTAATCAACCTGCGAGTGGCGTCCGAAGTCTGACGCCCCCTGGTGAATCCCGTCTGGTCGGGATGTATAATCAGAGGGAGAATGTCTAATAGGCGTGTGGCAATGATCTTAGCATACATTTTTACATCTACGTTAAGTAGGGATATTGGCCTAAAATTCGCAGGTGACGTAGGTTCCTTCCCTGGCTTCGGCAAGGTCACAATGATAGCGGATAACATTTCAGTAGGGAAGGCGGCCGAGGCAGCAGCAGCATTGAACACACCCTCCAAGTAAGGGGTCAAGATCTGATTGAAGGTTTTGTAGTAATCCCCCGTAAACCCGTCGGGGCCAGGGGCTTTATTTTTAGGGAGGGACTCAATAACCTTGCGGATTTCCTCTTTGCTAAAGGGCTGGTTTAGTGATCGTAGTTGATCAGGGGATAAAGATGGTATATTCAGGCCCTGCAAGAATTTGCCTATGGCATCTGGTTCAGGTTGGAAAGTATCTGCATCGTTTTTTAAGTTATACAGGGAACCGTAGTAGTGGCTGAAAGCATCTGCTATAGCTTGAGGATGCTGGAGCTTACATTTGCTAACGGGATGGATAATATAAGGAATCTTGAGTTTATGTCTTACACCGTTCACTTTGCGGGCCAATAATTTACCTGCCTTGTTACCCGTTGCATAGTACGTCATTTTTAACCTACGGGACGATTTTTCGAATGATTCCAGTAACAGGAGCCTGAGGTCATGTCTCAGTGTGTTTAGTTTTTGGGAGAGTACCGGGGAGGGATTTTGCTTGTTAGATGTTTCAAGCCTGAATATTTCTTTGGTAAGGTCTGTTAACTTCTGCTGCCGCTGCCTCTTAGCCCTCGCCCCCAATTGGATGAGGATGCCTCTGACATACGCCTTATGGGCGTTCCACAAAACAAATTGATCCTGAACAGAGCCAACATTAGTACTGAAAAAATCATTTAAGTGTCTTCCGATGAGTTTCTTAGACTCATCTTGCTGCAGCAAGAATGAGTTGACCCTCCATAGAGACGGTGCACTGTCAGCCATGCCATCATCCAGGGTGAGGGTGATGGATGCGTGGTCCGACCACGTAATTGAATTGATGGCAGTGTCTGACACCTTGGAGAGGGTGAGCTGGTCGACTAAGAAGAGATCAATTCTGGAGTAAGCCCCATGGGGCGAGGAAAAAAAAGTGAAATCTCGTTCCCCGGCGTGTAGACACCTCCAGGCGTCGAATAGATCATGGTTGTGTATTGAGGTTGCCAATACCGGGCTCGAGCGTTTGGCGCCTGAGGAGGAGTCAACACTTGGGTCCGGGGTAGCATTGAAATCTCCACATATGACCAGCCTTCCCTTCTGGTGCGCCATAACTTTGGCCATTAATCTATTGAAGAAACGAACTTGGTGCTTGTTCGGGGAGTAGATATTCACAATAGTGAATGTGGTGGTGTTAATGTCACATATCAAAACAATGTATCGGCCCCCCGTGTCGGGGATAACTTCATGGAGTTTAAAAGCAACCGTGTCACTGATGGCTGTGAGTACACCCTTCGTTTTATTAGATGAGTTGGCGGTAAAGACGTGCGGGAAGCGTCCATGTGAACATTGAGGGGGAGACAGTGAGGAAAAGTGCGTTTCTTGCACACACAGAACGTCCGCCCCGATTGAAAGTGGCCTCTTTCCACATGGACTTCCTCTTAACAGGGTGATTTAGACCATTGGAGTTAATAGAAAGAAATTTTACCCCCATTGTAACGGCAATAGAACAATGTGTAGAGAATTTTTGCAGGGGATCATTTGTAAGGGAAGGTCTCCCTCCAGTGGCCAAACAGGGCATGGCAAGTAATAAATTGGTTGTACCAAGAAGAGGTCAAGAGAGCACTCACGATTAGTTGAGAGGGTAAAGGCGTCCCGAACGATGGTAGGTAGATAGAAGAAGCCAGGTTTCTCACTTTCTCCATGCAGGGGGAAGCTCTTCTTCCGTAGACAATGATTGCAACGCTGAAGCAGCACTTGAGGATGATGTGTAGAAAAAAGGAGGAACATAAAAGGAAAGGGAGTGAACAGGAAAACAAAAAAATAACAAAAACAGTCAAATACTTGGCGAGTAGCCAACATGCGCTGGTTATGAACCGTACGCACCCTAGAAGGGATACCTGAGAGCAGCAACAGGCTGCACAAATTAAGTGGGGGTGAGTCCAGGCCCAAAGGCTCTCCGAGACTCCTACCAGGAGAGAACAAGTAGGTAGGTACCCCAACCGGATTCAATTGTGAGACTTGGCGTTCCTGTTAGTGACAGTTTTCCACGCGGGGTCAGACCGCGCCCTGGGTCTGGGGGAGGTTGCCGGGGCAACCTCTTCTTCCGGGAGAATCCCCCACTCCTCCAGCAAAGAGATGCCTTTTTCCAGGGTGTCCACATTGTGCGTGTGGCCCTCCCTGGTGACGGACAATTTAGCAGGGTAGCTCCACCTATAAATAATCTTGTGGTTTCTGAGGGCCTTGGTTATGGTGTTTAAATTTCTTCTCCTTTGCAGAGTATATTGGGATAGGTCTGCAAAGAACTGTAGATTTTGATACTGCGAGGGGATCTTCTCTTTTTTGCGCATAACCGCCATTAGTTGCTCTTTAGCATGGAAGAAGTGGAACCTCAGAATAATGTCCCTGGGGACCTGTTCAGGCAAGAAGGCAGGTTTGGGCAGTCTATGTATTCTGTCCACTGTGAGCTCTAGGTCAGAGAGATCTGGGAGAAGTTCTTTGAACAGGGAGGAGGCAAAGGAGCGCAGATCGGATTGCAAAACGGACTCAGGGACCCCTCTCACTTTCATATTGTTGCGTCTGTTTCTGTCCTCGATATCTGCGAGCTTGGCTTTGATCCATTCCGTGTCGTTTTCCCTCTCCTCATGCGAGTCAACCAGGTCATTTATAGTGACAGCGTATTCCCCCATCTTGTGCTCAATATGTTCCACCCTGTCTTCCACAGCCTGTATATCTGTATGAAATTTGTGCATACACTGCATCATATCTGATTGCAGTGAGCTTCTTAGGGACAGCAGCATGTCCTTCATCACAGTGTCTATGACAGGTTGGTGGTTGGTGGGGAAGGACTCGATAGAGTCTGGCAGCTCCCGGGTGTCATCCCCTGACTCAGGCATAGGGCTGGCTGGCTGCAGTAATCCCTCTCTGTCTAGCCTGGGTTTGGCTTTAGCTGGGCTGCCTGACGCCGAGGAGGGAGAGGGAGACTGCATGGTGCTAGGGGTTAACTTATCCTGGTGTCCGCGTGATATTTCAGGTCTGCCTGCACGTGTTATGTGTGCTGGTGTGGACGCTGCTGCGGCGCCATCTTGCCTACCTCCTCGCTGATTAGGGGAGAAAAAGTCCGTCAGCCGCTGGGGCTTTCTCTGCTCCTTCCTCTTTCTAGTCATGGTCCCAGGGGTCTCCAGAGCTGGAACGCCGGGTGTGGCAGCCGAAAACCGGGTCCGGAGGGATGATATGAGCCGCTAGTTCTCAGCTGGATGCGGAGCTCCGGGTCTAAGCCGCCATTCAGCTCCGCCGCAGGCCACGCCCCCTCTTTTGGTGGTATTTTATCGCCTCTGCGATTTTTATTTTTTGCGCTATATACAAAAATAGAGCGACATTCTTGAAAAAAAAACTATATTTTTTACTTTTTGTTATAAGAAAAATCAAATAAACAAAATTTTAGTCAAACATTTGGGGTTAATGTGCCTACATGTCCTGGTGTCAGTGTAGTGTTGTGTACACTTACTGTGAGATGTGATCTCTCCTCAGCGGTGGTTGAAAAAACCGCAGAGGGAGAGATCACATCACTTCCTCCTTCCTGTTTTTACACAGGAGGAGGAAGTGCAGAGCGGGGGGGGGGGGGCGCACGCATTGGCTGGGAGCTATCGTGAGGGGGCGGACAAAAACGAATAGCCGCCCCCTCATCCCGGATCGCTCCCAGAGCCACGGAGACCGTCACATGTACCGGGGGGGGGGTCCCGATCGGACCCCCGACCCGCTTCAAGGCAGGAACGTACAGGTCAGCCAATGTGCCTGTACGTGCCATTCTGCCGACGTAAATGTACATGCGGCGGTCCGCAAGCGGTTAAGTGGTTAAAGTCTTGGCTCAAAATAGAGGTGGCCATAACTTTTTTGGGGAACTGCGGTGAAGGAGATTACTCTGCCTGCACCTGAAAGTCATTAAACGATCCCCTTTGTGCTTGCAAGACCCACTTGTTCAGAGGGGAACAGGAGCAGAAAGGCACATGGAGTAATCGCTGCAATATGGTCCCTGACAATTACATTAACATCCAGCCTCTTCTATGGTAATCCGCAGGGACTGCATATTTCGCAGCACCCCAAAGTGATTAAATAGTCACCTCTGCCATTAACATGTTCTGTAGTTTTATTAAAAGGAATGGAGCCTTTAAAAAAAAAAAGTGACCATTAGACATGAGCTCTGAACGTTGTTTGTGTTCTTTGTCCAATACCTGTAATTCTTGTGTGATCATGACCGGTTTACTGTCAAGGCTCTCTTTAGCCGTATGAGTAGACCTTTTCTGCTGTTCCCCAGAGACATCTCTTACTGGATTGAGAGAGAGTTCCGCCTTCTGCCTTAGAATACTTAACTTCTCTTGTAGTGACAGGACACTAAAAAATAAAAACACACATAATCAGAAAATTCACATTATATCCTGCAAAGATCTAACAAAACCTTAATTGGTCAATGTTTGTTGATATAAAGAATGATGCCTCTTCCGTTTCATAGCAAAGGATTGGAAACAACGAAAAAAGGCTATTATAAAGTTTAGAGGTTGCTAGGGGTTCTTTAAACTGTAACAAACTGACTTTCCCACATGACAGTGCCTGGATAGTTTTGGTACGAACATCTGCAAATCCAGCATCATAGGACCAGGGGAGCCTCGTCTCTGATTTTTTTTAACAGCCTTTTTTCAGTATTCTTTGGACTGATTGGCAGTGTAATGGCCCGTACACACGATCCGAATATCGTACGACGGATCGTACGACTTTTTTCTCTTAATAGTCGCAAGTAAAATGAAATGGGTTATTAAAGTCACGAAAATTCTCGTAAGACAGAAGAAAAAAAATCGGAAGTGATGTCATGTGTTGTAATGTATTTGTATTGTATTTTCGGACGACAACTATACTGACTAAACGAAAATCGTACAATCTGACATCGTACAAGGAAAGTTTTCGTGCTTGTCCGATCTAATAATATCGGACGAATTGTCGTGATCGGCTCTCGAAAGTAGTGTACACACGATCCGAAAATCGTACGATTCTTCCTTAGATGATCGTTTTCGTCCGATATTCGGAACGTGTGTACGGGCCATTAGGGGTTCCTTCCCCCACTGACCATTAATGTAAAAGTGTCCTATTTCACTGATCACTAATCAAAAGGGAGCAACTCTCTTACTGACCTCCAATATAAGGGGGCCCTTAGTCAATGACAGAAATGTGGTACAAAGGTTGAGAAAAGCTGATCTATATAGCAAACATACATTTACTGTACAGTACATGAGTCCCTTTTTAAGCCTACTAAACAGCAGGATTACTACTTAAAGTGGGAGTAAACTTCCACCCTGACCTTTACCTATTAGGTAAACCTATAATAAATAAGGCTTATCTCTAGGTACTGTAAATATCTCCTAAACGTGCATTGTTTAGGAGATATTTACTGTACATGCATCTGGTTACCTCACCAGCTGGGCCGTTCCTTCAGAGTCCTGTGCCGCAAGCAGGGGGCTCCCACACGCATGTGTAGGAGTGACATCATCGCAGCCCTGGCCACGCACACATCTAGAGTCATTAAACCGGGTGAAAATGGAAGACCTCTCAGTGGTGTCACCATGGCGCTAGAGGGCTTAATTTTCAGATAAAATGCACGTGAACTCAACTTCTTTGGTCGACCATGGCGAGGCCTGTTCTGAGTGAAACCTGTCCTGTTAAACCGCTGTATGGTCTTGGCCACCGTGCTGCAGCTCAGTTTCAGTGTCTTAGCAATCTTCTTATAGCCTAGGGCCCTAGGCCATCTTTATGTAGAGCAACAATTCTTTTTTTTTTCAGATCCTCAGAGAGTTATTTTCTATGAGGTGCCATGTTGAACTTTCAGTGACCAGTATGAGAGAGTGCGAGCGATAACACCAAATTTAACACACCTGCTCCCCATTCACACCTGAGACCTTGTAACACTAATGAGTCTAATTGGGCCCAATTTGGACATTTTCAATTAGGGGTGTACTCACGTTTGTTGCCAGCAGTTTAGACATTAATGGCTGTGTGTTAAGTTATTTTGAAGGGACAGCAAATTTACACTGTTATACAACTGTACATTCACTACTTTACATTGTAGCAAAGTGTAACTTCTTCAGTGTTTTCACAGGAAAAGATATAATAAACTATTTACAAAAATGTGAGGGATGCACTCACTTTTGTGAGATACTGTATGTGTTCTAGTGTTTGTGCTTGAAATACGCTTAATAAAGTTTGTCCCCTGTGATGAAAAAAAGTTTAGTATAAAAAAAGTGTAAAAAAAATAAAGTTGCTCCCAATCACTTAAAATCCTGACCAAAAATTATTTGAGCCCCACCCCAACATACACACATGTATAAGTGGAGGGTACCTATGGAATAAACACACTAATTGCACTTCATGTGTAACTTATATACAGTATGTTACATATCGCCTTACCAGAGTGAGAGCAATAATTCTAGGCCCATTATACATGGTTAACTGTAATCTGATGGACTGTAGGTTTTTTTTAAAGCTTCACTTATGGAAAATATAGGGTACCCAATTTTGTTACTATTTCAAAGGCACATGCCATTTTAAGGCTGGACATGTTGGGTCTATTTAATTAACTTTAAACTTTCTCCTTTACATTTTACCCCAAAATTGGGTAATACATGTTCGTAAACCATTGCGTGTATCTTGTGACATAAACTACAACTATTTTATTCTTCAGGGTGTCGGCTTTCAGAAAATATTGAATGTTTTGGGAGTTTTAAATCATCTTCAGGCTTAAATTTCTTTTTTAAATATATAAACAAATATGTAAAAATGGCTCCGGGACTAAAGTGATTAAAAGCACATCAAATATCCAGGGTAATTTAGCTACATCCACTCTTCGCCATTTTATCCTTTCCGGGTAGGTTATGGTAATGTCTTTGAGGCTCTTGCTTGTGGCACAGTAAACAAAGCATAATTTGTGGGTATTGAAGATCTATCACGTGTCATGTATATGTTTAGTTTTTTTTTTAATCCTACAATTTTTACACGCCTTCCACTGTTAACGCAATTAGGTTGCACACACCATTCTGCATGATGCGCACTGTATTCCTTAGCATGCCCAAGGGTAACCCAGGTCTTTCATAATCCTAGTTACTCCTTTTGACCTGCCTACATTTTGATGTGACACTTACCGTGACAAAGGAATCCCAATGTAGCCACACTGAAGCTCTTTTGGATCACACTTTCTAAGGTCTCTAACATTGATATTCTGCTTGTTGTAGGCATACATTAGCAAGACCTAAAATATAAAATAGTAGAATCGGTATATACAGTAGATAGATATAGATAAATATATATACAGTGGAAACAAGTCTAAAAATTAGATTAAAAAAACATTTCAGAACTTTTTCCACCTTTAATGTGACCTTTTAACTGTATAACTCAATTGAAAAATAAACTGAAATCTGTTAGGGGGCGGGGGGAAGTAAAAATAAGAGAGACTAAAATAATATGGTTTCATAAGTGTGCACACCCTCTTATACCTGGGGATGTAGCTGTGTTCAGAATTAGGCTGGGTTCACACTTGTTCCGACGACGCTCCTACATTGGGAGCTCATGTAGCATGACGTGTGAAAATCAATGTTTCCCTATGAGAGCTGTCTTAACTGGTCCTACACAAGTTGGTCCGACTTTGAAACGACTCCCTGTACTACTTTGGTCCTACATTGATCCTACTTCAGCCCATTGAATATCATTGAAGTAGGACCAAAGTAGGAGCCTTGTCCTAACCATCCGACTTTTGCCATCTGACATGTGATTACAGCACCAGTAAAAGGAATTTATCTCACTCTGGGATTGTTTTGATTGGTCAAAGAACAAGTCAGTCTATCACAAAGTAGGACCAAAGAAGTATCCTGTTCATGAAAGTAGGATGGATGTAGGACCAATGTAGGATCAATGTAGGATCAATGTAGGATCAATGTAGGACAAATGTCGCAGAGCAAAGTAGGATGAAAGTCGTGTAGTGTAGTGTAAACCCAGCCTTAGGCTGGGTTCACACTAGGACCAAAGTAGTACAGGGAGCATTTTCAAAGTCGGACCGACTTGTGTAGGACCAGTTAAGACAGCTCTCATAGGGAAACATTGATTTTCACACGTCATGCTACATGAGCTCCCAATGTAGGAGCGTTGTCAGAACAAGTGTGAACCCAGCCGTAAGGCTGGGTTCACACTATACTACACGACAGCAGTACAACTTTCATCCTACTTTTCTCTGCGACATCTGTCCTACATTCATCCTACATTCATCCTACATTGGTCCTACATCCATCCGACTTTCATGAACAGGATACTACTTTGAACCGACTTTGTGATAGTCTGACTTGTTCTTTGACCAATCAAAACAATCCCAGGGTGAGATAAATTCCTTTAACTGCTGCTGTAATCACATGTTGGATGTCTGATAAGGACAAGGCTCCTACTTTGGTCCGAATTCAATGATATTCAATGGGCTGAAGTAGGATGAATGTCGGAGCAAAGTAGTACAGGGAGTGTTTTCAAAGTCGGACAGACTTGTGTCGGATCAGTTAAGACGGCTCTCATAGGGAAACATTGATTTTCACACGTCATGCGACATGAGCTCCCAACGTCGGAGCATTTGTAGGACAAGTGTGAACCCAGCCTAAGCAATAACATTCAAATTCATGTTAAATAGGAGTAAGTACACACCTGCCATCATTTAAGGTGCCTCTGATTAAACCCAAATAAAGTTCAGCTGTTTTAGTAGGTCTTTCTTGACATTTTATTAGTCACATTCTACAGCAAAAGCCATAATCTGCAGAGAGCTTCCAAAGCATCAGAGGGATCTCATTGGTAAAATATATCAGTCAGGAGAAGGGTGTAAAGGAGTTTTCAAGGCATTCGACATACCATGGAACACATGAAACAGGGGCCTTAGTAACAGTAGAGGCAGGGGCGGACTGACAACTCATGGGGCCCCCGGGCAATAGAAGATTATGGGGCCCCCGTGCTTACAAATGGCCACCACGCCAGGAGGCAGTGCAGAGGCGGGGCAGCTAAAATCTCAGGATTTACACATCAAAAGCATGTTGGTTTCCGACATATCAGGGACAGATATAAAAAACACAGATTTTTACATACTGTCCCTGGTTTTACTAAACCTGGCAACCCTAAAGGGGCCCCCTAGTGGCATGGGGCCCTCGGGCAGTGCCAGAGGCCCTCAATGGTCAGTCCGTCCCTGGGTAGAGGGGATTATGAACAATTCCAAGTAACAGTTTATATTGGCGCAAAACCTTTAGGCTTCTGCTAGAAAGCTGAACATAAAGAGGAACTTCATCTTTCAGCATGACAATGACCCAAAGCATACATCCAAACCAACAAAGTTTCCAACACCTCATTGTATGTATGCCACAAAGAATTAAGGCAGTTCTGAAGGCAAACGAGGGACCAACCTGGTACTAGCAAGATGTACCTAAAAAACTGGCAAGTGAGTGTATATTAATGCCACATGAATCTGCCCCCTTTTTCTAGGTTCCCAAATCAAACCGGTCCCATGGTCAGACCATGGCCTGATACCACATGAGTCATGAACAACTACCTCCTCTCTAATGCATCTTTTTTTGGTCTTGAAATACAAGTAGGACTATAACATTCACACGTCCCAAAGTATTGGCTACTATCCTCTAGGAAGCACACAAACATAAGAGGTACATGCATATATCTCACCTTCCAAATCAATCACTGCAAACACTTACATTTCCAACATCCGGAAAAAGACCATTCAGACATCACTGTAACTTCGGCAAAGTCTGAGGTGTACTAAACCTTTTATTAGAGGAATCTCAGTTATTATGGAATCCGAAAAAAACAACAACATCGTGTAGGTCTAAACATAAATATTATCTCAAAGCCAACAAACCGAACACTCCTATCCATTAACTATGCAAACTTGACCCACCTGCTCCAACTACAGACCAAAATCAGTACTCAATCTTGATAGTAAGCATTTAGCTGAAATCCTTACACTATGACTTAACCCATATATAGGCTTCCTAATTAATAAAGACCAGGTTGGGTTAATCCTTAATCGACAAGCAATTCATAATATCCACAGAGCATCACTTTTGTTACATGCCATGAACAAAAGAATTTCAGCTTACCCTCTATCTCTGGACATACTAGAGGCATTCAGTTCCTTTTCCCAGCATTACCTGTTTTATATCCTTGCACAATCGGACTTTGGCCTACATTTCTTGAAATGGGTACTGTCTCTATACTCTGGACAATGTGCATTCGTTAAAATCGGACTATTTGCCTAATGTGAGAGGAACCCAGTAGGGTTCTCTCCACTTCTATTTGCATTAGCAAGGGAAATTGATCCAACAAAAAACATTAAGGGCATTAAAATTGCAGGACATCAAAAACGATTTCTCCTTTTTAGTTCACCCCACACATCTCCACTCCTTCCCCACACAAATCTCTGGTCTTAATAAGTAAATAAAACAAAATCAAAAGCTCATAATGTCTCCCTCCCTTCATAAGACCTGCTTTCTCTGCAAAACTCATTCCTGTTCACCTGGGCACCTCAATCTCTACCTTATGGTAATAACTAAACCCACCTGCTTCTCAAATTAACTTCTCTTCTGGCCAGCTGGGCCCCACTTAATATTTCATGGTTAGGCAGAATTATAGCTGCCAAGATAATTCTACTACCTAAGAATCTCTACCTCATTTGGGTCATCTCCATATCAGTTCCTATGTACTATATACCAGTCTAATAGCAGCCCGCTCCATATGAGTTCCTATGTACTATATAAAAGTCTAATAGCAGTTCGAACTAAAGTATATATGCAGAACAACTAAACCAAGACTCCCTAAATCTACCCTATTCCATTGAAAGTTAAAACCAAAACCAATGCTTGATGTGTTATGACATACTTGGATATTTGCATAATTGTATGTATACCCCTAATACAACTTTATTGGTAAAGCATTTTTGTTATGTGGTGTGCTTATTCTACATATTTAAAACTATTGTACTAAAACATTAATACACTATGGAGGGGTTTAGCACCCTACAAAATAATCTAGTGCTGGTTGCTAAATGGTGTAGATAATAGCGGTGTGCAGACCTGCATTGCTAAATAATTATAAATCAAACAAAAAAATAAAAAAGACTCTCTTAAGTTTAAACCCTACTCGATGACAAGGGATGTCCATGCACATAGGGATCCAAATAGCAAGTTTCCAGATATGCTGAAAGTTTTACTTCAAACTGTATATTCTGCATACAGATCAAAAGTGTGATTGCAAGCTGATTGTCTTAAAGTGTTACTAAACGCACAATAGTAAAATCAGTCTGTATATGCAGTAAAGCATGCTTGTTATACTTACTGTGTAACCTAAGGGGTTAATCCTCCACATTATGTAAAAAGGCTGTTTGATTCTGTCTTCTCTGATCCTCTCCTTCTTTTCCTGTCCCCAATCCATCTGCTGATAGAACAGAGCCCTAAAAGGCACTCTGCACATGGTGTTTTTTTTTTGCGTTTTTGGGGGGAGGGTACATGTGATCAGTAAAATCAGCATTGCCTAGACAGAAATCCAGGGGTCATGCAGCCTCATAGGGCAGTCAGAGGAGAATGAAAACTCCTCCTGAAGGCGTTAATTAGTGTTTTTCTGGACAGTGATAGAAGTCACAAGATTGCTATATACTGCTGATGAGAAAAGGTATTTAGCAGTTTATATTTACTGAATTGACTTTTCATGTTCTGTGTACTGTGGGAGACCAGATATAGTGAATGTAGGGTCCTGGGTTTAGTAACACTATAAATATTATTTTCCAGTGATAGTGTTTCTCGCAGACAAGTGTTCCCCCTTTTACAAGAAGGAACCTGCCAAAAGTATGGTACTTGTCACTAATCTTAGACATATATAGATAGGATCCGCTATATCCTCCAGTGTGTAAATAAACAATCTTATTGCTCAGACCAACATCACTTGGCATGTGTAAAACATAAGATACACTGTAGAAAATATCTCTGATGCTGCTAAATAAAACATCAATCCTTTTAATTGTGTGTCCATAAATGGAGGAATGATGTCTTCTCTATTTCTATGATACAATAATCCAATATGTCCAGAAATTACGTTGTTGGAATGAGTTATAGACCCTAATCCACTCAATATTTCAAGTCTCTGAAATCAATTATAAAATATGTGGGCAGGAATTTAAGCAAGAGTCCATGATACACTACATAAGGTACCTGATCTTCTGATTAAATCAGTTGATTTACACCAAGCTGCTAAGTATTGCAAGGTTTGTAATCTTCATAATGTTGCCAGGGAACGACGCCGTCGAATTTTACGTTGTTTACGCCGTTTACGTAGTACGTGAATAGCGCCACCGTAACTTAGGGAGCAAGTGCTTTGTGAATACAGCACTTGCCTCTCTAAGTTGCGGTGGCGTAGCATAAATAAGGTAAGCCCGGCTACGTGAATCCCGGCCTTTATTTTTGCATAGATTAGAATCTATTACATATCCACAGCGTATCCAATGTCAATCAGCTAATAAACATTTAGTCTATATGCAGTATGTACAGTTTGGTACAATATATTGGAATATCTGCAAATTATCTATTCAGATCCTGTTGTGCATGGATATCCCTTATGGATTAAAGTGAAGGGAGGTGGTTTAAATGTTTTTGTTTATGTATTCTACACAATATATGGTACAAATATTATTCCGGACAAATAAAATATTACCATATTTTTGTTTCCTGGTCTTTCCAAAGGTGGGAAATAGCACTGCATACAAAGTTCCTTGTCTAAAGCATTTGTTGCTATTTGTTCTCTTTCTGCTTTCCTATCTGCTGACATGCTGGAAGTAGATTTCAATGACTCTGTTGTTTTCTGATGAAAATCTTTACTTCCTGCATTTTCCTAAAACAAAGGAAAGAAAACAGCATTTAGTATGGCCAAACGACACATTTGGTTCAAGTATGGACAGCTCATTGACAGTATTTTGCAACAATAGCAGGGGCATAACTACAGGGGTTGCAATAGTGACCCGGCCCCATGCTCAAGGGGGCCTGTGCAACTTCTCTGTACACCTGGACAGGAGGGGTGGTGGGGGCAGCATATAGAGGAACCGATCCGCTCCATTTTTTTCCTGCAGCTGATGAAAATTTGCTTTTTCTCCTCTCCCCCCTGCAGACATTCAGTGGCTGCAGGAATAAAATGTCTCTGAAATCAGTTGTAAAATATGTGGGCAGGAATTTCAGCAAGAGTCCATGATACACTACATTTTCCGATGAAATCAGTTGATTTACACCAAGCTGCTAAGTATTGCAAGGTTTATAATGTTCATAATGTTGCCAGAAGTGGCAATTATGGTAAATTTAACTATGTAATTTTATATTACAATATAATAATAAAAAATAATGTGCTTCAATCATCCTGACACCATATTAACCATGGTTTTGTGATGATTGAAGTGCTAACATCAGCCATTTCCTGACAAATTGGCCACGAAAAACATAATTGTCGGCCCGCATCATCGGGCCTTGGCACAATTTTCATCCACAATGCCGGTCCCCAGTGCCAAAAAGGTTGGGGACCACTGCTCTAGCAGACGGGTACCCACTTTGGGCAATATGCTTTTGTCCAGTCTGTTCAATGACACTGACTGGAACTCTGGGATGTGGTTATCTACTAAGTGGTTGTTTTGTTGTGAGTATAGTACCTGTAAGTATTGTAAGGCTGGGTTCACACTACGATTTTCCCATCCGTCAGCCGCATACGATTTCAGTTTTGAAAACGTATGGGCCCGTACGGGAAAACGCATACATAGACAATGCATTGCACATCGTATGCACTCAGATGCATCCTGGCAAAACGTTTTTTAACAGTACGCAAAACCGTGTTCGACCACGGTTTTGAGTCCGTTTTTGAAACCGTATGGCAAACGCATACGTTTTTTTTTAACATTAAAGTCAATGGAAAACGCACATATGTGCGGTTCCATACGTATAAACCGTATGCGTTTTTCGTCTGGGCATGCGCATTTTCAAAACAAGAAAATCTTTATTTATTAAATGACACTAATTCCAAAAACGTATGCGTTTTTTTAATCAAAACCGGATGGAACCGTACGCACTTTTTGAAACCGTATACGTTTTATAAACGCATACGTTTACGTACGGTTCAATCCGTTTCAGCCGCATACGTTTTTTCATATAAATCGTATGCGGCTGACGGACGGGAAAATCGTAGTGTGAACCCAGCCTAACAAATACAAAAAAAGCAATGTAGTTGTTTCTCTTACCACTGGTAAAACTCTAAAGATTAACCAGTACATAAATTGTAATACTACACCAGTAGTATATATGTTTTTGAATATAAAAAGTTGCAAACTATAGTATGTGGGATGCACTACATGCCCCTTGAGGATCAGGATTTCGAAACACTACACTACGTCGCATGGAGCCTGTAGTGTCCTACAGAAAAGAGCTGCAAAGGTGTCCTGGAAAGCCCTTGTCACATGATCTGTCAAAAAAATGTAATAGGTTTTCTCCTCCCCTCTTTTTTTTATTTACGACTCATTAAAATATATAGGACCAAAGGGGATAACACCACAATTGTCCTTTATTAATACCCTATATATATTTTTTTAAGCAGTGTTAGCCTTACAATCTAAAGGAGCCATAGATCCTTAAGAAAAAAAATTAGGACAATATTCAGCTATGAGATATGGCCATATGAGATGCAATAAGCTTTAATATCCATTTCATAAGATTTTTCAAAATGAAATCATCTTTGCCCTCAAATCCTATCATAGTAGTTCATTTAGAAACCAATGAAAAATGAAATCAATAACTGTGTGTGGAAGCACAGCACAGCCAGCATTTAACATTTACAGAACCTTAATTATTTCATAAAATCAACATATTTGTTTGCTAGATTTTCAATAAAGGTCTTTATGAATTTCCATTGAAAATCTGCCCTATCTGATCACAATAAAAGATGCTTGCATAATGATGCTTTCATCTTTGCACAAACCACACTTAGACATTACATTACAGGGGGAGGTTGACTGAATTTATCATGACATGTTTAAAAGCAGCAAAGCTTTGTTTCTATAATGAAACAAAATAATCAAAAGATTGTATGCTTGTTAGCTATCCACAACAGTCAGGATAATACATGATTATGCCTGCACCTGTCAGTTTACTGCAGTCAGTGATCTAAGAAAAACAGGATGATAATATATGAAAAAGCAAAAACGAACAAATAGGCCTATACAACATTTTAATATGATATTGCTTGGAAATGTCAGAGATATTTAATGTTCTTTTGGCTGAAGTCTGATGTTATGATGATATGCATTACTGTGTGATGCTGGAACATGTTCTACAAAAGAGGCATGTTGTTTATTAAATAGCGTGTTCAAAGGCTTGTACGGCATCTGTTGATATATTTATTTACTGATGATTTATATTGTTTTTTTTCAATATGCATGTGCAATAAAAACAAACCTATAAGAGTCGGTTCACACTAAGGTGGCACGACTCCGGGGGCGGCTCTGCAAATCGTCCTGAGGACGACTCCAGAGGCGATTTGCAAGACGACTTCTGTATAGAAGTCAATGCAAGTTGCCCCGAGCTGCCCCCGAAGTCGTACAGGGAGTAAATTTCTAAGTCGAAGCGACTTGCGTCGCTCCGATTAAAACGCACCCGTTGCACTGCATGGAAAGCGACTCGTCAGGCGGCTGAGCCGCCTGACGCGTCACCCCAGTGTGAACCGACTCCAACAATAAATGCTTTCACAAAAAAAGAACATGTTTCTCTAGTCTTTTGCTGATTAATAGGTAGGTCTAGGCAGTATACATCGTTGCAACAGAAGGTAAGAACATTGATACATACATTGAATATACAAATTCGGTTTCTTCTAGACCACTTAACACTGGAGATGTAACTAGTGACTGATACCATGAACCCTAAATCTTTTCAAACTGTGGACACCCTCTCTATATATATGTTGACATACGGGTGGTGCAAAGTTGATAAAATATTTAGGACATTTCAATGTAATATGAATGGCTTTTTATGAACAGAAGTAGTATAAAAAAATAGGAAGTTCTTTGTAACCAGTCTACCACACTCAATAAACATGTTTTGAGGCAGCAAATATTAGGAAGATCACAAGGTTATTTTATAAATACCTTAAAGGGTTAGTAAAGGAAAAAAAATGTTCCCTTTAAAATAACAAACAACATGTTATACTTACCTTCACTGTGCAGTTAGTTTTGCACAGAGTGGCCCCAATCCACGACTTCTGGGGTCCCTCTGCGGCTGTCTCTGGTCCTCCCTGCAAGTACTGACCACAGTCATGTGAGAGAGCTCGCATGGTGGTGTGTAATTGCGGGCGCGCTCTCGTGATACAGCGAGCGGCCATAGCCGGCCCCGCCCCTCGGCGCTCCGCATCACTGGATGTGATTGACAGCAGCGCCAGCCAATGGCTGCGCTGCTCTCAATCCATTAACTCTAGCCAATCAGCGGCCAGGCTGAGCGGCGAAGAGGATCTCGGGACCGAGCGTGGGACTTTGGAGGGATCAGGTAAGTATAACGGGGGCTTGGGGGTGGGCTGGCAGCATCAGATGTTTTTTCACCTTAATGCATACATTGCATTAAGGTGAAAACATTTTTTACTTTACAACTCCTTTAACTTTCTGCCAAATATGCTGTACAAAGCAGCAAGGGCATATAGAGTGATGGATGACTGCTTTCGTTCCACAACCACATAAGCAATGAGGCACGGTATTTAAAGCGGAACTTTACCATAACAACTTGATAAAAAATAATGTTTTTTAGCAGGGAACATATAATCCACCTTAATAATTATGCTACCAAAATGAGTGTGTGCTGTAAGTGTGTTCTGTAAATTGCCTCCAGCATTTTTCCTGTCTCGCCTTGCCGGAGGCTGCCATTTTGCTGAAGCCTAGACAGAGCTCTTGAGGAGAAGTAAATCTTTAGGCTGTCGGCAGATCGGCCTTTACATTTTTAGTACAGTGCCCAAAAATAAAGAGCAGCTGAGCATGTGCAGAGCAGGTGAGACAATGTATTACTGGATTGTAAACCAGTATAGGCACTTATATTTATTGTTTTACAGGCATATCCCACTTTTAAGTACACAATGGGGTTTATTTACTATCGCTGGAGAGTGCAAAATCAGGCTCACTTCTGCATAAAAACCAATGAGCTTCCAGGTTTTATTACCAGGCTTAATTGAACAAGCTGAGGTTAGAAGCTCATTGGTTTCTATTCAGAAGTAAATCTGATTTTGAACTCTTCAGTGATAGTAAATAAACCCCAATGTGTACTTAAAGTGGGGTATGCCTGTATTTGGCTATAACTGCACAAGGGGCCTATATGCTAAATTGTGAAGTTATTTGTAAGCGGTCAAAGCATCTGCATATATGGCTATATATACTCATGTTGTGTCTAGAGAATTTTAGCCAGTCATAATTGTTGATCAGTTGTGCTGCTAGGTAATAGCAGTGAAAGTTCGGAAATTTTTGGGAGGATTAAAAAGTTTTTAACAATATTCTAGGCTTCAAATAGTGGGTGATTGCGCAAAGAATATAGGACAAAGCAAATGATTACATGAATAAAAGTGAAAAAAACATCAGTGAGGAAATACTGAAAAAATATTCAGTGAGAAAACAACAACACAAACGTAGTGCAAATAGAGTGCATAAAGGACAATGTGCCAAAAAGTGGCAAGTGTCAATATGTGCAGCAATAGTCCATAATGGTGATAGGTCTGCTGATAGATGCCCACTGTTCCGAGAGATGTGAAAATACACCACACACAGGGTCTGGTCTCCCAGAACTCTCACCTCAGAACGGTGAGTACAGGCCTTACAAGTATTGACAACGTGTAATGACACGAAACGCGTCAGTGATGACTCCATCGTTGCCACCATTCCATTTGATATGCGCTGTATTTTCATTTAACATGTAAGTGCAATTTTAATAAATTTTCATATTGACTTTACGGTGTTACACTATGGCTTCCCCTCTTCTCCTTTCCATATACACGTCATTTTTGACACGGACGACCATCTCTGTATTCCGTGAATGAGAGATTTACAGCTAGTCTCGTGGCCACTGGATTCCGCATCATAGCCATCTGTTGATCCCCTCTTTTGAAGACATCCTGCATCAGGATCTGAGCACTTACTAAGCCCGATTGACTCTTGAAATTTAATTTTCTTAGAGTCCACTCCTTCTGGTAAGCCTGCATCTTCATTGGTGGTGGGATTTCTCTTCACGTCTGAATATCAAGTTTTATTTCTGTCACTGGAATTCAAGAATACCTCTTTCTTTGAACTTTATGGTTTTCATTTATTATGAGGTTCACGTTGGACTTTTTTGTTTTAATGCACTGATCACCATTCCATGTGTATTATTTATCATTTATATGTATGCAATATCGACTTCATTGTCATATTTTGTTTACTCCTGAGCGCTACACTACCTTTTCCACATTCCTCACATGGATGCCTCTCTAAGGGGTCCTGCTATCCACCATGGATACGTGGAGGGAATCTGCCTGAAGTCTCAACAGCAGGGGACAAAAAGAAAAAGGGGAACCTCCAATCAGATGAAGACACGTGACTTTGTGTCGTAACGCGTAGGGTAAAGGGAAAGACGTACACCGGGAGTGACGTGCCACAAGCGCTACAGTCGCCGATGTTCAATACGCTCGTTTTATATTCTTTGCTGTAAGTGCGATTCTTTTAATAAATATTTTTATTGATGGTAATACACGATTGGAGGTTCTCCTTTCTCTTTTTGTCCCCTGCTGTTGAGACTTCAGGCACATTCCCTCCATGCATCCATGGTGGATAGCAGGACCCTTCTGAGGTGAGAGTTCTGGGAGACCAGACCCTGTGTGTGGTGTATTTTCACATCTCTCGGAACAGTGGGCATCTATCAGCAGACCTATCACCATTATGGACTATTGCTGCACATATTGACACTTGGCACTTTTTGGCACATTGTCCTTTATGCACTCTATTTGCACTACGTTTGTGTTGTTATTTTCTCACTGAATATTTTTTCACTGAATATTTTCTCACTGATGTTTTTTTCACTTTTATTCATGTAATCATTTGCTTTGTCCTATATTCTTTGCGCAATCACCCACTATTTGAATATACTATCGTTTAGGTGCCGTGTATGCACTTTATTGTGTTTGCTCCATTGCTTTCACTGCTATTCTAGGGCGATTTTTTCATATTTAGTAGCGCAGAAGCCCTTCTTTTGATCATATTGCATAATTTTTTTTTTAAGTATAACGGGGAGGGGGAATTAGAAGTAGAGGGAATTAGATTTTTACAAGCACATTTTCAACAGGTTTACCCTGCCCATTAGAATTATCTGGAGGTTCATACACTGCATGGTCTTTGAATGGAGGCTCTTAAGTGGCAGGGCACTATTTATATATGGCGGAATTGGGGTTTGTATGATTATTCCAAAATATTTAAAACATGTTCACAATTCTCAATTTTGAGGAAAGATGAAAGTTATGAGCTGTTTCTGGGTCAAGCAAAAATAGTAGGGATTTATCCCAATTTATCTTTAACCTGAAATACACTCCGAATTTCCTTAAGAGTAATTTAGTAGATGAAAGAGGGTCTGGTTAAAGTCTAAATTAAAGTCATCCGCATACAGAGATATACACTCTCCTAATGAATTTATTTGAAAACCTTTGATGTAGTGGGAAGAGCATATTAGTATTGCTAGGGGCTCTATGGAGAGGGCAAAAAGTATAGGGCACAGGGGGCAGCCTTGTCTCATCCCTCTATGTACATGGAAGAGTTCAGAAATATAATTTTTGAGTCTGGCTACAGGGGCTAAATATAATAGTTGAATCCAATGGATACATTTGGGGCCAAAACCAAATTGATCGGGAGCACTCAAACAACATGTAACACTTTCAATGCTTTTGTGAGTATCCCTGCTTGACCTTTGGAGTAGCCATGTGATGAATACTGCAAGTTTGTGTATAATCTATGGATGTTCATATGAGTGGAAAAAAACACTGATCAGATTCTATCACTGAATCCAAATATCTGCTCAGATAGCTAACAACTTGTGCCAGCACTGTAGCGTTAGCGTTGATGAAAAAGATGGAATCACACTGAGTAGAATCTTTATCGGGCTTTAAAATAAGAACAATCAAAGCCTCTCTACTAGATTTTCTCTACTAGTGATTTTTAGTAATGATAGCCAATTAGAGAATACATTTAGTCACATTGCTAAGAATAACAATAATTATGGCTCTGGCCATCTCAGTAGACTGTTTTAAAAAAAGGCCTGGATTATTTTCCGAATGCACAAAATACTTTATACTAACATATACTAACATTTATAGGTAAAGTTGATCCAGGGAATATCTGATTGCCTGTTGTAGAATCGGGAAGGATTTTTTTTCTCCACCAAGAGTAAACTGGACCATGCTATATTGTTTTTTTTTTTATCTTCCTCTGGATCAACAGGGGGTATAGGGTTTTGTATATGGAGGTATTTGTGTGTGCGTGTTTTTTTTTCTCTATGGGTTGAACTGGATGGACTTGTGTCTTTTTCAACCATATTAACTATATAACTATAGTAAATAGCATGTTATAATGCGTGAACGTTGACTATTTTGTGTGCCTGTTCAGGTTAATGGGCCTCAGCACATAGTAAAACTATCAACTGATGATTGTTCTTCAGCTCCCATCAGTTCAGCTCTCACCCAACACTAAACATCTTTTCATGTTATCTAAGGATTTACTAATGAGAAGCAAAGTCATAACTGAATTTCAGTACTGAGATTATATAAAGGCTTCTTATGCCACGTACACACGTCCGACAAGTAAACCGTGGACTTTTTTCAGACGGAATGTTGTCTGAGGCCGCGTACACACGATCAGACCGGTCCGATGAAACTGGTCTGAAGACCAGTTTCATCGGACCAAATTGATCGTGTGTACGGCCCATCGGACCGCTGTCTGTCGGACCAAAATTGTAAAACTTAGTACACAAAAGCATCGGACCAAAAACCCGCGCATGCTCAGAATCAATTTGACGCATGCTTGGAAGCACTGAACTTTGTTTTTTCAGCACGTCTTGTTCTACGTCACCGCGTTCTGGCCCGATGGGATTTTGGACTGATGGTGTGTACGCACATCAGACCATCAGACCACTTCAGCGTGGTCCGATGAAAACAGTCCGTCGGACCAGTCTCATCATACCGGTCTGATCGTGTGTACGTGGCCTCAAACTTGTGTTGCATACACACAGTCACACAAATGTTGTCGGAAATTCCGAACATCAAGAACGCAGTGACGTACAACACTATAACGAGCCGAGAAAAATTAAGTTCAATGATTCCGAGCATGCATAGGATTTTTGTGCGTCAGAATTGCATACAGACGATCGGAATTTCCAAAAATAACTTTTCCCATCGGAAAATTTCAGAACCAGCTCTCAAATTTTTGCTGTGGGAAATTCCGACAGAAATGTGCGATGTTGCCTACACACGGTCGGAATTTCAGACCAAAGGCTCACATTGAACTTTTCTTGTCGGAAATTACGATCGGCATTAGAGTGTTAGTGCCTGTTTACAGCTGTAAGGCACGGCAGAAAATATTTTGTGCTATATATGCATAGATGTAAAGATGGCTATTTGTTAGCACTATAATATAGCTGAGGGTTTGCAAGAGATCACAAGTGTATAGGAAAAGTTATGGTGACAACAAGCTAATGTAGGTATAGAGGTAACAAGCTTTTTTGCATGCAGGAGTGACATATATTCAATACACATAATGCCTTTTTTCTACTGACAGCATGTTGGGTAAATTGTAAAAACAGCCCAGTGATAATGCTAGAATGGGCTGATTATCTGAGATGTAAGCAGCAAAGCAAGTTGTACAGTATGCAAACTCATGTTTATTCCTATCACATAATTCCTGCAATTTAAGCCAGCTATTTAAGGAGGTCGATGTGAAAACGTTACTACTGCCAAGCTGGTACAAAGGCTAGATAACCTGCATTAAAACCGAGCCAAGCTGCATTTTTTTTCTTATAACCTCATGTGTAATTTCTACATTAGCAACATGTATTAACTGATAATATGAAGCCGTATAGCAGACGAGGGTCGATTTTCATCGGTTTTAAAGATGAGCTTTATGTGCCGCATAAAGAAAGTCAGATCTGCAAGACTATAAATGTTAAGGCTTCCCACTGATTCAGCTGGCACCCCCATTTAAGGAAACAGATGGTAAGGTCATTGCTGGCATTTAGGAAATTGCAACTCTCAGAGCAGAAGACAGTGTTTATATTTTAGTTAGCATTCACATGTCATTTAATTGCTTTAAACACAAAATGATGTTTCGCAAGCATACAGCAAGTGGAAAAAAAAGCTTAATTACTTGGTAGTTTCTAAGGTAACAACATTTTCTCTAGGAAAATAAATTCAGAGATTTATGTAAACACAGTAATAATTAAAAAAAAAAAAAACTGATTTATTAGGAGAGCGATGACATTTAGTTGAATCATTAAGAAAAATGGTTGCTATAGTTTTTTTTTTTTTCAACTAATTCTGTTTATCCCACAGTAAATCTTTTCTGCAATTCTGAGTTGAAACTTGAAACGGTAAAAATCTATTTTTATTAAAAATAACTCCACTGACATTTCACACCCAAGCTACATAATGTACATCATCTCAGTGCCCAGATTTCCTGCTGATAGGTTATGCATTCAGGTTGGCTAGTTCTAAGGGCAATACTGCTGTGCAACTGTAGTAACTTAAAGCAACCAATTAGATGTCAAATCACATCATTGTGTATATATATCTATATATCTATATCTATCTATATATATATATATGTATATATATAGATAGATATAGATATAAATATATAGATCTATCTATCTACATATATATATATATATATATATATATATATATATATATATAAAACCCTCCATGTTTTCCAAGCCTGTGTTCCAAGCGCAGATCTAAGGCAGCTTGTTAGAGGGCATCCACTTAACTGCCACTTTCTTTTTCTCCTCTCACAGTCAAGATATACATTCACCGGCCACTTTATTAGGTACACCTATTCAATTGCTTGGTAACACAAATTTCGAATAAGCCAATTACATGGCAGAAACTGAATGATTTTAGGTATCCAGACATGGAAAGGTGACTAGCTGAAGTTCCAACCAGGCATCAGAATCGGAAGGAAAGGGAATTTAGGCGACTTTGAACGTGTGATGGTTGTTGCTGCCAGACGGGTTTGTCTGAGTATTTCATAAACTGCTGATCTACTGGGATTTTCATGCACAACCATCTCTAGGGTTTACAGAGAATGGTCTGAAAAGGAGAAAATATCCAGTGAGCGGCAGTTGCGTGGACTAAATGCCTGGTTGATATCAGAGGCCAGAATAGAATGTGCAGACTGCTTCAAGATGATAGAAAGGCAACAGTAACTCAAATACCCACTTGTTACAACCAAGGTATGCAGAATACCATCCCTGAATGCACAGCACATCGAACTTTGCAGCAGAGGCTACCAAGCTAAGAACAGGAAACTGAGGCTACAATTCGAAATCGGCTCACCACAATTTGACAATTAGAAAAACGTTGCCTGGTCTGATGAGTCTCAAATTCAGTTGTGACATATAGATGGTAGGGTCAGAATTTGGTGTAAACAACATGAAACCATGGATCCATCCTGCCTTGTATCAATGGTTAAGGCTGGTGTAATAGTGTGTGGGGTTTTTATTTGGCACACTTTGGGCCCCTTAGTGCCAATTGATCATTGTTTAAATGCCACGGCCCTATCTCCTGATAGCTACTTCCAGCAGGATAAAGCACCATGTCACAAATGGCCTCTCTGTACTCCAATGGCCTCCACAGTCACCGGATCCTAATCCAATAGGACACTTTTGGGATGTGGTAGAATGGGAGATTTGCCTCATGGATGTGAAGCTGACAAATAGGCAGCAACTGTGTGATGCTATCATGTCAATATGGACCAAAATCTCTGAGGAATGTTTCCAACACCTTAATGAATATCTATTCCACAAAGAATTAAAGCAGTTCTGAAGGCAAAAGTGGGTCCAACCCTGTACTAGCAAGGGGTACCTAATAAAGCAGACAGTGAGTGTATATTGGTGGTTGCAAGTTCTAATTTTACAGAAAATTAAAGTGATTGTATGATATGTGAACTGTTTTAAAAATATATATACCGTATATATCAGCATATACCGCGCACTTTTTCCCCCTTAAAATCAGAGGAAAATCGTGGGTGCGCGATATACGCCGATCCCCGCTTCCCACACTGTGTTTGAAGCCGCCACCGACATATACTGAGCGCAGTACACTCAGGTACACTCGGCCAGGCTCTGTTTCCCTCGCGGTCACGCTCTGTGCCGCCTCCTAGCCTTTATGCAAGAGGAGCCGAGCGTGGACGAGCGTGCCCGAGTGTACTGCGCTCGGTATATGTCGGCGGCAGCTTCAAATACAGCGCGGGAGAAGCGGGGAGGACACCACGAAGGCTGCAGACGGACCGGACAAGGCCACCGATGGACACCGGGCAACTGTAAGTAACTAACTGTAAACTGTATGTATTTCTTTTTTTTCCCCTTAGGATTCCCTTCTAGGTGGGGGTGCGCGCTATAGTTATTATAGTTATAGTAGTTTTTTGTATTCATCGCTAGGATATTTAAAGTATTTAATAAGATAAGTACAGTACTGTATATAGTTTATATAGCTTAATGAACTGTCAATGCAATATAACAACACAAATATTTAAAATATATATAAAAAAAAAATTACTCGGCGTAACATTATCTTTCACAATATAAAAAAAAATGGGCTAACTTTACTGTTGTGACAAAGTATTACAATGACTGTCATTTTAGAATGACAATTTTTTTCTAGGGTGTTAGAAAAAAAAACGTATAATGTTTGGAGGTTCCAAGTAATTTTCAAGCAAAACATTATTTTTTTAACTTGTAAACACTGAGTCTGAAAAACAGTCTCGGTCCTTTAGTGGTTTATCAAAGCAGCCCAAACAAATCTTGCATTATACAGTACATCACTATTTTACATAAACTTACAACATGCATAAAAGTTTGCTGGATAAAACATATTATAAGAGTACATAGCACCTTAATGAAATCTAATGTGAAGTCATAAATGTTATCTTAAAATGCTAGAAGTCTAAACCTATTTTGAACACAATTACATAATTTCTAGATCAGTAAAGGTATTCCGTGTGGCATTATAATTTCCTATACCTTAGATGGAATGTGAAATACTGTTGACTTGTATTCCAGTCCCCAGAGAAGTTCTGCAGGGAAGTCAATCACACAGCAGGTGGAGTAAGAGTAAAGATACTTCTTGAGAAACAAGTGCATCCCTGCATAGCGTACTGTAATCCCGTTACCAAAGACAGACGTGTACATTGTGTCGCTAGTAGACACTTTCCCATAGTTTTTTTCTGAAAAACCTGGAAAAAAAAGAGTTTAAAATATTTAGAAATTTCATAGAATGTGATTTCAAGGAAAGTGCAATAAAAATGTCAGTTGTTTAAGAAACAATTAGAAGTTCTGAAATGTCACATTTCTTTGAAGTTAGTTTGATCGGTTATACCCAACACTAATCATCATGCGTACTGTACTGTCATGCCTACAACCTACATTATCTCCATATGTCTGAATTGTGAGAATATGATTCATTATTTAGAGTCTTGGTTAAAAAAGTTGAGGCGCTAAAAAAAAAATGGCAACTGGTACTAACGAGAGAGAGAGAGAGAGAGAGAGGGAGAGAGAGCGAGAGTGAGAGCGAGAGAGAGATTTTTTTTAACACTATATTTTAGGAATTTTTTATACAGATAAGAATGCAGAAAGATCGTATACAGCTTCAACAGGCCAACACAAAAGCCAAAGGACATAATAAACTACACAGAAAACAAATTATCGTAGCGATTGAAAGGTCTCTCTCATGAAGGCCAAAGTCCAAATGGCAATTAAAAGAGTGCATGCATCTCATCTGTGATTATTAACAACAACAAAACAAAAAAAGAACTCAGAAATGACCAGAAATGAAAGGAAAAGAAAATAATAAAGTTGAGGAAAAAAAATAAAAAACGGACGAAAGGGGGGGGGGGATGTGACTCCCCCACTTGTATGACTAAAGCATATTCTCTTGAGCATGTAAATAGGGTCCATAAGTACTGCTTACGGTTGAATTTACTCAAACAACATTTTTATAACTTTGTTCCCACAGATAGAGCTTTCTTTTTGTGGTATTTGATCACCACTGGGGTTTTTATTGTTTGCTAAACAAATAAAAAAAAAGGCAGAAAATTTAGAAAAAAAACAATTTCTTTGTTTGAGGATGCTCCACAGATGCTCAATAGGATTTAGGTCTGGAAACATGCTTGGCCACTCCAATATCTTTACCCCCCGATTCTTTAGCAAGACATTGGTCATCTTGGAGGTATGTTCGGGGTCATTATATTGAAATGCTCTGCTTCAGTATGTCACAGTACATGTTGGCATCCCCAGACCATGACACTCCCACCACCATGCTTGACTCTAGTCAAGACACACTTGTCTTTTTACTCCTCACCTAGTTGCCACCACACACGCTTGACACCATCTGAACCAAATAAGTTTATCTTGGTCTCATCAGACCACAGGACATGGTTCCAGTAATCCATGTTGTTAAGTTAGCTTGTCTTCAACAAACTGCAGGCTTTCTTCTGCATCATCTTAAGAAGAGGCTTCCTTCTAGGAGGACAGTCACGCAGACCAATTTGATGCAGTGTGCGGCTTATGGTCTGAGTACTGACAGGCTGACCCCACTCCCCTTCAACCTCTGCAGCAATGCTGACACCACTCATACGTCTATTTCCCAAAGACAACCTCTGGATATGACGCTGAGCACATGCACTCAACTTCTTTGGTCAACCATGGCGAGGTCTGTTCTGAGTGGAACCTGTCCTGTTAAACCGCTGTATGGTCTTGGCCATCTGCAGCAAACTACCACCGGAAGTGGGAGCAAATACGTGTAATAGACTGGTATCTGCTCCCCTCTCCCCCTGAAAGGTTCCAAATGTGACACCGGAGGGGGGGGGGGGGAAACCGCATAAGTTGCATTTTTGGGTGAAACTCCGCTTTAAGTGAATTTCACCCTACTTATAGGGATATAAAGTATGAGGCGCCGTACACACGGCCGAGGTTCTCGCTGAAAATCAGCGAGAACCTCGCTGGAATGCACATTCCAGCGAGGACCTCGGCCGTGTGTACGGTCTCAGCGAGCTTCCCGTCGGGAAGCCCGTGGAGCCGAAATAGAGAGCACGCTCTCTATTTCCTCGACGGCCCGCCCGGAAGAATGGCTGGTTGCCATTCCCGACGGGCGGGTCGCCGAATTCGACGGCCGGGAGAGAACCTCGACGGGCGGAACGATGTGTTCTGCCCGTCGAGGTTCTGGGTCGTGTGTACGCGGCCTCACAAGTGATTTGATGACTTAGGCCCATTTTAAACATGCAGACTGTATGTCTGTATTTCATCCATCCATTTTTGGATGAAATACGGACATACATGTATCCCTATGGGATAGCAGGTGTCAGTGGATGAACATCCGCTGACACCCGCTCTCATCCGTCCCCGCTATGGTCTATTTTTGCAGATGGAGGAAAATCCTATTTTTCCATCCGTCTGCGAATTGGATCGCGTGAACACGGCGGTCCGTGTTCATCAATTTACCCCTATAGACGAGAGCGGAGATCTGACAGGGCGGTCCCTACACACTGTGCCGGCTCAGCGGAGTGATCCCCGATGAGCAAGCGGGTGTAAAGGTACGGATCCTCGCAGGGATCCGTACGTGTAAAAGGGCCCTTAGAACAAGGACCAATTATTGGTACTGTTGCAGTGTCTGCAAAAAGTTTGTGGTTCTACAAAGGCCTATTGTTTTCTTACTTATACTTCAGTCATGTACCGTGCAAAAACCAAAGATCAGATTAAACAGAAAGTTGCCTTTTTATGCATTATTCTAGTTTGTATAATTTAAGGTGAATAGATGTTATGCTACCTTTTTGCTATTTTCGTTTGATTATATTGCCAGCAGAGCAGTGATAAAAAGAAAAAAAAAGAGCAATTTACCTGTCAGGGTGAGAATATTCTTCAGCCTCATTAGGTGATTCTGATAGCGGATGATATGTACCCAAGACAGCTCTCCTATGGGAAGATTAAGCTTTTCTGTTGCACGAAATCCTGCATTTTCTTCCTGTTTTTCAGTGCAGTTATGACAACCTATGAATTCACAACTTGTGATTAACTGCAATAAATACCATTAAAACAAGCCAACAATAGTATGTACTAAATTACAAGCAAATGCCCTGCCTCTCTTTTCAACTGTAGGAGTAAATAAAGAAGCCTTTGTAAGGTCAAGGCATCTGTAGTCAGAGCTTTCAGAGGAACGAGGATTCTTTTTCCACCAGTGACAGTTTCTGATCAGAGCAAAGTGAACTTATGAGGACAAAATGGTCAAGGCCGACAAATTTGCTTTTAAAGGGGTTGTAAAGATAAAAAAAAAATCCCTAAATATCTTCCTTTACCTTAGTGCAGTCCTCCTTCACTTAACTCATCCTTCCATTTTGCTTTTAAAAGTCCTTATTTCTTCTGAGAAATCCTCACTTCTTGTTATTCTGTCTGTAACTACACACCGTAATGCGAGGCTTTCTCCCTGGTGTAGAGAAAGCCTCTTGAGGGGGAAGGGGGCAAGCAGGAGTGTCAGGACGCCCACTAACACACATCTCCTTTCTCTATCTGCAAAGTAGTGAGCGTCCTGACCCTCCTGCTTGCCCCCTCCCCCTCAAGAGGCTTTCTCCACACCAGGGAGAAAGTGTCGCATTACTGTGTTTAGTTACGGACAGAAGAACAGGAAGTGAGCATTTCTCAGAAGAAATAAGGACATTTAAATGCAAAATCAAAGGATGAGGTAAGTGAAGGAGGACTGCACTAAGGTAAAGGAAGCTATTTAGGGATTTTTTTTTACCTTTACAACCCCTTTAAGGTTTTTTCCCTTCATGCATTCTATGAAACTTTCTGTATGTAGCAGCCCTCTAATCCATACTGGAGCTCCCTCTCTTCCAGCAATGTTCACAATAGCTTTCGATGTTCCGGGACTTGCCCTCCTCATTGGCTGAGACACCCACGGGAGCCCATTGGTTCCCACTGCTGTCAGTCACAGTCAGCGAGCCAATGAGAATGCAGCAGTGACCCCAGGGCAATCTACTTTCTCCTGAGGCACCGCTGAAGGCGGAGGAGCCAGGAGCACCAACAAGGGACCCGAAAATAAGAGGATTGGAGCTGCTCTGTGCAAAACCACTGCACAGAGCAGGTAAGTAGAACGTGTCTGTTATTTAAAAAAAAAAAAACACTAAGTTTTAATATCACTTTAATAATGAAGGTACTGGAGTTGTTGTTCTGATTTTGATCTCATAACAGCAAAGCCTAAACCCCTGTCCTGCATGTTTGAGCAAAGTCAGTTCCTCGCTTAGGCAGCTTTGTAGGCTCTATTGCCCTAAAAATAGCGCCTGCAAAGTGCCCTGAAAGAGCTGCCTGAGAGCTTTCACATTGGAGCGTTGGCAGGACAGTAAAAAAAGTCCTGCCAGCCGCATCTTTGAGGCGCTGTAGGAGCAGTGAATATACCTACAGTGCCCCTGCCCATTGACATCAATGGGGCAGAGCCTCCAAAATGCCCGGAAAGTGCCACAAAGCAGCATTTTTGTGGGCAGGTTTAACCCTTTTTCGACCACTAGCGGGGGTTAAAACCGCAACGATAGCGCCCGAAAATCACGGCAGAAACTACGATAAAGCGCCGCTAAGAGCGGCACTTTAGCGCCAACGCACCCAGCGCTTCAGTGTGAAAGTGGTTAAGCAAGTACAAAACCTGCACCTTAAAATGTTACCTTCTCGCAACCAGCTAAATACATATATGAAATCCATATATAATAGCTGCTTTACCTGCCAAAAGATTTGCATTTTTGTCCATACAGTCCTGAAATTTAGATGACGCTACCATACAAGGCAGGAAACTTGATTTTCTCTACTGCAGTTAAAGTGGAACTTCACTTTTCCAATCAACATTATTTGTAATCCTCATGCCACTAACATTAGTAAATAGATAGGAAAGTATATCATATTTTACTTTTAGATAAAAAAAATGACATATCTTCAGCTACTTCCTGGTTTCTTGCCAAGGCAAATGATGTCATACATCCCAGAAGTTTTCAGGCGGGGAGGAGAGTTTTTTTTTTTTTTTTAGATAGCCACATTCCTCCATGCATGCTTGAGCTAAGGACAGATAGCTTCCAAGAAGTAAATGCTATATGAGTGATTTGCCCTTACTCAGGTTGGCCAAGGCCAAAAATGCTAGGGTTATTTTTTTTCTTCAAAGTGATTTGTCAACAAAATAAAGCATAGAGGCATGGATGAATGAGGGAAGATTGCTTTGAATAATAGTGGTGCTCAGATGCAGTGAAGATCCACTTTAAGTAACACTTAACAGATCTTGTTCCCCACCCCATTCCAGCCTCTAACATAACAGTATATAGAGTAGCTCATATAAAGAGCTCATCTTTCTGTCACTCTATCCTCCTATCAGCATATTCCTTTCAGCAAATAAGCACTGCAGCACAGCTGTCTGGCTGCTTGTAATGCTTCTCCCCCTTCCAGTCTGAGCTACACAAAGGATTTCCAGAGACCAGTACAAAGTCAAATTCAGGTACTGACATTGCTTGTGTAGGGGGCTGCTTTTGTAGATAGCTGTGTAGCTTATCAAAGAATTACTTATGTAGAGCACTTCAAGGCTATGACGTATTGGTTTGATAACACCAGGAGGAAATTACAAAAGAGAAAGAGAGAGTCTGAGACCATGTTTCGTGCATAGCAGAGCTGCTGCTAAAACCAGGCAAGAAGCAAGGATTATTAGGCAAACTAAATAAATAATTCTGCGATACGGTGTGCATGTATAGTGGTCACCTTGTTGTACGTTAGAAGGTAAACCTATTTATTGCATTAGCGATAGAGTTTATATGTAGCTCTTGTTATTTTTCGATAACCCTGTCCCGTCTGGTCTGGGATTCTATAGCTAGTTTCAGCTCAGGACTCAATAACCAGAATAGACTAGAGCCAGGTTAGGCTTTCAACAGCCTCTTAGGTAGTTTGAGGTCTGGTTGCAGGGTAGCTACTAGGGACTAAGACGCAGAATAGATAACTGAGTTTTAGTGCTACATCACAATTTGTGTGGGTGAGAAGTTGCATTCCAGCCAGTAGGTTGGACAACAGCTGGAGGTTGTCCCCACAATTACTAATTTTGTCAGCAGGTCTTCGACCCCATGATGGATGTTGTACCTCGATCATCCCCAGGGGCCACTGCCACTGGGGATGATAGACCTGGGTATATGTGCACAATTCCACCAGGACTCTTGCTGGGCTATTTGCTGATATTACTAGGTTACTTTTAGATTTTCCCAGGAAGGAAATGTTCACAGAGGCTGTCCTGGGTGGGGGCACTGCCAACTTTATTATCAAACCCACTCTTCCACTTAGCAAAGGCTAGTTCTTTTATGTACCTACAAGTTTATATCCTGTTTAGGGAAGGCCATTTCTCAAACCCCCCCCCCCACCCCCCCTCCAAAAAAAAAAGAGTGCAAATAAATACATTTGGGGATGTATTAATGTATATAAAGCTATATCAAGTTGTATATTTTACATCTGTCTGGAGTTAAAGTGGTTGTAAAGGCAGAAGGTTTTTTATCTTAATGCATCCTGTGCATTAAGATAAAAAACCTTCAGAATGCAGCAGCCCCCTTCAGCCCCCCTAATACTTGCCTGATCCCCATGTTGATCCAGCGATGTTGCATGAGAGTCTTGTCTGCCTGGGACTCTCCCTTTTTATTGGCTGAGACAGCAGCAAAGTGACATTGGCTCCCTCTGCTGTCAAAGTCAGTGAGCCAATGAGGAGGGAGAGGGGTGGGAGCTGGCCGGACCAGGTCTCCGTGTCTCAATGGACAGAGGGAGCTGTGGCTCGGCATGGGTGGCCCCCACAGCAAGCTGCTTGCTGTGGGGTCACTTAACAGGAGGGAGGGACCAGGAGAGCCGAAGAGGAACCTGATAAGAGGAGGATTTGGGCTGCTCTGTGAAAAACCACTGGACAGAGCAGGTAAGTATAACATATTTGTTATTTTTATTTAAAAAAAAACAAGACTTTAGTATCACTTTAGGCTTTAAATACACTGAGCAATACATCAGCATTGGCAACTCCCATATTGCTATTATCTCATATATCCTTTAACCATTTTTTTATTATTATTGTTTTTATAGGTAATATTAATGAACCTTTCTTTTTTTTAGTGTACAGTACTAAACAGAAAATATCTTTTCACATCTGGCAATAACAGGAAGAGAAATACAGCAGGGTGAGTGTGGCATTAGGTCTGTAAACTGGACATTTTACAACATGAGGGGCTATTTATGAAACTCCCACAGTGCAACTGGCATTTTAGGCTAAGTGCGTATGAGAGGTTTTTCAGCTGTGTACCACGTACCTGTGTTTTTCTTGTTAAATGAAAGAACGATGATGATAAACGTGTGCCAAGAATAGGTTCTGATTTTTTTTCTGTTCACTGTTTTCAGGTGTTTTAAAGGGGCTCATTTAGACCGGGATGGTGCTTTCATTCATTCAGACACTATATATTTCAATATCATCTTTCTATCATTCAGCAAGCAATCAGTGTGGCACTGAAAGTGGTTTGTGAATGGAACTTTAATGTATTTTGTGCAAGCAATCATAGATTTAAATCATACCTTCGGCTGAGTATATCAAAATTGCAAGGTTTTTCAGGGAGCTCATTGTTCCTCTTACAACACTCTACAATACAATAGTATACTGGAATTTGAAAGAGACTTTTTTTTTTAAGCAGACACATTTTATAGGAGCCCATCACTAACATAATTGGGGGTGTGTACTCAAGAATTTTTCATCTGATTTTTTTAATCTTTTTAAAAACAAGTCTATGTTGTCAAATCTCAAGTAAGGCAAAGTAGCTATAAGATACCTAAAGTAGTTGTAGACCTCAGACATGAAAAATGAATAAAGGATATCTTTTTTAGTGTGTACTTGTCTCAATCCAGAGCACCAAGTGTAATTTATACCTGCTGTCCCATTACTCTACTATCTACATGAGTCACTTTTTACAAGCTTTCCTGACATCAAGAGAAAAAAGATGACAGGGGAGGGATCTGCAGCTCACAACCTGTGTGCTGTGTGAAGGGGGTGTGTGCCCTTTCCCGCCAACCAGCTCTCAGAGCTCTCCTCATTGAGCTCCACAGAGTATAATTTCAGCTATTTGTCCCCTGTTTTCTGACAGCTCAGAGAAGCTTTATAAATTCTGGACTTTGAATTGATGTAGAGAAGAGAAGACATCAGATAAACAGGTACAACGGATAAATGGGTTATCTTACAATTGAAGGCCATCATTTTTTTAGTGCAGCAGAAGCACAGTTGTATAAAAGAGATGCCAAATAAAACCAAATACATTTCCAAGCTCAACCTACCCTACTTTTTGCAAATACATACTGTTAGGTCAATTTGGTTGGTCGCATGCTGGTCGGTAAACTGAGCTTGGAAATAATTGGTTTTATTTTGCCCTTCCAGTGCTCCTTGCTGCAAAGGCAAGTTATAGGTGGGGGAAGTGGCCATTTGTTTGTATTGTTGATATATTTGTCAGGCAATGCACTGACACCTTTGCTGCCATATTGCTATGTGCTGGGTGTTCAGTGTGGTCCTGCACCTTTAACTACTTGCCGACCGCCCGCCGTCATATTACTGCGGGGCGGTGGCACTGCTACGCGGGAGCACGTAGCCCTTCGTCCTCCTTTTAGCAGCTTGTAGGGCGCGCGCCGCCGACGGCGCCCCCGCGCGTCCCCCGAGTCCCGCGTGCGTGCCCGGCGGGTACGATCGCCGACGGGCACCCGCGATTGCTCGTTACAGAGCGGGGAACGGGAGCTGTGTGTGTAAACACACAGCTCTCGTTCCTGTCAGCGGGGGAAACGCTGATTTTCTAATCATACAATGTATGAACAGAAGATCAGTGATTTCCCCTAGTGAGGCCTCCCCCCCTACAGTTAGAACACACCCAGGAACACACTTAACCCTTTCCCTGCCCCCTAGTGTTAACCCCTTCACTGCCAATGGCATTTTTATAGTAATACAATGCATTTTTATAGCATTGATCGCTATAAAAATGCCAATGGTCCCAAAAATTTGTCAAAAGTGTCCGATGTGTCCGCCATAATATCGCAGTACCGGAAAAAAAACGCTGATCGCCGCCATTACTAGTAAAAAAATAATAATAATAAAAATGCCATAAAACGACCCCCTTTTTTGTAAACGCTATAAATTTTGCGCAAACCAATCAATAAACGCTAATTGCGATTTTTTTAATGAAAAATATGTAGAAGATTACGTATCGGCCTAAACTGAGGAAAAAAAATGTTTTTATATATCTTTTTTGGGGGTATTTATTATAGCAAAATGTAAAAAATATTGCATTTTTTCAAAATAGTCGCTCTATTTTTGTTTATAGCGCAAAAAATAAAAACCGCAGAGATGATCAAATACCACCAAAAGAAAGCTCTATTTGTGGGAAAAAAAGGACGCCTATTTTGTTTGGGAGCCACGTCGCACGACCGCGCAATTGTCAGTTAAAGCGACGCAGTGCCGAATCTCAAAAAGTGCTCTGGTCTTTGGACAGCAATATGGTCCGGGGCTAAGGTGGTTAAGGAGGGGTGGGCTCCTTCTGGCTCAAGGGGCCTTCTATCTATCCATCAGAATGCATGTGCTTCCATTGTAAAGACTCTTAAGTCAGTGATAATTTGGGGAGCCGTGTCACTTGCTGGTGTTGGTCTTTTGTGTTTTATCAAAAGCCAATGCAGCCCTCTACCAGGAAATTCTAGAGCACTTCATGCTTCCCTCTGCTGACCAGCTTTATGGAGATGCTGATTTCATTTTCCAGCAGGACTTGGCACCTGTCCACCCTGCCAAAAGTACCAATACCTGGTTTAACGATCATAGTATCACTGTGCTTGATTGGCCAGCAAACTCATCTGACCTAAACCCCATAGAGAATCTGTGGAGTATTGTCCAGAGGAAGAGGAGAGACACCAGACCCAACAATGCAGGTGAGTTGAAGGATGCTATCAAAGCAATCTGGGCTTCCATAACACCTCAGCAGTGCCACAGGCTGATCGCCTTCATGCCACGCCGCATTGATGCAGTAATTCATGCTAAAGGAGCCCGACCAAGTATTGAGTGCATACTATACTGTACATGGACATACTTTTCTGTAAAACAACATGTGTGTATTAAAAATCCTTGGTCTTATGTAATATTCTTATTTTCTGAGATCCCAAATTTGGGGTTTTCACTAGCTGTAAGCCAAAATCATCAAAATTAAAATAAAGAAATGCTTAAAATATATGACTCCAGGTGTAAAACATCTATATAAAATATAAGAGTTTCACTTTTTAAATTGAATTACTGAAATAAATGAACTTTTTGATGATATTCTAATTTTATGAGATACACCTGTATATGTCCTTTTTCACAAATGCACATCTGGTGCTATTGTGCAATGGCAGCCAATCCGCTTTTAACTTCAGCTTGTTCAATTAAGCTTTAACAAAATATAATTAAAAAAAAATGGAAAGTGATTGATTTCTTTATAGAGCTGCACCAGATTTTTCACTCTCCAGTTTCACTAAATCAAACCCATTGTGTAAAGCCCAAAGTAGACAATTTAGAACTCTGAAGTGATTGCTGCAAAGGGAAAATAGATTGGTTTCTAACTTTGCACCACCTTATTACATAAACATGATAAAGAAAAATCACTAGTATCTAGACATACCTGGCAAGTACGCCTTGTAATTTGCTAGTAGATCTATACAAGCAAATGATGGTATGTTCTGATGTAATTGGGGATCAATAGTCTGCACAGTAACATTGCTTTCTCCTATCAGCTGCTTATATGCCAACATGGCTTCACCCACCTTTGAAAAGATTCAAAATATTGTGTCAAAGTAAATACAGTAACTGTTGCTAAAACAAAACTAAGTTTACTATAAAATTGTAAAAAAGGTAAAGACTTTAAAGAAGAGGTTCACAGCAAGACATTCAGATAGACAGGTAATTTTCAGTTTGTTAATGTTTTTTTCTGGGGAGGCAAAGATTTCCCTGTGCTTCCGAAGTTTCCTGCCTAGAGCAATTTACGAGCAGTTTATAAGAAAGGTAATATCTTTTTTCTGACAGAGACTGGAACTCCCGTCTCTAGTTAGCCATCGTTTTTTTTATAATTTTGACTTTTTCCTCATCAAAGTCATTTTAAGTGAAAACACTGCTGTCTTTTTATAGAACACAAGCTGTGTACAATTTCATCAAATTTCCTTTGCTTAATTGTCAAGTTCAATGTAACCATAACATTTTCAGATACCTTCAAAATAGACAAAGATATAAAAAGTTAAAAGATAAGTTCACCATATGCATTAATTCTTACCATGTAATATGTCACGCCGCCAAAGTCTTTTGTAGCTATGTCAATTGATATTAGCATTTGTTTTGATTTGATACCTGTTGTGATGGTCGACATCACTTGTTACTGTATATGGAAAACCTTTTCTTTTTTTCAATAAAACTATTTGAAAACAAAAGATAAGTTCACCTTTTGTAAAGTGTTACACCCATATTCAGGGTGTAACATGTAACATGTTACACATGCACCAGCCCCCCACATCCCTCACCCCTCTGAGTCCCTGTTTTGACAGGAAGTCAAGGATATTATCCCTCCACTTACTGTCACAATGTAAAAAAAGTTCTGCCGTGCAGAGCTTCGAACCGACCCTGCCACATCATCCAATCACAGTGTTCTGTGAATGTGAAAACTATAAGTCCTGGCAGCCTTTGCGGCTGCCGGCTTGTAGTTTTCAATGAACTACCACGCTCTTGGTAGTTCATTGAGTTTCCTATAAGAATGTAACTGCCTGCCCGTATCAGAGGTAAGGGCAGACAGCTACACAGACAGTCTGCAGGACCGTGACATTATACCCACGAACAGCAATGCTTACAGGTCCTAAACAAAAAATAATAAATGCATATTTTTTAACCTGCAAAAAATGTGCATTTATACTTTTTTTGGAAAGTGAACTTATCCTTTAAATATGATACATTTAATCTCAAATGTATTATACATAGTTACATTGGTCCAGCCTGGACAAATGGAAGTATGTATATCTCTTACCTGACCGCTGTGGAATGTGACAATCATTATAGCAGTCAGTACTAGTACGGTGATAACTGCAATCTTCCAGGTCCTTGCTCTGGGTCCTCCAGGTCCTCTTCGAATCTGAAAAGTGCCTACAAGGAGTCACTCGTTCAGAGCTGCTGCCATTCACAAGAAGGATGTGGGTTTTTTTTATTATTGAATACAAGGCAATGTCATGATTGCCAACATGTCCAATCAGAGATACCTTGTATTCACTGAACAAATACAAGGCAGTCTATGAGTGCAGAGCAAGCGCCCCCTGTGGTCACTAAGCAAAAGCAAAGCAATTCTGGACATGACCCAGAGGATTGCAGCAATTATTGCAGTTGTGGCAACTACTATAGTGATTGTCACCATCCTCAGTGGTCCCTATGGTATGCATCAATACGCCTGTCTAGATTTGCCCCTGCATGCCAGTAATTTGCTGGCATTTCCTTTGCACTTCCGGGTTAGCTATTAACTTCCCCAACGGCTGGTGGATAAGCCCAAAACAAATGAGAATTTTAAGGCCATCATCCTGTGTAGTGAATGCATGTGATTGTGAATATACTGCAACAAATTGATATAAGCAAGTGAGATTGGTGCTCCACTGCAATCAATAGGAGAATTATTAATAAAGACAGTTTTTGCCCTAGGTAGAAACTGAATCACCAAATCAGTTTGGGACAGGTGGTGTGTCATATTTTGCATATAAGACTGAGTTCTGGATTTTTTATTGTGAATGGTACTGAATCTTGCAAAGATATAGCTTGTAGTATTTAGTCACATTCAACTGGACTTATTCTGTAATGTTGAAGATGTTTCGTAGCTTACCAAACCATTTCTTTAGTTCCACTACTTGAAGAAGAGGCTTGGTAAACTGTGAAACATTTTCAACATTACAGAACAAGTACAGTTGAATGTGACTACATGCTACAAGCTATACCTTTGCAAAATTCAGTACCATTCCCAATAAGAGATCCCAAACTGATTTTGTAGGGCAAATCATTGACTTTATTAATAATTCACCTATTGATTCCTATGGAAAACAAAAACTGACTTGCTTTTAGCCATTCGTTGCAGTGTATTCACTTCACAGGATGCTGGCCCTAAAAGCATCATTTGTATTGGTCAAAATGAGAGCCTTCACACACCCAAATCTAGAGCCCCTCAGTGATGCCCGGGGAGCTGTGGGGACCTTCCATAACATATCTTGACTTTAAAAGCATTTGGATCCATCTTAAACAGTATTCTCCAGCGATATACTGTATTTATGTGAGTGTCTACCTCTCCCCACATGCATATATGTTTTGGTCGACCATGTGCCTTCTTTTTCTTCTATATGTATTTACATTATTGTCTCTATATTTATAGCACCCAACTCCTAAGGACGCAAGAGTGCAAAACTTGTCGAGTTTATGAGGCTATATTCTTTGAGCAGCCCATTACAAGATATTGTTTATTTGATTTATATTGATATCATTGCACCACCATTTTGTATTATTCTGCCTCTGGGTTTAGCCTCTTTATGGATGTTATTTATATTGATACTTTGATGTAATATATGGTACTATATTTTTTTTACAATATTTTATTATGTGTGACTTTATGTGTCAGTAATAAAGTCTCCTTGTCCATTGTTTCCTATTAACATGACTGTTATCTGGACATGTTGTGCGATTATTGCGTTTTAATAGGACCCCAAGTTTTGTATTCAATGAATGAATAAAGTGAGATTGGTGCTTCATAGGAATCAATCAGCGAATTATTAATAAAGTGAATGATTTACCCTCAAAAGTCGATTTTAAAATCAGATTGGAACTGCAGGCCGTTATATTTTCTGTATTATACTGAAATCTGGATTTCTTATTGTGAATTGTACCAAATGTTGCAAAGTTATAGCTAGTAGTAGTTAGTCACATTCAACTGGACTTATTCTGTAATGTTGAAGATGTTTCCGAGCTTACAAAACCTTTTCTTCATTTCTAGTGCTGGACTGGAATTGAAGTGACTGTCAGGAACCATACCATGCAGTTTAAATCACACCTTTATTAAAAAAGCAAAAAATAACACAGTTCAGGAACGTAGTCAAAAACTGAAGCCAGGGTTTGGATGCCAGAGCAGGTAATAAGACGAGTCAGGGTCAGAAACCCAGAAGTCAGCGTAGTAAGGAGCAAAAACAGAAAGAGAAGACAGCTAGGCCAAGTCATACACAAGAACACATTGGAGATCATAGACCATGCAAGGGCAAGGAGGAAATGAGCAAAGTTGTTTAAATAACCAAAAGTGTATGGCAGTAGGCTGTACTAATGAGGCAGGTAATGGTAACCATGCGAGTCCCTGTGAAATGAGGGGCTGGTAATTAACCAACAGATCTGCTCATAAATGGCAAGAGCCTAGAACTGACAGTGGCTTGGTAAACTGTGAAATGTCTTCAACATTACAGAACAAGTACATATGACTAATTACTACAAGCTATACCATGACCTGGATAAATGAGAACTTTCACAGATCCAACTCTAGCAAACATTCAGCAAACCAGCCAAGGGGAATATCAAATTGAAGGAGCAGTTTACTTAAAAATTGGGTTCACTAATCAGTATATAGTTACTCTAGGTATTGGTCAAAAATGTCTCCTTTTGCCAAGTGATATCCTATCAACAAATGGAATAAAAACAGCTGGTTGGTACATGTGGTCATACCTCATACTCATTCCATATAAGTGTCCATTCATTACTGGACCAGAGAAGTGTGAAAAAAAGCATGGGTAACACTACATGTTAACTTAAATATGTCATGTGTATTGTATAGTGATTAGGACCACACTTGCTTCGCTACAATAATTTAAGAAGATATAAACTTGGGGCCAGATTCACAGAGCCCTTACTCAGGTCTATCTCACGTTAGACCTGAGTACTTTCAAATTACGCGAGTCGTTTGATTAGTCTGAAGCCTCAAACCATGAAACGACGGCTTCAGGCTTCAATCCGACTGGCTTACGTGTTCGTACGCCTTCGGATCTACGCTGCAATAATTTTGCGGCCGCTGGGTGAAGTTCCCGTAGTTTTCCGAGTCGGGGTATGCAAATGAGCTTTTTCCGACGATCCAAGAAGTTACGAGCGTCATTCGCAATCTCTTACGCCATCTGTAGTCATCTTTTTGCCGCGTAAAGTTATTCCAGCTTTTATCTGGTCTAATATTAGACAGCCCATGTTAAGTATGGCCGTCGTTACCGCGTCGAATTTCAACGTTTGTTTTTATTTTTACATAAGTCGTCCGGGAATAGGAATGTACGTAAACGACGCTGCTCAAACAACAAATGACGTATCGACGTTAGTTAGCGAAATGCACGGCGGGAAATTTCTGAACGGAGCATGCGCAGTTCGATCGCCGTGGGGACACCCCTAATTTAAATGCTTCACATCCCCTAATCGCGTATTTCGATTCCGCCGCGAGAAATACAGTACGCCGCCGTACGTTACGGGCCAAAATCTACATGAATTTGTCGTAGAGCCAGGTAAAATATGGTGGCGTAGTTTATCTCTGATACTCTGCGCCAATGTAATTGTATGTGAATCTGGCCCTTGGTTTCTAAAAAAATCCAATAGAATATTCCTGGCGACAACAAAATATGATTCCATTATCTATCTCATGCTGTCATGGTGCTCATTACTTCCCCTATCTGTTTTTTTTTTCCCCATCAGACAGACCTTAGCTAGCTGGGAGAGGCAGGCCAAAAAAATCTAGCAAGTCCTTCAAGAGTAAACCCTTTTTTAAATTTTCTTTTTTTTTTTTACTTGTGCAATATATTATTTTCTGACATTTTACTGAAAGGTCAGTTTAAATAAGTTCTAAGTTTAATAAGCAATTAAGCATCCCTATTAGGCATTATTTTTTCTCTAAATTGAAGGTGAGGCAAGGACAACATTAGAGTCCATGCAGTGCTGCACAAGAGAAGAAATGGCTATTTTCTTCTGCTATCTATCAGAACGGACAGAATACATTGCAGAAGAAAATCTTTCTGGTGACAAATGCTCCCTTTCCTAGCATACTACTGCACTAAATAACTTCTAGACACAGTGAAAAGCAAAACAGATTTCACCCTGTAATGTGCACAAATCTGATTATAGGATATTATGCCAGCCCATAAAATCTGTTCTGATCATAAAATTTCCAGGAGACCCTGCACAGAAACAGATGCTACTTATACAGCCAGAAGAGTAATACCTCAAAGATGTGTATCTCTAATAATAATAAAAAAAAAAAGAATAAAAAAAGAAAAGAAAACAGCAAAAATCATTTACACGCTGCACATCACTACTTAAATGGTTTTTAGGATTTGGCAAATTAAAAAATGCATTACACCGGATGTATGCATGAGAACAGAACCTGTATTAGAACTTACAGGAGTATTTTATAGCATAAAGGCATATAAAATAGTATGGAACAATGGCTAAAAACTGAGCAGATGTCTTCACATCAGACAGTCTTTCTTGCCAGCTCCCGGGAGAATGTTCTGTCTGGCTCTGTTCTGCTATTTTCTGAAACCTGACTATCTCTTCACAAGTATTTATCTGACCATTCGTATAACAAACATTTTACTGAGAAAGCGTAGTGTCTTTTCCTTACTGAATATACATGGCTAGAATGGTTTTGTAACGGTAAAATGCCTTTGCTAGCATCCTGGCATGATGAAACTAGAGAAATTGTTTCAGTGGCTCGAAATGAATCACAAGTTAAAAATGGATTTATCACTGAAAACAACCTAATATTAAATAACAAAGTTAATCTTGACCTTTACCCAGCTTCTGGTTCTGAATCCTAAATAAACCCCAATACTTAGCTTGAAAAACTCAACTTGAACTTCAAAACTAACCCCTTGGGCTAGGATAATTCTTGATAATTCTCTGAAAGGCGATCCATGGTTTTCAGGATGCAGCTAAGCAGCCACTATCCAGTGTCCAGGAGTTATCCTGCTGTCCCCTAAATCCCCCTTTTTTTTTCACCCAATGGCAATTTTGAAGGAAATAAAGGTACCTAAACCATGAGCAAATCATTTGGTAGGCAGTTGCAACACAGGCCTTGAATAGGCAAATTTGACAGGTGGTGCCATGATGGCACAGCCTCCTCCCACTGTATGCCTGGCTGTAGATGGTCAGGTAAAACCACTGCTCGATTGCCTGTTTTTACCGCCCCTGGCCTATTGTGTGAAAGACCCCTTAATGTGAACTCCACCCTTATATTTAACCCTACATTTTAAACTAAACTCTAAATATAACCTTTACATAACACTACCTTTAAACCTAACATTTTGCCTGAAACAACCACTTAAACCCTAACCCCCCTGGCGGTATTCTCGAGTCTGACTCGGGGTTAGATGTCTGTGCTGCGATCGGTAACCCTGAGTCAGACTCAGGCCCGCCTCGCTGAATACACAGGCTTGGTTTACTTACCTTGTTCCTGGATCCAGCGATGCATCCGCGCTGTGTGAGAGAGCGGGTGCTCGCTCGATTCACACAGTGCCTCCGTGTGCCGCCGAGCTCCGTGCCCTGCGACGTTACGACGCACAGGGGCGGAGAACGGCGCCATATTCAAAAATGTCAACAAACACATTACATACAGTATACTGTAATCTTATAGATTACAGTACTGTATGTAAAAAATACACCCCCTTGTCCCTAGTGGTCTGCCCAGTGTCCTACATGCACTTTTATATAATAAAAACATTTTTTTCTCCCTGCAAACTGTAGATTGCCCATAGCAACCAAAAGTGTCCCTTTATTTAAAAATGGTTGTAGAGCAGCTAAAAAACAGCGATAATAAATTAGAATCACTTGCAGAATTGAGCGATAGCAATTTGTGGGGAAATTCGTCATAAAAAAATATAAATAATGACAGCGACAATTCTGCAACTGAGCAAATTTCAGTGATTTTGATTTGATTACATTATTGAATAATTTTTATTATAATTATATTATTATTTGTTATAATTATTTATAATTATTTATTATATTATAATTTATAATTTTGTTTTAAAAAAAATGTCATACCCGGGATGCCTATGAGGCCCCGTACACACGAGCAAATAGATTTGTTCAAATCGGTCGGACCGACCGATTTGAACAAATCTGTCTGCTGGCTGTTTTGGTTTGATCGCTGTACACACGATCAAACCAAAATCCCCGCCAGCAGACAGCGCGGTGACGTGGCGGTAACGTTGACGCCGCCACGTCACTGCACCAGGAAGTAAATTACTTCCGCGCATGCGTCAAATCCATTAGACGCATGTGCGAGAAGATATGTCTGCTGGTTAGCGTACTAACCAGCAGACATATCGGGCGGACGGATTCCCAGCCGACAGATTTTAAAGCATGCTTTAAAATCTGTCGGCTGGCCAAATCCGTTGGCTCGCCCGTACACACGATTGAATCTGTCTGCTGGGACGGTCGGGCCAACCGTTTCCAGCAGATAGATTTGATCATGTGTACGCGGCCTAAAACTCTTGTTTGGTCAGATTTAAGTGAGTTATTCCTAAGAATTACAGGCCTACAGTAAAAAAAAAACAAATTTCCATGCAAATAATGGTACCGCTTTCAGCACCTAAAATCTGAAAGAATCATACCACCAGGGAGGTTAAAGTGGTATAAAGCCCAAAACCAAACACGTAATATATGTCTTATAATGCAAAGAAGGTAGCCTAAATACAGCTTAAGAGGAAGTAGAATTCTTTTGAGCCAATTTAATCTTAGATTTTAGCATTGATATGTTTTTTAAACTGATCTATTTTCTTACTCTAAAAAAATATATTTTACAAATAGACATTTAAGACAGGGTGCACTCATGACACTAGGGAGGTTATTTACTAAAACTGATTCAAATCTTTACAGAAACCAATCAGCTTCCAGGTTTTATTGCCAACGCTTAATTGAACAAGCTGATTGAAGTTAGAAGCTGATTGGCTACCATTCACAGATGCACCAGTTTTAGTAAATCTCCCCCATATTATTCATTTTATAAAGAGAGAGCAAAGCTGTCTGCTTTTGTATTCTATTTCTGAGAGAAAGGGAGAAAAGGTGGGATGGGGTGGTGGGTGGATTGTGGTAAGCTCATTTTTATTTCAAGCATCAATAATGAAGGCAGGAATATGTCTGAGTATATATTTGAAGGAGCCACAATGTATAAGAGCAGCATTACTTTTGACACAGTATGTCATTTTTTATACAAATGAGCCCTTAATATTATAGGTTACTTGGGGGTGGGGGGTATCTCTGTTTACTGTTTTGTTTGTACATTGCATGAATATGAAAGCATTTGTTACCCCAACATTTTATATTCCTGATATGTGCCTGCTGTATCATGTACTTGTATGAGAAAGTATCCTGTTCTCTTTGTATTGATTCCTTTGTGTGAAATCACTGGCATTCCTGCTAGTCCCCTAGCTTTCCAATTAAAAACTGACCACACTAAGCAGGTGAACACACCGTAATGAATGCTCTAGCTATGGTGGAAACTTAGGCTCAGACTGTTCTCCTCCAATGATCAGCCATGTCTTGACAACCCCCCCCCCTCAAAGCCTGTCACTGGGGAGCTCAGTGTACTGCTGCTTCTCCTCCCCCAGCTCTTATGCAGCTGAGAACAGAGGGAATGTGATCACTTATAAAAAAAAAGGTATTTATAATGGTTTTTTTTATATCCATACAAAAATGGTTCGTCTTTCATTTCTTTTTAAAACTGAATGGGTTGTTTTACAAGGTGATTGTTTACAATCACTTTAATATTATGATTGCAAAAACTTGCAATAATTATAACTTGTTTGTGTTAAAATACAGCAAACAAACATATCAGCCAGCCAATTGGCGCATGAAAATTCATGCTGATTGCTGAATATAGTTGTCCATTAAACCCCTAGTAAAAATGTTCATATTGTGAGCTTGTATTATAAATACTCAAAATTTGAGTTCCAAAATGCTTTCAAAATAATAAGGCCTATTCAGTCTCTTTATGAACACAAATACGTGATATTTTTAAGGTAAAATTTGAAAAGAGCTATATTACATCTAAAACATAACCAGGGCTTTTTTTCGGGGGGAACCTCCAGCAATGTAATGTATAATGTTTTGTAATAGCAAGGAGTATTGGGGTGTGCTGGAGGGTCTATTGATGCTGGCTGCTGGGGAATACATTTGTGTATGGAGGTCTATTGTTGCTGGGTAGGTTTATTGTTGCTGATTGGGGTGTTATTTTGCTGGGGGGGAGGGGTCAATTGTTGCTGGAATGGATCTACTGTTAGGGGAGAAGTCTATTGTTGCTGGCTCCTGGAGGGTCTGTTGATGCTGGCTGCTGGGGGTCTATCGTTGCTGGCATGGTATTTTGTTGTGGGGGGCCCATTGTTGCTAGGGGGATCTACTGTTGTTGGGGTGAGGTCTATTGTTGCTTACTGCAGGGGATCTATTTTACTGTCTTCCTTGTTATCCTTAACAAATTCAGTGCAAATCACTTAGTAGCACAAGATGATACTTGGTTCTGTATTATCTAAAAGGGTTGGTACTGAGAGGTGGAACCAAGGGACAATACTCAGAGGTGGGTAGAGAGCAGAAACAAAGGGCAACTCAGAAGGGGGGAGTTCCTGCACCTATTTTTTGAGAAAAAAAGCCCTGTACAAAACTATTTAAATTAACATTGACACCTTTTTTGAAAAGTAATCATAAAACAGAGGTGGCAGGGGTTCATTTGGAGGTATACACAGCTCCCACGCTTCTCTTATAAATGCTTACATAACATTATGGTGCAATGCACCCTGCTATACTACCACACACAGGACCAGTTTCTTATCATAAAATGTGAACTATGCTATAAGATTTCAACTTTAACAGCAGCAGTCAATAGGCTGAACAATATTGGTAGTTTTCCATATGTTGCTACATAGGGAACTCTCAAGCGCTTAATGTCCCTTGTGCTTAAAACAAACTAAGGCCATCTCCACCAGTATGTCATTAATCATTATTTTTATGCATAGTTCCCCATGACTTTAGACCCAAACATAAGTAAAAAAGATATAAACTAACAAACAAAAGTGCAACAAAAAAAACATACTGGGCCAGATTCAGGTACATCTGCGCATTATTGGACCGGCGTAGCCCAACGCCTTTACGTTAGACTGGCGCAATGTAGCGGCGCAATCACCCTATTCTCATCGGTTTTATGCAGAAATGTGCGTGCTGGAAGTCGTGTCGCCCTAGTGTGACCCGACTCTCAGGCTACTATTTTACTTTGGCAGTATCTAGTTATAAGATTACTGGACAGCACGTAAAATACCACCCTGCAATAACACCACCATTTAAAATATTTCCTATTGGAATAACTACTTGAAACATACAGTACATATTTATTCATGAATGCAAGTTACAAAACCACCTCCCTAAGAATTTCCCAGATCATATTATTTAAACGCTAATCATTACCCCTCTTTGTATTAACATTTGCACAAAATCATTTACACTAAAAACAAGAAGCACCTGTGTAGCAGTTCGTATTGCAATCCATGCCAGCATTCTGTAGAATTCCAATGAGCTCAATACTTTCTCACCATCGTCTCTCGCCAGCACTTTAGCTGCCTGAAAGGTTCAGATTAGGATTATTAAATGATAAGCCAAAAACTTTGAAAAATGGCAGGTCATTTTTAAAGAAATTCTTATAGTTTTAGAGTATATTCTGCCACCTTAACAACCACTAATTAAGCTCTACTCACATTATCAACAATTTCAAAATTAAACCTAGGTAAGTTTTAGTAGTTTTCCTACTAAAACTTACCTAGGCTTAATAAAATATATATATATATATATATATATATATATATATATATATATATATATATATGTAACGGAATGACCTGTGACAGACTGAGATTCTCCTATGTCTAGGGTCACCTTATGTCCACTAGGGCCATAGGGTGACAAAAATTATATCATATATTACATGAGATGGGACATTAATAATACTTCATATGGCAGGATACTGAGATATTAAGGTGTTCTTACTAGACGTCTGCTTTTGAAATGCTAAGTGAAGCCGGGCTTGTGAAATACCTTTCATTCTGTTGAAAAGGTGTTAATTGCATCAGGGCCTGAAAGACCTTTTGATTATGTGATTCATTGTGTTTAAAACAATGTGTTAAAGTCTCCATTCAGATGTACTGAATTAGCATGTCCATTATGTTTAGGAATGTATTGATGCCCAGGTGTCTGTCTAGATAATGTGATTGAGGTTCCTTATATGGGTGTGAAGATTATCTCTGATTGTGTATTATTCAAAAGGGAAAATCATTGTGTGATAGTATTTGGTTTTGATGTCATTATCTCAAGGAATGTATCCCGTCAGTATCGGTGCCAACATGTCTGATAGATAATTAGCCTCAGTGAGTGAATAGGGGGGTGGAGATGGCATTGTCCCTTTGATTACTGTCACATGCTTGTAACTGTATAAAAAGGGTAAGAAGAAACCAATAAAGTGTTCATATTTTTGAAACCAAGTGCAGAGCAGAGTCTCGTCTTGATTATGGGAAATGATATGGATCGTGTATGTAGTATTGTCGGAGTGTGTCAGATAAGCTTGTCGTGGTTGGATGGAAGGTCGTAAACGGTGGTGACCGTTACAATATATATATTGTAAAGACGAATCATGACACACATAATGCAAAAATGAATGACAACCAATTAGATTTGTCATCCATACAGGTTAAAAAATATACACTATCCTTGTGCTAATGTTCGTAAACCTAATTTTTACTGCTACAGGGCGGCAGCTGTGCACCGGATCAAGTATATATACATGCTTTTGTTGTGATTATTCACAGCAGAAGCTGATCTGAGGGTGCTGGGCACATGATGTCCATCGGCACCTGTCGATTGTCGGGCAAAGGCTCAGAACGGAGCTTTGCCTATTTAAACAAGGCAGAGTTTCATTCTGACAGGGGGGAAAGCGATGGATTCTCTGTTCCTGCAAAAAACTTCACAGCAGAGATCTTAAAATAAAATACTATCACTACAACTAATAATGATAACATACGATATATACAAGAATTACCTTTCCTTTTGATGTGGGAGTTTCTGGTGTTTTTGTGGTTCGAAGAGTTATAGTATTTTTGTTTGTATCCAGATTGGACATGTGAATATATATTAGAGCTATTTCCAGGTAAGATTTTCGTATTAGGCTATGAGAGATATAAATAAAAAGCTTTAAAGTTTGTATACAAAGTTATGACTAGAAAATAGGTTATGCTATTCATATTGTTATAAGATGATGTAAATACTGAAATACAGGATTGCAAGTATCTGCAGTTAACAATTCACTGAAGATGAACAATTTCCTATTAGCTTAGTAGTGATTATACATTTCATAAAATTCTGTGAAAACTGTTATCAAAAATAATTTCCCAATTTCAAACCTGATAATTCTCAGAAAATAATTTCTGTCTACACAACGAAAGTATATACTTATCAGCTTGGACAAAACGTGTCATTCAACCTAACAAAACCCTGCATTTTTCTTACCTAAAGTTATGATCATAATTACTGCTCGCATTTATAGCCTCAGAAAAGGATTTGATGGCTCTGGATTTTTCATTGTCTCCAAGAAGAAACATCAGGTGCTCGGTCTTACCTAAAATGAAGTTAAAGTCAAAAAGACTGCATTCCAACAACATCAAAAGTAATACAAACATAGTAAATGAAAAAGGAAAGACTTTTTTTTAAATAAATTTGATTAAAGAAGTTTCAGTTATTTTAGTTTTAGAACAGGCACATATTAGTGTTCTATCAAAACAATGATAGGTGCCATCTTGAAAGAGATTTGCACATATTTAATTCATAGGGGCTTAAATTGGAAACTAAAACTAGCTGATGTTGGCAAAACCTTCAGCTTGCCTTTCTTCCATTAAAAAAAAGTAGAGTTTACCCCTTAATCTGACTATTGCTAGGAAATAGGCAACAGTGCTGCTTGAAGAGGAGCTCCAGTCTGTAAAAAAAATGTAAAAAATAAAAGTCAACAGCTACAAATACTGTAGCTTCTGACTTTTAATATAAGGACACGTAACTGTCCAGGGAGCCAGCAATGTGGGCACCCTGAGCCGATTCGTCAATCGGTTCAGATGCAGACGCCGACATTTTAAGTATGAGAAACTGGTAGTGAAACCTATCGGGCCTCACAGCCAGTGTCCAACTGTGCATGTGCAAGTCGCGCTGCACCTTCTGAATGGTCTTATCTTCCTGGACCTGTGTGTGTCTCAGAAGGCATCGGGGGGAGGAGGAGGGGGGTCTGTAAATGTTGTAGATCTCCAATGGCAATCTTACTCTGAAGTGGGAGCGAGTACATGTTAAAATCTGGTACCCGCTCCCCGCCAAAAAGTGTAAAATGTGGCAGTGGAGGGGAGGAGGGTGCAAACAAGCAGAGCTTCCCCTTTTGGGTGGAGCTCCGCCTAAACGTATAACTAAAGGCAAAACTTTTTTTTTCTCTTTTGGATGGAGTGCAGAGAGATTAGAATGCTGGTCCCTTTTTTATTCCTGTCTGTGCCCCTATTAGGGGATTTATCCTATTGATTTGTCCTGTTTATTATTATCAATGAAAGTAAAAAAAAATCCCAAATTTTTGGTTGCCCCCAGAAAAGTAATAGAGGGAAAATGTTTCAATGGGCTCACTAGTTCTAATAACATTGGGGTACTCAAGGAATTCCCCTAATTTGCAGGGATTTCCTCTCACTTCTTGTTTGGCTATGGGACAGGAAGTAAAAGTAAATCTCAGCAATGGGAGACAGATGGGGAAAACAAATCTGACAGGGGTTATAACCCCCACTTGCTCTATCTACAATGAATAAAAAAAGTTTTGCCTATAGTTCTACTTTAACCACTTAAGACCCGGACCAAAATGCAGCTAAAGGACCTTGCCCCTTTTTGCGATTCGGCACTGCGTCGATTTAACTGACAATTGCGCGGTCGTGAGACGTGCCTCCCAAACAAAATTGGCATCATTTTTTCCCCACAAATAGAGCTTTCTTTTCGTGGTATTTGATCACCTCTGCGGTTTTTATTTTTTGCGCTATAAACAAAAACCGAGCGACAATTTTGAAAAAAATTCAATATTTTTTAACTTTTTGCTATAATAAATATCCCCCAAAATATATATATATATAAAAAAAAAATCAGCGATTTTTTTCATGACTGCGACATTATGGCAGACACTTCAGACAATTTTGACACATTTTTGGGACCATTGTCATTTTCACAGCAAAAAATGCATTTAAAATGCATTGTTTACTGTGGAAATGACAGTTGCAGTTTAGGAGTTAACCACAGGGGGCGCTTATGGGGTTATGTGTGACCTGAAGTGTGTTTACAACTGTAGGGTAGTGTGGCTGTAGGTGTGACATCATCGATTGTGTCCCCCTATAAAAGGGATGACACGATCGATGCTGCCGCCACAGTGAAGAACGGGCAAGCCGTGTTTACACACGGCTCTCCCCATTCTTCAGCTCCGAGGACCGATCGCTGGACTCCAGCGGCGATTGGGTCCATGAGTCCCGTGGTCCCGGTCTCGGAACTTCGGACCGGGTCACAGAAGCGTGCCTGTGACCCATGGCTGGGTACTAGCACAGCACGTACCTGTTTGTGCATGTGCCCAGCCGTGCCATTCTGACGACGTAAATGTGCTTGAGGCGGTCCTTAAGTGGTTAAGCTACTTTAATATAGCATATGACCTGCCATCATAAAGAAATAATGCAATATAGGTAGAACACATTTAATGTAATAAGCATGGTGAAGAGTATTATGCCGCATACACCGGCCGTTTTTCTTGTCCTAGAAAAAACAACGTTTTTCTCTATGTGATTCTTGTCAAGCCTGGCTTGCCTACACACGATCATGAAAAAAAATGCTGGAGCAAAGCGCGATGACGTACAACACATACGACGGCACTATAAAGGGGAAGTTCCATTCAGATGGCACCACCCTTTAGTCTGCTTTTGCTGATTTTGTGTTAGTTAAAGTTTGGTGAGAGATGATACGTGCTTTTCAGTTCTCGTGCTTTTCTGTTACAGTGTGACGAATGTGCTATCTCCATTACAAATGCTAATTTTACCAGAACAAGTGCTCCCGTCTCATAACTTGCTTCTGAGCATGCGTGTTTTTTTCCCGTTGTGAAAGCCTACACACAATAATTTTTTACGATGTGAAAAACGACAATGTGAAAAGTGACGCGAAAATTTTGAGCATGTTCTAAATTTTTAATGCCCATTTTTCACGTCGAGAAAAATGCTCTGGAGCCCACACACAATCGTTTTTAATGACATAAAAAAAAATGGCGTGTGTTCGCGGCATTAGAATTAGAATATGGTACAATGATTCTACAGATCATATACACAGTTGTCAGACTCAGAAGTTTACCAAATACACTATGCTTTTGGTTGCTTTGACTTTTCAGTTGGTCAAGATATTGCTTTTAGCTGCCCCTGATGAGATTTTGAATTGACGTTGAGGAAGAAAATAAATGAGAAGCAAAACACATCCCTAACACAATTTAATGAAAACGTTAGCTATGTAACATTTATATTATTCTGTCGGCTTGTTCTAAAGTGAATGATAAATGCAAATTAGGTTTTGCAGTATTTGGTTTGTATTCCCATTTAAAATCCCAAGATATATACCGTACCTTTTAGAAAAAGCAATTCTGCTTCCAAGTCATATTCTCGAAATGAGGCCCCTCTACACACTTGTAAAGCTGTTTTATATAGATTCAAACATGGCAACAACTCAGACAGGTTAATAGATGATTCATATGGAGAACACGCTTGGAGAGTCAACACTCGTCCTGAAGGAAACATAAATCAGTGCCATTAATAGACAGCTTTAGAATATCATACCACAAAATACATGCCAGTTAAAAGTATGACCTTTGTATCATAGAAAAGTGCATGTTGTTGCATATCTTGCATTCTTAATACAGACAGCAGCTTATACAGTAAATGATGTTGGGGAACACTGTTTGTTGGCTAGCACTAGAAATATGTTAATTGTTATTAAGAAACCCCAGAGAGCATAGTTCCACTGGATTTAGGAACGAACGTTACACTGTTGCTGAATACACTGTATTGCCGCGTACACATGATCGGAAATTCCGACAAGAAAACCGCTGATTTTTTTCCGACTGAATTTTGGCTCAAACTACTTGTGTTGCATACACACGGTCACACACAATTCCGACCGTCAAGAGCGCGGTGACATACAACATTATGACGAGCCGAGAAAAATTAAGTTCAATGATTCCGAGCATGCGTTGACTTGATTCCGAGCATGCATGTTTTTCTGTGTGTCGGAATTGCATAATGATGTTTGGAATTTCCAACAAGAACTTTTCCAGTCGGAAAATTTGAGAACCAGCTCTCAAATTTTTTAAATTCCGGCAGAAAAATCTAATGGGGCCTACACACGGTCGGAATTTCCGACCGTGTGTAGGCCCCATTAGATTTTTCTGCTAAATTGTGTAGACATAAAGAAAACTCACATTTTAGAATAGTTACCAGAATAATAAATGAGGTGAAATATCCCAACGGAGACATTTGCAAGCAGGGTTTGTGCGGGCACAGTGACAGCAGCCCATTCATTTGAATGGGCAGATGTGCCTGCATTTCATGCAGGAAAAAGGTCCCTGTACCTTTCTTAAAATGCAGCAGCAGGGAAATCGCATGGTGCTTTTGCACCATGGGATTTCCTAGCAGTACCTGCAACCGCAAACGCACTTTTAGATGCAGTGTATTTTTGCTGCGGGTGCGGTAACAGGTGTGATTCTTGTGCCGAAACCACCAGAAATAGTGTGAACCTGGCCTTAGAGTGGAATTTCCTCTGAAGAAACTTTCTCTTATTTCCAGCTGCTTTCTGCAGGACAGGAGGTAAAGCGGGACAAAAGAGGAGAATACAACACTAAATGGCGTTATTTTCGTTGGAAGCAAATGTAACATTTTCCTCATTGCTAGTGTGAGTAGTGAGCCAATAACAATGTACATCACAGTTGTTAAAAAGCAGAAATCCCCTCTAATCCACGATCACTTTTTGTGATGAAAAAAACGACGTTTTATGTGACGAAACAAAACAAAGTTTTTCAAACTTCATTTTCCAAAACGACGTTGCATACACACCATCGTTTTTCCAAAATGCTCTAGCAAAGCGTGGTGACGTACACCACGTTAGACGGCACTCTGTTCCATTGAAGCTCCGTCTCATAACTTGCTTCTGAGCATGCGCGGGTTTAAAAACGTCATTTTCAACGTCGTTTTGCCCACACACGATCACTTTTTATAATACAAAAAATTACATATTGAAAAACGACACAAAAAATTCAAGTATGTTCGAAAAAAAAATTGGTCTTTTTTTGAAGACATAAAACTACGTTTTGCCCACACACGATCATTCTAAATGACGTTTTGGAAAACGTAGTTTTTTTTTCATCACAAAAAGTGATCGTGTGTACGCGGCATTAGATATTTGTCAGCTAAAATGGTGTTTCATTGGAAGAGTTACTTTCACCCCCTGGTCAAGTGACAACGCCAACATTTTCGATTTTCCATCACTTTCTATCCCGCTGACAATAATCACCAATAAACTGTACTTTTCCTCATTTCATCTTAAACTATAAAAAAAGTTTCACCTTTACATACTCTTTATGTGAATATTAGGCACCTTGTACTGCAGCAAGTTTTAAAGGGTTTCTGTTACAAAGCAAAACTACTCTGTATCCAAGCATTCACTGAAGGAGCCATTATATGATTCATTTGCAGCACACAAGTTACACCAATAAAGCCTAGTGAAACAAGTGATTTGTTTCATGACAGTGACCCTTTAAGATTACAGAGATTTATCGTAAGGCGTACTTTCTGTGCCCTCCCCTACCATTGACATGCCAAGAAAGAGTGTTTTTTCTAAATGCGAATGACTGTTACAGCCAAGAAAATATCATAAATGGCAGGTGTTTTTTTTCTAATGGAAAGGGTTGTTTTTCTGAAATTGCACATTAAATGTTCTGTTTAAATTGCTCACTGGTCTTCTTTTAATGTAAGAAATGTAAGAAAACAGAATAAACAAGCAGCCATAAAGATTATTTATAGTTTCAGCCTAGTTTGGCCTTCTCTGCTATAAACTTAACTGAAAAAAAGCTCATAAGACATTGACAAAAGAAAACGCATACCAGTGAATAGCACGCGGCTGTCTACCACAAAACAAAAGCTGGTACTGGATGTCTGCCCAGATGACATATATTTTATATTACTGATGTAAAAACAAACCACTGGTAATTAAATAGCAACCATTTTCAATTACTGCTGCTGGGTAATCCTTTTGTCCAAACTAAAGGTTGTATATTATGTTGATAACTGCTGTAAGCTTAGGCAATATCAGTGAAGAAAGCAACAAGTCTAACTCTTCCTACTCATCACAAAATGAAGATCCAGCCATGTCTCTGGAACTGACAAAATACTAGGTCATAATGTTGAAGCTATATTAATATTTTATATTCTACTTTTATAGTGTTGGCATGTAATCCTTGGAGGGTAAGCAAATCTGACCAGGATGGCCATATTTAACATTTGTTGAATCTAGCCTGAAGTTCACTGTTTATCATCTATGCCATAAACCATGATATGTGAGGATAGGAGGCTTGGCTGCAGGGTACACACTTTAGACTATGCCAGAGGCTATAAACATTGACTGGCCATGGGCAAGACAGGTAGTGAGTTTTCTCAGATAGGTTTAATGACCTGCTATGCTGAAGAGGTCATGGAAATGGAGGGTGGGGGTTGCAGAGGTTTTCAAAATTACATTAACATTTTAAAAGTTAGATACGCAGTCTCTCTCTCACTCTCTCTCTCTCTCTCTCTCTCTCTCTCTATATATATATATATTTATATATTAGGGCTGTGGAAATTAACTATTAATTCATCAATTAATCTTTAATTTTTTTTAACGATCAAAAATATTTTAATCGATCAAAATTCTTTTGATTGGTACTCACCTCTCCGCCGGCTTCCGAGCCTTCAGGGAGTTCTGTCGGAGATCTGGTGACCTCACGGACACTGGTGGGGCTGGTTGCCGTGTCCATCTGAAGGGCTCCTTTGCTGTGCCTTCATATCTGCATGCTGGAGGGACCTTACTATCTGCCACACACAAGGGCTGTTACACTTCCCTCTATCACTTCCCTCTATCAACCTGGGATTCTACAGCCATCCACTGGGAGTTGTGATAGTTTCCTTCACGGGACATCTACATGCCGACGGACTGATGTTAACCCCTCATCTGGATTCAGCAGTGGTATCGTTGTACACATTTTTATACCAGTATCATACTTAGCTACAGTACATGTTTTTATGACTGCTTCTGCTACCGTTTGGTATTACTTGCACCATTTTTACAGTTTATGTAGCTACATCGATGTTATCTCCAGTGCAATATTTATTTTGTTACCTACTTGAAGACTATAAAAGTTTTAATGCTATTCCCATTGAGCGCTGCCTTTGTGTGTTTTTTGTATCCTGCTATCCATTTTTCCAGTGGTTGGTAGCTGCCCTGGGAATCAGCCTGCAAGGAGATCAGCTAAAAGTAGTTGGATCTGTATGTGTGTTATTATTAATCTAAATTAGTCGATTAATCGATTAAATTAAAAACCGATTAATCGAACACAACATTTTTAATCAGTAACAGCCCTAATATCTATATATATATATATTACTAACCGGACACTTTATTAGGTACACCTTGCTAGTACCAGGTTGGATCCCCGTTTGCCTTCCGCATTGCCTTAATTCTTTGCGGCATAATGAAGTGATAGTATCAAACAGTTGCTGCAGATTTGTCGGCTGCACATCCATGATGGGAATATCTCGTTCTACCACATTCCAAAGTTGCTCTATTGGATGGAGATCTGGTGACTGTGTATTACAGGCATACCCCACTTTTAAGTACACAATGGGACCAGAGCATGTATGTAAAACGAAAATGTACTTAAAGTGAAAAAATACTTTTTTTCACTTCTAGGGTGTAGTGGGGGGTCAGAGGCTGTAGTGGGGGTATCAGGAGCTTTAGTTGAGGTCTCAGGGGCTGTAGTGGGTGTTTCAGGGGCACACTGGAACAGGGTGGGCTATGCTCTCAGAGCTTCAGCTCCTTTTACTGCGGTTTCAAAATGTCTGTACAGTACTTGTAAGGTCCTTTACATACACTCGTGGGTATGTCCTTACTCACGTGTGTATGTAAAGTGAGTGTACTTAAAGCGGGGTATGCCTGTATTGAAGTACAGTGAATTCATTGTAGTGTTCAAGAAACCAGTTTGAGATGATTGGAGCTTTGTGACATGGTGAATTATCCTGCTGGAAGTAACCATCAAAAGATGGGTACACTGTTGTCATAAAGGGATTGACTTGGTTAGCAACTATACTCAGGTAGGCCATGGCATTTAAACGATGCTTACTTTGGTACTAAGGGACCCAAAGTGTGCCAAGAAAATATCCCCTACACCTTTGCACCACCAACCTGAACCGTTGATACAAGGCAGGATGGATTCATGATTTCATTTTGTTTACACCACATTCTGACCCTGAAATCGAGACTCTTCAGGCCAGGCAACTTTTTTCCAATCTTCTATTGTCCAATTCTAGTGTGCGAATTGTAGCCTAAGTTTCCTGTTCTTAGATGACAGGAGTGGCATCTGGTGTGGTCTTCTGCTGTAGCCCATCTGCTTCAAGGTTCAATGTGTTGTGCATTTAATGTGTTGTGCGTTCAATGTGTTGTGCGTTCAGAGATGGTATTCTGCATACCTTGGTTGTCACAATTGGTTATTTGAGTGACTGTTGACTTTCTATCATCTCAAACAGGAGTACCTAAAAAAGTGCCCGCTGAGTGCAAATATACACTGTATTTTTTTTGTATTTGATGAGATTTATTTTCTTGTATATATCGGTATTTTAGTGGTAAATATGCATGTAGATAAAATATGTTTTTCTTTTCTTTGACAAACAGGTTCCCTGCCGACAGTATCCTTGTGTGGTGTGGGAGTCTGATACACCCCTTGGTTCTTTTGTTTCAGTATTATGCTATGTTATATGTTAGGAGTTTATTGTGCAATTAGCCATTTAATTACTAATTTGTTCTTGATTGCCTAATTGAGATACACTATATTACCAAAAGTATTGGGATGCCTGCCTTTGCACGGACATGAACTAATGTAACTTTTGCACTGGTGTGCAGTCATGTTGGAACAGGTAGGGGACATCCCCAAACTGTTCCCACAAAGTTGGGAGTATGAAATTGTCCAAAATGTCTTGGTATGTTGACGCTTTAAGAGTTTCCTTCACTGGAACTAAGGGGCCAAACCCAACCCATGGAAAACAACCCCATACTATAATCCCCCCTCCACCAAATGATTTGAACCAGTGCACAAAGCAAGTTCCATAAAGACGGATGAGCAAGTTTGGGGTGGAGGAACATGACTGGCCTGCACAGAGTCCTGACCTCAACCTGATAGAACACCTTTGGGATGATTTTGAGCAGAGACTTTGAGCGAGGCCTTCTCCTCCACATAAGTGCCTGACCTCACAAATACACTTCTGTAAGAATAGTCACACACTCCTGAACCCTGTGGACAGCCTTCCCAGAAGAGTTGAAGCTGTTACAGCTGCAAAGGGTGGGCCAACTCAATATTGAACCCTATGGACTAAGACAGGGATGCCATTAAAGTTATTGCGTGTGTGTAAAGGCAGGTGTTCCAATACTTTTGGTAATATAGTGTGTGTGTATGTATATATATATATATATATATATATATATATATATATATATATATATATATATATACAGTGCGGAAAATAAGTATTTGAACACCCTGATATTTTGCAAGTTCTCCCACTTGGAAATCATGGAGGGGTCTGAAATTGTTATCGTAGGTGCATGTCCACTGTGAGAGACATAATCCCCAAAAAAATTCCAGAAATCACAATTTATGATTTTTTAACTATTTATTTGTATGATACAACTGCAAAGAAGTATTTGAACACCTGTCTATCAGCTAGAATTCTGACCCTCAAAGACCTGTTAGTCTGCCTTTAAAATGTCCACCTCCACTCCATTTATTATCCTAAATTAGATGCACCTGTTTGAGGTCATTAGCTGCATAAAGACACCTGTCCACCCCATACAATCAGTAAGAATCCAACTACTAACATGGCCAAGACCAAAGAGCTGTCCAAAGACACTAGAGACAAAATTGTAAACCTCCACAAGGCTGGAAAGGGCTACAGGGAAATTGCCAAGCAGCTTGGTGAAAAAAGGTCCACTGTTGGAGCACTCATTAGAAAATGGAAGAAGCTAAACATGACTGTCAATCTCCCTCGGACTGGGACTCCATGCAAAATCTCACCTCGTGGGGTCTCAATGATCCTAAGAAAGGTGAGAAATCAGCCCAGGACTACACGGGAGGAGCTGGTCAATGACCTGAAAAGAGCTGGGACCACCGTTTCCAAGGTTACTGTTGGTAATACACTAAGATGTCATGGTTTGAAATCATGCATGGCACGGAAGGTTCCCCTGCTTAACCACTTCCCGCCCGGCCAATAGCCGATTTACGGCCGGGAAGTGGTTATGAAATCGTGACAGGCCGTTCTCAAACGGCCTGCACGATTTCATGCCGCACGCGCCCGTGCGGGCGCGCAGCGCGGCGATCGGTGATGCGGGGTGTCAGTCTGACACCCTGCACCTCCGATCTCGGTAACGAGTCTCCGGCGGAGCCTCGTTACCACGTGATCAGCCGTGTCCAATCACGGCTGATCACGATGTAAACAGGAAGAGCCGCCGACGGCTCTTCCTCACTCGCGTCTGACAGACGCATGTAGAGGAGAGCCGATCAGCGGCTCTCCTGACAGGGGGGGTTCGCGCTGATTGTTTATCAGCGCAGCCCCCCCTCGGATCGCCACACTAGACCACCAGGGAAATAAAAAAAATAAAAAAAAAGTGACCCAAAAAAATGACAAAAAAAAAAATGACAAAAAAAAAAATGACAAAAAAAAAAAAGGGGGGCAGTAAAAAAAAATGATGCCAATCAGTGCCCACACATGGGCACTGATTGGCAACATTGATCCATCAGTGCCACCCCTCAGTGATCATCAGTGCCACCCCAGTGTCTGTCAGTGCCACCCCACAGTGCCAATCCATGCCCAGTGCCCACCTACCAGTGCCCACCTGTGCCACCTATCAGTGCCCACCTGTGCCGCCTATCAGTGCCCACCTGTGCCGCCTATGAGTGCCCACCTGTGCCGCCTATGAGTGCCCACCTGTGCCGCCTATGAGTGCCCACCTGTGCCGCCTATGAGTGCCCATCTGTGCTGCCTATGAGTGCCCAGTGCTGCCTATGAGTGCCCATCAGTGCCGCCCATGAGTGCCCATCAGTGCCGCCCATGAGTGCCCATCAGTGCCCAATACCAGCGCCGCCTATCAGTGCCCATCAGTGCTACCTAATCGGTGCCCATCAGAACTACCTCATCGGTGCCCATCAGTGCCACCTCATCGGTGCCCATCAGTGCCACCATATCAGTGCCCATAATTGAAAGAGAAAACATACTCATTTACAAAAAAATTAACAGAAAAAAATAAAAACTTTATTTTTTTTTCAAAATCTTCGCTCTATTTTTAGTTGTTGCACAAAAAAAAAAAACCGCAGAGGTGATCAAATACCACCAAAAGAAAGCTCTATTTGTGGGGAAAAAAGGACGCCAATTTTGTTTGGGTGCAGTGTAGCATGACCGCGCAATTGTCATTCAAATTGCGACAGTGCTGAAAGCTGAAAATTGGCTTGGGCGGGAAGGTGCGTAAGTGCCTGGTATGGAAGTGGTTAAACCAGCACATGTCAAGGCCCGTCTTAAATTTGCCAATGACCATTTGGATGATCCAGAGGAGTCATGGGAGAAAGTCATGTGGTCAGATGAGACCAAAATAGAACTTTTTGGTCATAATTCCACTAACCGTGTTTGGAGGAAGAAGAATGATGAGTACCATCCCAAGAACACCATCCCTACTGTGAAGCATGGGGGTGGTAGCATCATGCTTTGGGGGTGTTTTTCTGCACATGGGACAGGGCGACTGCACTGTATTAAGGAGAGGATGTCCGGGGCCATGTATTGCGAGATTTTGGGCAACAACCTCCTTCCCTCAGTTAGAGCTTTGAAGATGGGTCGAGGCTGGGTCTTCCAACATGACAATGACCCGAAGCACACAGCCAGGATAACCAAGGAGTGGCTCTGTAAGAAGCATATCAAAGTTCTGGCGTGGCCTAGCCAGTCTCCAGACCTAAACCCAATAGAGAATCTTTGGAGGGAGCTCAAACTCTGTGTTTCTCAGCGACAGCCCAGAAACCTGACTGATCTAGAGAAGATCTGTGTGGAGGAGTGGGCCAAAATCCCTCCTCCAGTGTGTGCAAACCTGGTGAAAAACTACAAGAAACGTTTGACCTCTGTAATTGCAAACAAAGGCTACTGTACCAAATATTAACATTGATTTTCTCAGGTGTTCAAATACTTCTTTACAGCTGTATCATACAAATAAATAGTTAAAAAAATCATACATTGTGATTTCTGGATTTTTTTTTGGATTATGTCTCTCACAGTGGACATGCACCTACGATAACAATTTCAGACCCCTCCATGATTTTCAAGTGGGAGAACTTGCAAAATAGCAGGGTGTTCAAATACTTATTTTCTGCACTGTATATATATATATATATATTTATATATCTACTATCATAACTGTAGAATTGATAATTTAGTACACCCAGTCTCATGTTTTCACACATCTTTTTCATCATTTAGCTGCAGAGTCAGGAAGGCAACTCATTTTTCATTATTATCAATTCTGTCGAATTAGCAAGCAAGTGATCCAGCAATCAGTAAATTTGAACCAGGTAATCAGAAATCACTTAATCTCTCATCCCAACCTTAAGCCCCATACACACAGCCCAAATATCAGGAGACATTGGCAGGTTCAATTTTTTTTTTTTTTTAAATCATCATAAAATATAGCCAGCTTTACACATTGGAGTACAATACATTTTTATGTATGCAGCTGTCCTATTTGAGGCATGAAGGATCAACACATTTTGTGATGAATTTACTTTGCATACAAGTAAGATACCTTGCATACAAGTAAGGTAATCACTTTCTACAGTAAATATTTTACATCAATACCAAAACATCACACAAAAAGAGAAAATCATAAACATACCAATGTAATAAAAAATATACCATATATACTGTACATGTACTGTATAATACCTCTCAATTAGACAGAACATGGAAAGAAAAAACAAAACCTACCCTCATTGACAGCTTTGATATGGTTCTAAATAATTAATAAAAAGTAACCCATTACATAAAGATGCCGGTAGTCTGATTGAGTATTATTAGCATGTAGGCAATAGCAGGGATATGCTTTGATTATTATATTACACCAGTTGAGTGGAATGGATCCTGAGGAAATGAGTCAATTGTAACATTTGTCGATCCTTCTTGCCTCATGCGGGACAGTTACATACATGAAAGTCTTTTGTACTCTAGTGTTTAAGGATGGCCATATTGTATGATGATTTTAAGTAAATGAATCCTATGCTTTTATCTGTTGTATTTTTTTGTAATAAAGATATTCTTTTTGTAAAATATACGCATTGGATTTTCTCTGAAAGGTAAATTGAAAGTCTCATATATATATATCTCTCTCATCTGACTAAGGTTGGGATGAGAGATTAAGTGGTTTCTAGTATCAAAAGGGATGGTGCCGACAGAGGGATATGAGTGATGAGACGAGCCAACCTCCATTAATATTTGAACCAAGAAATCACTGAAAATGAAGATTGATTTTCCTTGATGTACAGTGTGGAAAAGGTGAATAAATCACAGGACTGGCAAGACAAAATCACAAATCCTTTGAAAGTCTGTATTTAGATATTTGCTGGAAATTCCAGATTCAACATGTTGTACTTTTGTAATCATCTCATGGTGAACACTTTGCAGTAATTGTGATGCGACTGTAACCATCACATGGTACAAAATCTTTACATTCCTGAGGGGCACATTTATTCTAAACTAAAAACAGGGGACCTGATATGTAGAAGAGGAAGGTAAGTGAACATGTAAACCATACAAATCTTAAGGGAATATTGGATACCATGGCAAATGATTTGGCTGCTGCATTGGGGACCATGGGCACGTATGTGACAGTGTTTAGATTGGGTGTTCAATAAAGCTCTCATTTATCCCAGTCATAGTATAGTTATAAATAATCACATTCAACTTCACTTTTTGAAGACATTTCACAACTCATTCAAGCAGCTTCTTCACTTCTGAGAAGCCAAAGAAGAACCAAGAAAGCTCCTTGGTGTAACAGCACTAGTGAATCTTAACTGCGGTTAGCAAGGATTTCAATGCGCTTCTTTATGCGACAACTCAGTATTAGCCCCAGGCGCCACTCCACACAAACGGGAGTTTGGGGGTTCTCTACATCATCTCTCTCTCACATAAAGAAAGGCGTTGAGATACTAAGGATGGACGCATTACAACATGCGACCAGAGCTTAGCGTTGAAAATTATAGGTACAGATACATTGCGTAAGTACAAATGTGCGCCGTCGTATTAATTTCCCTGGACCCACAAACTAAGTTACATAAAAAAATAGGATTCTTCTGACCGACATAATTTTCCTACGCCGGCATATCGTGGGCGCATATTTACTCTGGATGCATATGGAAGTTTCGATTCAGATATGCAAATGAGGGAGATACGTCAATTCACGAAGGTGGATGCGCCCGGCGCATGTTTTAAGCGATTTGCATGAGGGTTACATCCAGCGTAAAGTTATTCCTCATATAGGAGACGCAACCCATGCAAAGGTATGGACCAGGGAACAGCCGTCGTATTTTACGTCGTTTACGTAGTACTACGTGAACAGGGCTGGGCGTAGGTTACGTTCACGTCGTAGGCAGTGATTCGACGTATCTTAGCCAGTTATTTTGACGTGGTTGTACACATGCGCATGGGGATACGTCCAAGTTACGATGCATGCGCCATTCGTTTTAAGTACTTGGATGATGCATAGCCCATCATTTGCATGGGGTCACGCTTCATTACCATGCATCACGCCCACTTCCACCTAATTTGACTTACGCCGACGAATATACGATACGCCGGCGCAACATTGGGCGCATTTTCTTTGTGAATTTCATACTTGCCTCTCAACATTGCGCTGGCGTAGTGTAGCGTAAAGAAGATACGCTACAGCGACATAAAGATGCGCAGATGGCTGTGAATCCGGGCCATAGTATTTGCTTTAAAGAATAAGATTCCAATACACGTCTATATGCAAGTGATTATCAGTACGGGACCCCAGGTGTCACTCCACACAAACAGGAGTTTGGGGGTTCTCTACATCATATCACATTGAACATATAGCGATGTATTAGGCCACTAAGGGAGTTGGTATGAAATACCATCAACCCTAGCATAGAAAAATTAGAGCGAACATGTTCAATAATTTTAGGACAAGGCCTATAAGCAATTTGTACTTATGTCAAGCTTGTAGTAAATAGGAGTTGTAGTGACAACTAGTAGTTGTGTATGAGAGGCAATATAGCTCAGATAATAGTAGTTGTATATGAGAGGCAAGATAGCTTAGATAATTATAGTTGCATATGAGAAGCTATATAGCTCAGGTAATTATAGATGTATATGAAAGGTATTATAACTCAGGTAATTTGGAGGTAGATGGCCCTTTAAGGTATTCCTTAGCAAACAGTTATTAGCACAATAATATATCCCAAATATGTTGGTATTCACATGGCATAATAAGCAATAGCAATAGTATTAGATGGAACACAAGCAGCAGATCTTCCTATGGCACTACAAGTGACACAACAGCTACTTATCCATTTGCAGGCTTCAGTGTAGTAAGCAGGGATTACATGGTGTAAGATGTTCAGCTAGGAGGGGGTTAAGGTTGTCCCCAGCAATGGCTCTCGGTTGCAGTAGATGTACAGCACTAAAGGAGTACTTGCAACCTGGAGCGGTGTTGCAGCATGGGGAGCGAATGCACCAATATCAGTAGCGTGGCTGAGCTATGACTGACAATAATAGAACGCTGTCTATCAGGTGAATGCCTTTATAGGCAGGAGACAGATACCAGACAGCTGTGGTTCATTTACAGTGATTTGAAAGAAGCGCCATATAGTGCGGCGCACTTCTGCGTTCCAAGGTGGAACGCACGGGGTGCAGCGCAATGACGTAATTGGACGGTCGTCGTAATGCGTTCCACCGCGGGAACGCATTACAGGTTAGAACGGCCGCGAGGAGCGCCTTTTACACTTGAATAAGTGGAGAAATATCCTCAGCATTACAGAACAAGTTCAGTTGAAATGGGCTAACTACTATAAGCTATGGTTGGGGACATTGCCCTTTACCAAGCATGACCAGGACAGTGATTCAACATACTAATTAAAGTGATTGTAAAGGCAGAAGGTTTTTTATCTTAATGCATTCTATGCTTCTGTGTGCATCAGCTCCCCTAATACTTACCTGAGCCCCATCTAGATCCATGTTGTAGGATTGTGTCAGCTGCCGGGACTCCCTTCCTCATTGGCTAACACAGCAGCGCGACGCCATTGGCTCCCGCTGTTGTCAAAGTCAGTCAGCCAATGTCTAAATGGACAAAGGGAGCTGTGGCTCGGCTCGGGTGCCCCCATAGCCAGCTGCTTGCTGTGGGGGCACTCAACAGGAGGGAGGGGCCGGAGCATGGAAGAGGGACCCAAAAAGAGGAGGATCTGGGCTGCTCTGTGCAAATCCACCGCAACAGAGCAGGTAAGAATAACATGTTTGTTATTTTTAACTAAAAAGAAACAAGACTTTACAATCACTTTAACCAGCTAATGCTATTCCATATTAAAACATTTTTCTTTAGTTTTGAATAGAATGGTGAGGATTTAGAACATATAACATACTGTATGCCAGATTTTTGTCAGTTTGTTTTACCAATAAGGGGATTCACCTTCTATATTTGTCCTGGTTACCACTGCTACTGAAAGTGAGGGAAAAATTGAAATTTCTGACTCGTCACCAGAACAGCAATAGATGAATTCTGGTGATAATTGTCTAAGAAGGCATTTTAGTCTACATTTGGAAAGATTTTGTCTCAATTCCTGTTGAGTCTACAGGACAGGAAATTAACCGATTTTCAATCTCCGATGACACACAAATGGCAAATAAAGCCTGACAGGCGTTTAATTTGTTCCCTACCCTAGAAAAAAATAATATTTGCTCTTAAATACTTTTAACCTTAAACTAAAACAATCCATATCTCCTGCTGCAATTCTACATGCTCAGACTTTTCAAAATAAATGATGTACAATCCTACTGCCTAGGGTAAGGAAAAAAGACAAAGAAGAATACCAAATTCATAAGTTCATATAAGAGGGAAATAAATGATAGCAAACCTTCAGCCTCCAATACTTTTCACAAATGCAAAAAAGAGAGAAATAGCCAGAAAAAAATGGACACATTAGACAGATAATTGGTCATGTGTTTCTTTCTTTGCTTTTTCTACTGCCCCACACAATTACTATACAGGTTATACTGACAATGTCTGAATAAAATCAGCACATTGATTTACAAGAGTACAGAGAAGCCCATCTCATAATCAATATGATGCCAAGACAATTATATCTATTTTATATGAAGTCAACAATGTGCTTTGTAAATGATATAAAATACTTAATAAAAGAACAATGAAGGCAAAGCACAGATTCAAGGAATGCAAGCTAGCTGCTCTGCTTATACTTACCAATCCTCATTTTGGTTTTAGCCAGTAGAGACATGTGTGGTAAGTAGAGATTCTTGAAAGGTGGCAGGGATGCATTTGTTTTATCATGCTCTGTGGTTTCTCCAAGACAAGAAAGCTGCACATAAAATATATATTTTTTAAATTAAATAAAATACTTAATATAAGAAAAGCCCACTGATACTAATCAGGTGTCTCAATTTCCATATACAAAGAAAAAGAGCCGCTGCTCTAGGTGTATAATGAGAACCTAAGGTGGAGTGCCAGCCCTGTCCACCTCTGTGGGAAACTTCTAAGAAAAGAAGTGGCTGCACATCCAGGAATTCCGATTTCCTTTTATTGTACAAAGTGATAACACCAAAGACACCAACACGAGGTCACAGAGACGTGTTTCACACATACATCTTGTGGTTAATCTAATGATTAAGGACAAGATGTATGTGTGAGATGCGTCTACGTGACCTCGTGTTGGTGTCTTTGGTGTTATCACTTTAAACAATAAAAGGCAATTGGAATTCCTGGATGTGCAGCCATTTCTTTTCTTACAATAATTTCCATACCCCCAGCACATTCTGTATCTTCTCACTTACCTTACACAACATAACTCTCTGCTGACAGAGGTCTAGAGATCCTTAGATTATCTGTAAACATCATTTGAATATGTTCTATCCTCTTTTCTTACATTTCACTGACCCTTTGCTGAGGCAGGTTGCTGTCCCCTTAACTGTGCAATATCACTAAATACAACATAAGAACAGCTACATTTAAAGCTGAACTCCAGGCAGATATATTAGACATGTTAATCCATCTATTTATTAGTAAATAATTTAATGCATTTTACATGCATCCAGTTTAAAGTGTTAATAAACCCACAACAGTAAAATGTATCTGTATATGCAGTAAATCATGCTTGTTATACTCAATGTGGAACCTAAGAGGTTAATCCTCTGCATTGTTTAAAAAGGCTGTTTGATCCTTTCTTCTCGGATCCTCCCGTTCTTCCACAGTCCCCGGTGCGATTGCTGATAGTACAGGGCCTTGGGGGCACTCTGCACATGCTCAGTTTGGTGTGTATTGCTAGAGAGTGTTTTTTTTTTCCTGGGCGGGTGCATGTGATTAACACAGGGCCAATCAGCACTGTCCAGACAGAGGGACAGGGGTCCTGCAGCCTCATAGGACAGCTGGAGTAGAATGAACATTCCTCCTACGAACCTTAACCAGACACCGACAGAAGTCATAAGATTGCTATATACTGCCGATGAGAAAAGGTATTTAGCTGTTTATATTTACAAAAATACTTGCATTTCCATGTTCTGTGTACTGTGGGAGACCAGACATAGTAAATGCAGGTTCCTGGATTTAGTAACACTTTAAGAACTGAAGGTTATGGGATATTACTGAGCAGCAGCACTTCTATATATTTAAAAGTAAGTGCAATACTTTTTTTTAACATATTTGAGTCTTTTAATCAATAAAACATGGTGGGATTACCAGGGGCCCACTGGTTAATTGTCAGCTATCATTTCAGCGGAAGGGATTTTTCATATTGAATGCTTTCCCAATGCATGGCCATACTGCTGTGCAACAGTATCATGATTTATACAACCATGTATTTCTTTCCAATGCATTATGGATAACTAACTCAGACACTTTATTTGGATAAGAAAATGCACACCAAAGCGTGTTTTTTGACAAAAGGTTACATGTTTACATTGTATTCATTATAGGTATGGAGTAACTGATGATTTCGTCTGATGATTAAGGTACAGTAAAACCTTGGATTGCGAGCATAATTTGTTCTGGAAACATGCTTGAAATCCAAAGCATTTGTACTGTATATCAAAGTGAATTTTTCCATAAGAAATAATGAAAAATTAGATAATACATTCTACAACTATTTATTCATATGTCCTTCAGTTTATAGCCCATATAAAAAGATTATAGCAATGTGATAGGTTGTGTACCCAAAACATGTCCATCCGCAAATGGAAGCCTCCACAAGATGATTAGAAGCAAAATCCAGCAGGAAATACAGTGTACAAAAAAAGAAATGAGGCGCCTCTAAGTGTAGCAATATGTTTACATTTAATGAAGTTACAAAATTTAGAAACTCACATGGTTGATAATTAAAAGAGACACATCTAAGTATGCAGGCATCCAGGGTAAAGCTGCCCACATAGACCAACCTCCACACCGCCAGCTCTCACCGCTGTCAGTCTGCAATTGTGACCAGGAAGACTACCCTGGAGTAGAGCAATTTGAAAGCGAAGCACACAGGGTGGATGGGATGACGTCGATGGTGGTGTGGAGGATGGTCTATGTGGACAGTTTTTCCCCGGATGCTTGCATACTTAGATGTGCCTGTTTTAATCATCAACCATGTGACCTGATGGACCGGAAAAAAGCAGACTGTCTTGGTAGTTGATAATACCATAAGTACATGTATTAAAACTTCCAATGAAAGTAGGAACAGTTACAAACTTGAACCACTGGGTAAAAACACAGGCGGAGAATCTGCTTATGATCAAAGTCACCTATAATCCATTGTGAACGGGAAGCCAACACCAGTTCGTTCCAGTCAGCAGATCCTTATAAAGGAAGATAGAATTATCACCCGTAACCAAATCAAACCTACTAGTGGCAATTATTATCTTCGTTTTAATAGTTGCCATCACCCTGAAAGCGCAATATCCCTAGTGGACAGTTTAACAGATTAAGAAGAAACTGCAGTAGGAGAGAGTATTACTTAGAACAAAGTATCCTTATGACCAAGAAATTTAAGGAAAAGGAAACATTATAGAATTTTATTAATGGATCAGAGATTAGGCCCTACATTACCATCTGCCCCACAAATCACTTTCCGTAGAGCCAAAAGAGTTAAAAATGTAGTGCCCTGGGCAAAGTAGTAAATAAAACTTCTAGATCTCCTGTGGACATTAGGTCCTACTTTGACAACAGGACGGGTATTTTTCAATGTAAGAAGCGGAAATGCCTTACTTGCCAGTTAATTGTCCATGGAGCTAATAAAATTTGCACCAATTTGGGTAAGGAGTACGTGATTAAACAATTTGTCACATGCTCCACTGATTTTGTGGTTTATGTACTGAGGTGTCCCTGTGGTTTCCTGTACGTGGGGCGCACGATACGTGCACTTCGAGCAAGAATAGGTGATCACCGCAGACTCATCAAAAAAGGCTGTGTGGAGCACAGTGTACCTCAACGCTTCCAGAGATGTCATAATAAGGATATCAAACTCTCAGAGGTTTTTGTGATAGAGACTATACCTAAAGGTACCTTAACTACTAATGAAAGATTCTCCCTCTTATGTAAAAGGGAGGTGTTTTGGATTTACATGTTAGACTCCTTGGTCCAGAAGGGGTTAAACGAGGAGTTAGAGACATGTAGCTTCATTTGATAATTTTATATTTTAGCTGGATGGGGACCATTTTATGGTTCAGTATAGTTTCTGATATAGGATATGTATGCCAATTCTCTTTGTTTTTATCATTATTATTTTATTCTTTTATTGTCTATTGTCACTTCTTGTTATATGTATATAGATATTTTATATATTGTATACATATATTTTTCTCATGTTGTATGTCTGTATTTAGTTTGTATAACAGGATTTGGATGATAGATGTATTTATATTGGTCTTAAGATTTGTATGTTTATCGAGCAGCGGGGGGTTAACACCAGTTAGTTTTAATGCAGCCCCCTTGTTCATTGCTCCTCCCGTTTTTAAGTTCCTGCCTTAATTTAATTTTTCACGCCTTTTTTTCTCATTTAAATGCTCCTGGGTGCAATTTTTTCCTTGACTGTGACAAAGCGCAGGTTGCGCGAAACACGCCATCAAGGCTACCCAGGACTACCACAGTAAGACCAGGCTCCATCTTGCCATTTATTACCATAATTTTAGTAGCTTCCCAGGAGCCGTGGTTCTGTTGGATTCTACCTTCCCAGCGGAATGGCGTCATGCATTCTTCCCACAGTGTGTTAATTTCATCTTACACCTTTCACTACACCATCAGCTGAAAGACACCCCCGTGTGGAAAGTTTTTTTCAGGAGTTCCAGTGTCACGGCTAAGCCGTGCGGCTCGTAAATTCCTGTCTTCCACCACCAGAATCTCAGCTGGTCTGACGACACTGGCTGGCGTGGGATTTGGCCGCCGCTCTTGCTTTCACCACTCCTGCTACCACCGCCTCTGTCCCTTATCCGCTGAAGGATCCTCCACAGGCTTACCAGTCAGTCTGATCCCGCTCTCATCAGCCAGCCCAGAGGCCGCCTTCTGAGTCTTGGTGCTGCTAGGAGGATCTGCTGACTGGAACGTAGTGGTGACTTTGATCACAAGCAGATTCTCCGCCTGTGTTTTTACCCAGTGGTTCAAGTTTGTAACTGTTCCTAGTTTCTATGGAAGTTTTAATAAATGTACTTAAGGTATTATCAACTACCAAGACAGTCTGCTTTTTTCATGTCCATTGAGCGCTAAAGGTTTTGTGTATTATTCTCTATATCCTTGGTCTCCTACGGCTTTGTGAAACCTTCTCCATTGATGCTTTGCCTCCCCACTATAGTTTGGACCCTCATCCCCTGCCACTGTTTAGCACTGGTATTTTGTGTTGTTTTCAAAGCATGTGACTTGCTTAATGTTGTACCTTCATTAAATGTAACTATATTGCTACACTTAGAGGCGCCTCTGTTCTGTTTTATACTCAGTTGTGACATGACGCTACTTGTATCTCAAGACATCGCTTGTACATCAAGTAAAAATTGTATACAAAATTGTTGCTCGTCTTGCAAAACGCTCTCAAACCAAGGTTTTTCTGTACATTTAAAAATAAAAAAAAATATGATCATTTAAGTAAACACAAGTTAGCAAGCCTAATGAAAGCCTTCCAACCTTTAGCAGTCGTTTGTACAAATAGAAACAAAGTTTAGTTTGCATTAATTTCTATATAAATTGATGCAAATAAAATGCTCATGTCTTCTGTGACAGAACCCACTGCCACTGTGTGTTTTGGAGAGGGCTGTGGGCTGGCCGCCTACCTAAAGTCTATGTCCCAGCAGAGAAAGAGAGACTTGGGGACAAAATGGCATTGGGATCATGTGAGGAGGTCTCTATGTCAGCTGCATCCCTTCTCCCCCATTCCCACTTCTTGGTATTGTGTTTAATTATGTTAGGTCATTGACAAAAGGTGTAGAGACACATCCCAGCGGGCAATGTGTAAGGAGGCGCTGCATGCTTATCATAATTCCTTGGTGTGTTTCAACTGTAGTTTCAGTTTGAATATACAAGTGTTGAGTTTCCATTGGTTTTCCTTGTCCCCTACCCCCTCTATGACAAGGCTAAGGGCAGTGTCCCTAACTGTATTTAATCATTTGACGGCGGGCCGGATACTCTATTGTTCTATTTTTATGTTTATAGCGCAAAAAATAAAAACCGCACAGGCAATCAAATACCACCAAAAGAAAGCTCTATTTGTGGGGAAAAAAAGGACGTTGATTTTGTTTGGGAGCCACATCGCACAACCGCGCAATTGTCAGTTAAAGCGACGCAGTGTCGGAAGCTAAAATTTTGTCTGGGCATGAAGGGGGTGTAGGTGCACAGTAGGCAAGTGGTTAAAGGTGTATGTTTTGGACCTAATAAACGGTTTTATGCTCTGCATGTTTAACTCTCAACACCTGTGTGGTTTGCCTCGTGATTGGGGCATTAAGGGCTGGTTATGGCGAGTCTGCCAGCTGTGGGTTGGTTTGGAGAACAGGAGACAGAGGTCTGGTGGAGGGGCCCAGCCGGGGTATCCGAGATCCGTCACATCTTCCTTCTAAATTTTCATTTGATACTGTATTAAAGCACATTCAGAAACTAGCTTTTTTTCAGAGAGTCTGTTGAACGTTTATAAGACAAGGCGCATCACACTAATACACTTACTTGTTTGTTGATGAGTTTGTGGACTGAAGTGAAAATGTTTAACTGCTTTGACCAAACCAATTGCTGATCCTCATTATTTTCTATTAAGTCAGCTGAAAGAATCAAACTCTGAGCAAGGGTTATCTGTGCCATGGGAGAAATGAACCGCTTTTCTTGCAGCAAGTGAATTATACTCTGTTCAAATAGATAAACAGGTTTTATGTTTAGGACATCCATATAATGAACTTGTGCTATTTATAGTGTACATGATGAAAAACCTATGAACATCCATACACAGAAAAGCAATAAGCAATCATCCTTTTAGTATAGTCCAGTGTTATAGGTATTAACTTACTGCCACTTGACCTGTCCAAACAGAAAAATGAAAAAAAAAAGTATTTAAAAAAATTTGCAAGATGAATATAGTTTACAAAAATATGGAAATATTTAAATAATATTGTTAAATGCAATAAAAATTACTGAAATATTGCTCAGATACCACATCAAAAAAGAAAGTTCAAGGCACATATTGTATGTAAGAGAAAATATGCCAATTCTATGCCAATTGATTAAATTAGTTATTAATGCATTTTATGATTTATCTGGGCAGACACCTTTGTTCACTTTTTTTTTCTAAATTCCAGCTCCCCTATGTACCAATATAGCATTAATGTACTTATTTTGCAAAAATATGACAGCTTTCCATTTATTCTACACATGCTTACCTTAAGATGACCAGATTTTGAAAATGAAATCCAGGGAGATATTTTTTTTTTTACGAGTCATGACAGCAATCAGCGACTCTCTGCCTGTTGGCGCTGCCTGCCTCACAGCCTGTCAAGTCTTACTCTCTTGGCCCCGGCTAATATTGTGTGGAGAGCGGAGGAAGATCACTCTGGCAGGGAAGGCAAGGAGATAGGCAGGCGCTTGGCTGGGACTTGAGCCAAGGCAGAAGAACATGCGAGTGAAGCTGATAGGGCATGTGCCTGAAAATTAAGAAATATTCCCTCTGCTCAGACCAGCACTGAAAGGGGCACAGATAATGGAAAAAAATACACCCCCCTAAGCTAGTAGAAGAGGCGGAGCAGGGGTGTGCAATTCAGATTTTTGTTTTATTCTGCGTTGACTGTCTTTGAAATTGCCCCACCTCCTGTTCAAATCCAATCCAGGGACAAAACCGGGAACAGACTTGGTTCGGGGACAGTGTCCTCAATCCAGGGACTGTCCCCAGAAACTGGGCTGTCTGGTCACCCTAGCTTAACTCACTTACTTTAAGGATTAAAAACCCTGCTCCATTACTCCTGTCTTACTTCCTGAACAGACACATGAAGTTGACTACTTGATCTCATTAGCACACACTTTGCATCATCTTCCCTCAGCTGGTCAACTCCTTCCTGTGTCATGACTTAAATTTTGTTCAGGAAGTAAGGCATAAGTAATGGAGCAGGGTTTTTAAATATCCATGAAGATAGTGAGGTAAGCCTGTGTAGAATAAATGGAAAGCTGTTTTATTTTGCAAAAGAAGTGAGTGAATGAGGTAACCATAGGTAGAATAAATGGAAAGCTGTTTTATTTTGCAAAAGAAGTGAGTGAATGAGGTAACCATAGGTAGAATAAATGGAAAGCTGTTTTATTTTGCAAAAGAAGTGAGTGAATGAGGTAACCATAGGTAGAATAAATGGAAAGCTGTTTTTTTTTTTGCAAAAGTAGTACAATAATCCTATATTGGTATATAGGGGAGCTGGAATTTGGGGAAAAAAAGGTAAACTTTGCCTTTAACGTTTGGATTCACAAAAATAATTAATAAACATCTGCCTAGCATTAGCAAGAGAACAGGATTATCTATTAATCATGCGATATAATACACAGCATAAACAAAGACTGCATAGTTCTCTTTTCTTTAGTGTGAAAATAAGATACTTATATCAAAGTCAATGCTAATCAAGTTTGCCATGTATAAAACTTTTTTCAAGGATTACTGTATCGCTCTTTCTAGTTGTGAGTTTTGGTGTTTCATTATTTGAGAAAACTGGGACACTGTGTTTCTTTTCTTAACTTAGCATATCTGTGGTCATATGTGAATGCAAAATGATTTTTTTTCCCCACATTCAAACAGGCCTGCAACAACATAAGATTACAGGTATTTTGATGTTTCTGCATTGAAGTTACAATTGCTACATATTCTGAAAAACATTATAAAAGTGATGCAGACAAAGATTACAGTTTACACTGTTTTCTTTGTCCATTTGCCCAACCTCTGCAAACACTATTTCATAACATTTGAAGCAAAAGGGAAACATAGGCTGATGTTCTTGTTGAAATGTAGATCCACCAAGAGTATTGACAGGAATAAATGCTGCAGGTGCAGAGTATTGTGCCAAATCCTATAGGGAAACATATCTGGGCTCTTTGCAACTATCAAACTCCAAAGCCTCTGTTTAATACATAACCTACCATGAAATGTCAGATTCTTATGGCTAGGCCTAGTGAATGCATGCACTACCTTTAAACTCTACAGAACGCCCCATATACACATAAGGCCTGTCTCACTGCTGGCTCTATACCATATGTGAAAGTTTTTATTAACTACTTAAGGACCACCTTATAGCAGATATACTGCTGCAGAGCAGTCACTCTGTGCAGAATCGCGTAAATAAACCTGCTTTTCCGCCTAGGGGCGGGGTTGCACACGTGCCTCCAGCTGGCCGCTTCTGCTGTGATTACTCAGAAGTCAATCTGCGGGTGTCGTGCAATGGATGTTTGCTGGCACCCATAGATCGTCAGGGTAGAGACACAGAATGGATCTCTGCCTATGTAAACAAGGCAGAGCTCCGTTCTGACAGGGGGAAAGTGATGAATTATGTATCCCTTTGTAAAAGCAGCACGCAATTGACACAAAAACACTGGCTAGGCACACAGTTAGCCCTTTGATTACCCTAGATGTTTAATCCCTTCCCAGGCAACGTCAGTACAGTGAAAGCGCATTTTTGTAGCACTGATCACTATATTAGTGTCACTGGTTCCCACAAAGTGTCAAAAGTGTCAGTTAGTGTCCACTGCAATATGGCAGTCACGCTATAAGTTGCTGATTACTGCTATTACTAGTATAAAATGTGTAGGCTAAATTTATGAAGAATTTTGATTTAAAACATTTTTTTATTGGATATGTCAGGGTTTTTTTTTTTTATAACGCAAAGAATAAAAATGCAGCAGTGATTAAATTCCACCAAAAGAAATCTCTATTTGTGGGAAAAAAACACAAATGTAACTTGGGTACAGCATTGTCTGTCCGTGCAATTGTCAGTTAACCACTTCAAACAAATAGCCATACCCATACATTGGTACTTTGATGCTAAATACAGTTGTTATGGCAGCAGCTAGCTGCCATAACCCCATTATTTTCAGGAACAGTGTGCGTTTCTCTATAAGGTGAAAGTGGTCTCTGCGGAAGATTCACAGCGAGATCACTTTTGGAGTTGTCGGTAGCGTCAGAGATGATAGCATCCACTCCCCTCACTGCCTGGATGCTGAGTGAGGGGAAAATGGCCCCCGCTCGGCTCCATAGCATTGAAAGGTGGGAGGGACATCAAACGTTACTTCCACTCAATGCTATTTGCTTACTGCATTTCATGTAAATATGAGATCTGATCACTTTTTGAGCACAGATCTCATATTTAAGAGGTCCTGTCATGCCTTTTTTCTATTACGCCAAGCTCGCGCACAGAAGCAAACGGATACATGATTAGCGCTCGCAAATTAAAACCACACGTGAGGTATCACTGCACAGTTTTGAAGCGTGACATGTTGCATATGAATTTACTCGGCGTAACATTATCTTTCACAATACAAAACAAATTGGGCTAACTTTATTGTTGTGTTATTTTTTAATTTAAAAAAGTGTATTCCCCCCCCCCCCCCAAAAAAAAAGTGCACTTGTAAGACCACTGCGCAAATACAGTGTGACAGAAAGTATTGAAACAACTTCCATTTTATTCTCTAGGGTGTTAGAAAAAATATATATATAATGTTTGGTGTTCTAAGTAATTTTGTAGCAAATAAAAATATTATTTTAACTTGTAAACACTCAGTCTGAAAAATAGGCCCGGTCCTTAAGTGGTTAAAGTAGTGCAGTGCCGTATCGCAGAAAATGGCCTGGTCAAGAAAGGGGTAAAGCTTCTGGAGGTCAAATGGTTAAATAATTTGCCTGCAATATAATCAACATCAGTGCTTCAATATTCGGACTACAATATTCAGAATTCCATGTCTTACTTAAACTCATAAGTAGACCTGAGCAGATGGTAAAGACAAGTATGCATTTTTGTATACTGTATATATCATCACATGCATGCATTCCATGTTTATTATATATATATATACAGGTATATTGCAGATGTACGGAGCATATGCTGGATAACGATATGTGTAGCTGATGTTTTTGATAGTACAGTGCAATGCACAGCTACTCCGAGCCTGCGGAGAGCAGTAAAAGTTTCATTAATCTTCATTATCGCCCTCCAAAATGCCATCTACAGATTGAGTATTTACTATATTTCATACATTTGAAGGATGGTAAAGTAGCACATATACACAAAAATATATAACAATCTATTTCTATTTTAATGAATCCTATTCCAGCTAAACTTTTTATTACTGACAGGATAAAGTCACAGTGATTTTCAAAATATAAATGATGTGTTGTTACCATTGCTCATCTATGGCCTGATCTGTATGCCATAAGCTTGAATACAACATCTTAAACAAAAGATTAATGACAGATGTGAAACCTTAATGCTTATAGAAAGTGTTACTTTTAGAGAACAAGCTACATTGTGATGTGAACAAAAACAGCGAAAGAGCAAATATTATATGAGGATATTATTGTATTTTTGCTCTGCAATACATATTTCTATATGTTGTAAGTCATAAACTGTTTCATAACGAACACTTAAAAACATATAAGGATAATAAATAAGATGCATACGCTGATGACCTGATTTTTTTATGTCTCTAACCCAAGAATAACAATTCCAATCATACTAGTTGAGTTAAAGATACGCACGATTGACAAACTTTAAAATAAATATGTTTAAATCTGAGATCTTGAAAATCACTATCCCAAGGGAGGAGCCTAACCTAAATTCCCCTTTGTATGGTGTAAGGAGGGACTGGGGTACCTGGGAAAAAAATTGACTGCATCATTGAGGACTATGTTTAAGGCAAATTATATACCAGCGCTTAACAAGATGAAGGAACATCTGGGGAATCTGAGACATAAGCCCCTGTCGTGGATAGGAAGAATTAATGCCCTAAAAATGACTATCCTACTATGGATGGTTTACATCTTTCAAATGATCCCAATAACAGTACCTCAGGACTATTTCAGAAAACTAAGTTCATACTAAAATATGTCTGGGCACATAAATGTCCCAGAATTGCATATGCAACACTGGCAAAAGCAAAAAGGTCAGGGGGATTAGCAGCACCGGATCTCGAAAAATAGTATCAGGTGATCTGCGTTTCCCAGATGGTAGAGTGGATTCATAATAAAGAGGGGAGAAGCTGGGTAAATATGGAGATATCACAAAGTATGGCTGATCTGGGAAACATGATCTGTATACCATGGCAGTACCGGGATTTACACACTAGCACAAACCCACTAACAAGAAATACTTTTAAAATTTGGGATAGCCTAGGGAGGTTGCACCGCTGGCAAAATAATTCACCATTATTATCTATACTGGGCACAAATTACTTTAAGCCAGGGAAGGAGGAACATATATACTTTATTAGATGGGCAAAAAAAGACGAAATATTATCAAAGATGTGATGGAAGGTAACAGGATATACACCTTTGCGAAAATTAAATGTGGAAACAAGCCACTAGATAAATGGAGATACACACAACTACAGCACTTTGCACAACCACTACAGGGAAAAGGACACATGAGGTTTATAGAGAAATTATTCTGCTCCCCCCTTGGCTTAAATCAAAGTATATCCAAAAAGGAGATAGGCCCGCTTAGAGAAGAGGAACATAGAAGGAAAATCTTGAGAATATCCTGTATTTCCACAGGGGATGTAAAGACAGTGGAAATGTGCTATAAACTCCTAGCGAGATGGCATGTGACCCCCCCCCCCCAGAGGGCACACTGGATCGGGACAGAGGGACCCCCAACCTGTTGGAGGGGTTGTGATGCCCGGGGACCTTTGCGCACCTGTGGTGGAAATGCGCAAGGATTCAACCCTATTGGGAAGGAATCTTGGCAGCAACTTACCAAATTACAGAAGAACGGATTCAGAAGGGCCCTTGGGGTTATTTATTTAATGATACGAGGAAAACGGTCCCTCAGTACAGGGATACCCTAGTCCTATTCCTCCTAAATGTTTGATCCGGTGTTTTTGAAGGACTCAAGAAGTTCAGAGCATGAAGGAGTGGGTTGCAAGGGTTGAAATGATAAGAGCCATAGAAGAAACTATTCACATAGAAGAAGATTCATTGGAGATACACAGGACTATATGGGAGAAATGGATGGAATTTAGGGAATCTGGAGGTTGGAGGAATTGATGGAAGTGGAGGAAGATTGGGGGAGGAGAGGAGAGGAAGAGAGAGAACATCCTTGGGGGGGGGGGGGTCAATCATGTGACAGCTGTCCAAGTCAGAAGCCGGTCCCACTGGCTACTGTTCTGTAGCTTGGATCGAGAGTTGTCTGGGACAGCTTGGTCTTTGCACCCCTATGGGAAGATATTTCTTTACCTCCTGTCCCATAGCCAAAACAGGGGAAATCCCTCCACTTCCTTCAACAGGGCCTCCAGAACTAGTCCCCCCCATAGGAAGATGTCCCCTCTATTCCTGTTCTGGTGACAGGAATAGAATTTTCTTTGACTTTTACTGGCTGTGATAATGGAAACTAGCCCAAATAGATAGGGTGAATCTCCAAAACAAGGGTGCAGGCAGCAATAAAAATAGGGCTTCTAATCCACCTCCACTGTACCAAAAATAAAAAAATAAAGGATTTTTAATAAACAGCTTACCTGTAAAATCCTTTTCTTGAAGTACATCACGGGACACAGAGCGCATAGCCATTACACATGGGTTATATGGGTACCTTCAGGTGATGGACACTGGTGTAATCAATTTCACAGGAAGTTTCCTCCCTATATAACCCCCTCCCACTGGGAGTGCTTCAGTTTTGTAGGAAGCAATTCCTCCGAGGTTACACAATGTTCCCCAAAAGAGGGGTGGGAGCTCTGTGTCCCGTGATGTACTTCAAGAAAAGGATTTTACAGGTAAGCTGTTTATTAAAAATCCTTTTTTCTTTATCGTACATCACGGGACACAGAGCGCATAGCCATTACACATGGGATGTCCTAAAGCAATGCTCTATGAAGGGAGGGAGACCGTAAGGCCAAGAATAGCCAAACAAAAAAATTATCAGGAAGTAAAGTAGCTCCACCAACAGAAAAAAGGGGGCGTGACCCGGGCCAGAGGATTCTATACTGCTGCCCGTAGGACCGCCTGCCCAAATGCTGCGTCCGTACCCTTTGCGACGTCCAACTTATAAAATTTAGTAAACGTATGTACAGAAGACCAGGTTGCCGCCTTGCAAACCTGTGCCATAGAGATCTGATGGTGTGCTGCCCAGGAGGCACTCATGGCCCTCGTAGAATGAGCCTTAACTGATAAGGGAGGTGGAACGCGCTTCAGACCATAGGCCTGAAAAATCAGCTGCTTAATCCACCTAGCCAAGGAAGACTTGGCAGCCGGCTGACCCTTCTTGGGGCCATCCGGAAGAACAAAAAGCACATCTGTTTTCCGAATCTTCTCTGTAGCCTTGAGATAGACCCTCATGGCTCGAACCACGTCCAAAGTATGAAGCAGTCTTTCCTCTCTGGACTGGGGAGTAGGAAAGAAGGATGGTAGGACTAGGTCCTGATTCAAGTGAAAACTGGATATGACCTTAGGAAGGAAAGAAGGTTGAGGCCGCAGAACCACTCTGTCCTTATGCAGAATAAGGTATGGCTCCCTGCATGACAAGGCTGCCAGCTCGGAAACCCTTCTGGCCGAAGCCATAGCCACCAAGAAAACCAACTTTCGGGTTAGTAGCACAAGAGGGATTTCTGTCAGAAGTTCAAACGGCTGCCTTTGTAAAGCTGACAAGACCAGATTTAAATTCCAGGGGCAGAGGGGAGCTCTAATAGGGGGATTCACATGCAAGACCCCCTGCAAGAAGGTTTTCATAAGCGAATGGGTGGCCAAGGGTCTTTGAAACCATATCGATAAAGCCAACACCTGCCCCTTTAGAGTACTAAGAGCCAACCCTTTGTCAACGCCAACCTGGAGGAATCGCAAGATCCTGTCAATAAAAAACTTTTGAGACTCGCACCACTCCACATAGGTCCTCCAGACTCTGTAATAAATATTTCTAGAGACTAGTTTCCTAGCCTGAATCAACGTAGATATGACCTGAGCTGAGAGGCCTCTGCCCTTAAGAATTAGGGATTCAGCCGCCAAGCCGTCAAATTTAGCTGCTGTGAAGCAGGGTGGCAGATTGGGCCCTGAGACAGCAGATCTGGGCGCAGGGGGAGCGGCCACGGCGCCCCTACTGACATCCTCACGATGAGTGCGTACCAAGCCCTCCTGGGTCAGGCTGGGGCCACCAGGATCACAGGCCTGCGCTCCACCCTGATCCTCCGTAGAAGGCGGGGAATCATCTGCAGTGGAGGGAACGCATACAGGAGAGAAAACTGGTGCCAGGGGCAAACCAACGCATCGGTCCCGTAGGCCGAGGGATCCCTGGCTCGGGATATGAATTTGTCCAACTTTTTGTTGGATCTCGTTGCCATAATGTCCACATCTGGAACTCCGAATCTTTGGCAAATCTCTTGGAATACCTGGGGGTGAAGAGACCACTCCCCCGGGAGCAACTGTTGACGACTCAAAAAATCTGCTTGAGAATTGTCTATCCATGGGATGAACACCGCCGAGATGCAGGGTACATGGCCTTCGGCCCATGAGAAAATCAGGTTTACTTCCCTTTGGGCCGCTAGGCTCCTCGTGCCCCCCTGGTGGTTTATGTATGCCACCGCAGTGGCATTGTCGGACTGTATCCTTACTGGCAGACCCTGAAGGGGAAGAGTCCAGGCGACCAGGGCCAGCCGAGCAGCTCTGATCTCTAGGATATTGATGGGAAGCAGTTTTTCTGCCTCCGACCACTGCCCTTGCTGGGTCTGTCCTTCTAGAACTGCCCCCCAACCTGACAGGCTGGCATCCGTGGCTACTATCTTCCACGTGATGGGGCAAAAGGATTTCCCCTTTGACAAATTTTGAGGGACCAGCCACCAGAACAGGCTGCGCCGGACCCCTGGGGAGAGAACTAACGGACGATCTAACGCCTGAATGGACTTGTTCCAAGCAGAGAGAATGGCTGCCTGGAGATATCTGGTATGGATCTGGGCGTAGGGCTCTGCCTCGAAGGCGGCCACCATCTTTCCCAGCAGTCGCATACATAGGCGAATAGTCGGCCTCTTCTTGCCTAAGATCACTTGAACTGCTTGAGTTATTGATCTGACCTTTGCTTGAGGTAAAAATATCCTCTGGATGCCGAACTGTGCGAACTACTGCATGATTGAGGTTGGAAGCTGATCTGTCGATAACCAGAAGATCGTCCAGGTATGCCAGGACCAAAATGCCTTCTGTCCTTAGGACGGCTAGCACCGGGGCTAACACCTTTGTGAATACCCGCGGAGCTGTTGCCAACCCGAAAGGGAGGGCTACGAACTGGTAATGACGGTGATCTATCATAAAACGAAGAAACTTGTGATGTGCCGGGTAGATCGGCACGTGCAGATACGCATCCTTTATGTCTATAGATGCTAGAAAGTCGTCTTGATGTAGGCTGGCTGCCACCGAACGTATGGACTCCATACGAAAGGTCTGAATCTTTAGAAAGTGATTTAGGCGTTTGAGGTCTAAGATAGGCCTGACGTCGCCATTGGGTTTTGGTATTATGAAAAGGTTGGAGTAGAATCCCAGACCCCATTCCTGGGTTGGTACTTCTACAATTACTCCTTGGAGCAAGAGACGATCCAATGCTTTTACAAGAGAGGCCCTCTTTAATGGGTCGCTTGGAAGACTTGACCCCTGAAAATGAGGAGGGGGGACTTCCCGAAACTCTAGCTTGTAGCCCGTGGCTACCACGGACAGTACCCAAGAGTCGGGAATTCTGGCCTCCCACACTTCGGAGAAAAACCGAAACCTTCCCCCCACCCAAGAGAGTGGGGGCGCCCCTTCATGAATCTGACTTGATGACTGGTTTAACTGGCTTGCGAGACCATGGCTTCTTGCCTGCCGTAGCTTGTCCTTGTGGGCGGCTATTAAATGCTGAACGCCCGGGAGGCCGTCGATACTGACGGGAAGTTGAAGGGGCCGAGCCTGCGAAGGCCTGTCGCTTAAACGCGGGCCCACGCGGTCTTTTCTTGACAGGTAAGAAAGAACTTTTACCACTTGATATGGTCTGGATATATTTATCTAGGTCTTCACCGAATAGTCTCCCACCATGAAAGGGAAATCCTGCTAAAAGCCTTTTGCAGGGTGCCTCTGCTGACCAGTTCTTCAGCCACAAAAGGCGACGCATATGAACCAATAGCAGAGATAAACGGGACGCCTGTTGAATGGAGTCCTTAATAGCATCTACTGCAAAGCAGAGAGCCCTTGGGAGGTCAGCCAATTCACGAGCTTGCTGAGCCGGTATGTCCCTTAATATTTGTTTAGTCTGATCCTTTAAAGCCTGACAAACGCCAATGGCTGCCACCGCTGGCTGAACCACGGCACCTACTGTGGTAAAAGAAGCCTTCAGTAGGGTCTCCAACTTTTTGTCGACCGGATCTTTAAACATCTGGACATTTTCAACCGGACAAGTCAGGGATTTATTCACGCAGGAAATGGCTGCGTCCACGGTAGGGAGTGCCCATTTCTTTGCAAATTCCTCTTCCATAGGATAGAGAATAGTGAACCTTTTAGGAGGGATAAAAATCCTATCAGGTCGAGCCCAATCCTGAAAAATCACGCTCTCCAGAAGGGGGTGAACCGGAAAAGTCGCACAACTCAACGGTGCCTTCAAGGAACCTAAAGAGGATACCGCGGGGGCTAATTGCTCTGACACTGGAAGTTTAAAAGCAGTGCGAACCATATCTGTCAGAGACTGGATCCACAGGCTCTCCGCTTGAGAAGCCGAAAAAAATTCATCTACAGTGGAACCCTCAATGTCTGAACCGTCGGGACTCGGGTCCGCTTGATCCCCCTGTGGGTCCAATTCCTCCGAAGAGAGGACCTCTGCATCTGAAAACACCAATCTAGGTGACAGGGATCTAGCCCGCTTGCCACCTGGCAAAGAGCGGGCAATTAAAGCAGTTAACCTTTCCTCTAGCCCACCCAGGGTGGTCGCTAGCATTTCTTCCGTAACGTAAACGGGAATGGGTTGATTGGGGGCCGCCTCTGCCCCTAGCACCCTCAATGGCTCCTGCAACATGCTGTTCGGTGGTCTATCTGGTGAGGGTGGGACCGCTGGAGCCTGGCCCAAATCCTCTGACCCCGACGGAGACCCCTTTAGTTTTTTGGTACCTTTTGCAGCCTTAGCTGGTCCTGATCCCTTGGGAGCCATTGCACAACCTTGAGACACCCCTAAAGCCAACACCCAACTGTTGTAGCTAGAAGTGAACCATTAATAAGAACAGGCTATGGTAAAAAAATTCCAAATTTCCATACGCCCGAGAAGGCGGCAATACCGAGGAAGTCCTGTGAGTATTGCCACACCAATGCCCGTTAGCTGGAGCCCAAGGTTGCACCGACTCAAATACTGCCAGATCTAAGGCTGAGTCTCTTTAAGAAAAAAACCCTTTTTTTTTTTTTTTTTTTTTTCTGGTCAGTATGGAGCTAAGTCCAGACCTGAAGATCCACAAACCACCACTAGGTGTCACTGTATAGCCAGAAATGGCTCAGGTGCGCGCTCTGTGTTCTCAGCCTCCTCTGCTCTCAGGAGGGAATGACCAGCCAGGAAATGCTTTGCTGCTTTAACTGAGACCTGACGCTGCTGTCCCGCTCCCCCCACGCACGTCGACGCTGTAAAAGGCGGCGTGCACGCGCCCCCCCCCCCCCACGCTGAAACCAACATGGAGGAAGCAGAAAGCAGAGGAGAAGCATGGACCAGCGCTAGCAACCCAACAGACACCAGGCAAGACACTAATCTTATTGTAGTGCACACATAGAGGAAGCTGTCCCCATAGGCTTCCTAAGAAACAGGAGTTTTGCCAGCATTTCCTCCTTATAGCACGTGGGGCTGCAGTATCATGCTAACAGGCAGATCTCGGGGAGTAGCAAATACATATCTTTAAAAGCATACATATACCTACATGTTATCTGGGTAAACATTAGTACATCCCATCCTGCCTCAAAAGACATAGTGGAGATAGTGGCTGATGCATAAGCATACCATTAGCCGACCCAGAACCCCCAGGGGGATACCTACTGTCAAACCAAGTCCCGCAGGCTCCCTCTTACCTGCTCCACGCCGCAGGGTATTGCAAAATGCAAGAGGCCCAATCTTCCCCCATCTCCGTGGGTATTGTCTTGGACCTTCAGGGACCGGGGTCCTGTGTTAAGGAACCCACACACCTGGACCTATATAGCATCCTGGCATCAGTAGCGTTTAGTTCTTGGAAGAGACTAAGGCACTGGAGCCCAGAATCCAACCCTCCAAGGAGAGGCATTATAGGCAAAACCCCACGCAAGCAGGGCCCGGGTACCGTACACCTTGGCTTTGAAGCACTTCGGACGGATCCGGCTAGCTATCCTGGGTCCCGAGACCTCCGAGGGACAGCTAGACGTGACCAACACCTAAGACACTGGCGAAAAAACTGAAGCACTCCCAGTGGGAGGGGGTTATATAGGGAGGAAACTTCCTGTGAAATTGATTACACCAGTGTCCATCACCTGAAGGTACCCATATAACCCATGTGTAATGGCTATGCGCTCTGTGTCCCGTGATGTACGATAAAGAAATACATTTTTGCATTTAGTTATACTTAAAATACAGTAATAGTACAGTACATGCTAGTTTTTTAAATAATATAATAATAGGTATACAGTATTAGCACGTGTACCTGTAGGAGCAGCTGAACACCTTGTTTGGGATGCCTCTCTTGAATATCAAGGAAAGCTGCTTGTAGCATGAACTGAGCCTGCATCTCATAGTCATGGAGTGTTTCCGACTCTACAATGCCCTCAGTTATTAGAGCTGAGCTATCAAGCATGTCCTGGTCTAGAACAGATGAATAAAAAATTTATTTTCCAGTAACAGAAATCTTGTTTTGAAAACAATACATCTGTCAGTACACTCGGATACTGTCAGTAAAGTGTAACATTAATGGCACAGAACTGTCAAGCATAGAAGAGGAGAGAGGAGGTTAAATCTGATCATTCGGCAAATAAGCAGTCAGGAACAGGCAGCCAGCAATCTAGTTGCACAAGTAAAAAAAGAATACTCCTGTGTAATGAAGGTGCAGTTCCCCATTACACATTACTAATTGTAGCGCATGTATAAAATGTCCTACTCTCTAGTAGGCTTGTCACAGCAAGGTATACTTAGAAAGTAAGAACCTAAAATAGATCATGTGTGCAATCAGAAAGAGAAAGAAATGGGAACATCTGCCACTGCATCTTATGTAAGCTCTGGAGAATTTGTTTCCAGAAACATGATAAAAAAAGGAAAGATTATGAGAAGGAAAGGAGGAAGGAAAGAAAATAAAGAAATGTAGTCTTTTGCATTCAGAGCCAGCATTGTTTGACATGCGTTTCATATCCTAGAAGGAGATATTTATAACAGTTAGCACACTGGGATTGATTTATAAAAGCTAGAGAGTGCAAAATCTGGTGCAGTTCTGCATAGAAACCAATCAGCTTTCCGGTTTTATTTTCAAAGCTTAATTGAACAAACTAAAGTTAGAAGCCGATTGGCTCCCATGCACAGCTGCACCAGATTTTGCACTCTCCGGTTTTAGTAAATCAACCCCAATGCCCATAATTTACTGTCATGACCTTTGCCATGTCTACAAACAACTTTTTTTTTGCACTGCTCACAAGTCAGTTACAATTTCAGAAGGAAATTTTCTCATTCTGTTAATTTCTCCTTTAGGCTGCATTCGTATCTCAGCGTTTTGAATCGTGGGCAGATTTGCCGCAATTCTGCCCACAATTTCAAAGTGTCAAGGGGTGAATGAAAAAATTAGAGTCCAACAGCTACTTTTTGCGGCGGCATGCTTCACGTGATGCGGGTTGTCACGATTTATCAAACCCACAATTTTAAAAGGCATTCAAATGAATGACATCTCAAATGCGTTTTCTGCGATTTATTATTCACACCTCGGCACTTTGAAATTGCGGGCAGAATTGTGGCAAATCTGTCTACGATTCAAAACAATGAGATGTGAATGCAGCCTTACTCTGTTTCCGTAACGCTCCATTCACACCTGATTGCAGGCGGAATTGCCGCAATCCTGTCGACGATTTCAGATTTCTGCAAAACGTGGGACACATTTGCGATGCCATTACTTCTAATAGCACCCCAATCACACTGCAATTTGTCCACTACTGTTGCGTGGTAAATCGTGCTGCAATCGCAACGCGCGACACTGTTGCCCAAAAGAAGCTCATGTTGCTTTGATTCTCACGTTGCGATTGCAGCGCAATTTACCACGGGTCAATTATGGCAAAATAGCAGCACGAATGGGGCGCCATTAAGAAGTATTAGCAACTTGAAATCCCCGGCATTGTGGTGATTCCACCTGCAATTAGGTGTGAATGGAGCCTAATGCCACGTACACACAAGCGGTTTTCCCTTCGGAAAAAAAAACAATGGTTTTCCCGACTGAATTACTCCCAAGCCTGTCTTGCATACACACTGTCACACAAAAGCCTGGTGAACTTTTGACTGCCAAGAACGCGGTGACTTAAAAGACTATGACGAGCCAAAATTAAGTTCTATGCTTCAGAGCATGCATCGAATTGTTTCCAAGCATGCGTGTTTTTTTTCCCGTCGGAAAAGCATACTGACAAACGGTTTTCCCGCTAGGATTTTTTACCGACGGGAAAAAAGAGATCCTGCTCTCTTTTTTTTTACGACAGTTTTCCCAAGCATACACACGGTCGGGATTCCCAGCGAAAAGCTCTCATTGCAGTTTTTCCGACGGGAAAACTGGTCGTGTGCACAGGCGTAAGACTCCATACACACCTATGCAGTTTGCTTTTGAGCATTTCTGCAGTGCTTTTTTGTGTTTTTACCACAAATTTTCACCGCTATTTTGTTGCAATTTGCTTGTTTTTTTTCTTTTTTGGGCGGGGGGATTTGTTGTTGGGCAGATAAAAAAAAGCGAAATTGCGGCAAAATCATGGTAAAAGCACACTACATGCTTTTCTGTAGCTTCTTCATTGAAGTCTAAAAAAGCAAAAAAAAACACGGTATTCAATCTTAAAAAGTCCCTGACCCTTTAAAAAAAAAAGCAGAGGCACAAAAATGCATTGACATAAACATGTTCTATAGCAGGGGTGGGGAACCTTTTTTCTGCCAAGGGCCATTTGGATTTTTGTAACATCATTCGGGGGCCTTACAAAATGATCAATTTAAAAATTAGCCTGTTATATTTGGTCAAACATTTGGTCAAAAAATGCATGCCAGACGTATAAGTTTTCGTGTCATGGTAGATACAAAAATACAATCCCCACAATGCGATTCCCCCAATCCCCAAAACACAATCTGCAGTTCCTCACCCCCCAAAAAGCACAATGTAATCCCTCACCTCAATCCCTGGTTCTGGTGGTGCTGGCTCTGTGGTGCTGGCTCTGTGGTGCTGGGCTCTGTGGGGCTGCCGGGCTCTGTGGGGCTGCCGGGCTCTGTGGGGCTGCCGGGCTCTGTGGGGCTGCCGGGCTCTGTGGGGCTGCCGGGCTCTGTGGGGCTGCCGGGCTCTGTGGGGCTGCCAGGCTCTGTGGGGCTGCTGGGCTCTGTGGGGCTGCTGAGCTCTGTGGTGCTTATGGGCTTTGTGGGGCTGCTGGGCTCTGTGGTGCTTCTGGGGTCTGGGCTCTGTGGGTGGGCTGCGGCCTGCGGCGTCACTGTGGAAATGTATTGATCCCATCGCGCACAGGCGGAGTGATATCAAATGCACTCCGCCTGTGAGAGAAGGCGCCGTACAGAGAAAGCAGCGGCTGTAGTAGAGAGAAAGCCGCTGCTTCATCTGTACGGCGCCTTCTCTCACAGGCGGAGTGATATCGAATGCACTCCGCCTGTGACTCACACTGTCAGAAGGAGCCGGAACTACAAGGTAAACTTCGGCTCCTTCTGACAGCTCAGCGGACACACACTCAGCGGCACGGGGGGGCCGGATGGAGGTTCCCCACCCCTGTTCTATAGGAACCCGTGTTTTTTCGAAGTATGAAAAAAATGCACTGGAGCCTAACAGGCCATCCACACTACCTTTCAAGACAGCCAAATCTGTTCAGAACACTGCTTACTATAGAACTGACAGTGAACCCTACAGAAGAAGACATTTCTTGTCTATAGCTAAAAAAGACCTTGCTTGGTAGGTATGATGCCTTCTCTAAGATGCCATGCTAAATTATAAACAGATAATATAATTGTAGAATTAATATAGCTGCTGAAAAGCTTTCTGTTTAAAAAGAACGTGAATATGAGACAGTTAACTGCTGTAATCAGTAACATAGTTTCATACCTTTCATTGCTATGCCCCGTATCTGCTTTACAAGGGCTCTGACAAGAGCAAGTCGACAGTGCAGCCACAGGTGCATGTTAAGGCGCTCCCTGGCTTCTGAAACATCAGGCTGGATGACAGCTTGGTTAATGGTCTGAAAAGGATTGAAAGAAAATAGATTTTTACACTGATTTTACACTGAACACAGAATACTTTACATAAAATCCAAACAAAAATGTTTATATATACTGTATATATATATATATATATATATATATATATATGTATATATATATATATATATATATATATATAAACATTAATATATATATAGTATATTATATATTATATACAGTTGTGCTGATAGGTTTCCATAACCCTGGCAAAATTTGTTGTCATTTATTTATGACGGGACTTTCGAGGGGCCAGGTAAGTATAACGGGGGGGGGGGGGGCGGTATTGCCTGAAATGTTTTCACCTTAATGCATAGGATGCATTAAGATGAAAAAACCTTTACCTTTGCAACCCCTTTAAACCTGCTTCCACCCCCATTCTAAAGCCCTGTACACACAATCGGTTTGTCTGATGAAAACAGACCGATGAACCGTTTTCATCGGACAAACCGATCGTGTGTGGGCCTCATCGGTTTGTTTTCCATCAGTGACATTTTTTTCCTATAGCTAAAAAAAGATAGAAAAAAACGATCATCTGTGTGGAAGTCCATCGGTTAAAAATCCACGCATGCTCAGAATCAAGTCGACGCATGCTCGGAAGCATTGAACTTAACTTTTCTCAGCACGTCGTATTGTTTTACGTCACTGCGTTGGACACAGTCGGATTTTTGACTGATGGTGTGTAGGCAAGACTGATGAAAGTCAGCTTCCATTGGATTAGATTCCATCAGATATCCGATCATGTGTACAGGGCTTAAGACTATTCTAACTACTCAGTAAAGGAAAGATGTCTATATCCACTTATACTGAGGGGGCTCTGGTCCGGTCACATGATCAGGTCTCAGCTTCAGTGAAGAGGAGGGACAGCTGACAATAGTTCCCCTATAGTAAGCCTATGGGTCACCTTATCACCCAGACTTGGTAGCTGTTATCGGCCATCTCTCCTCTTCAGCCGCTGGAGCGATCACTTGAGCATCCTCAGAATAGGTAAGTATACACATTAATTTACAGGGTAGTTAGAAAAGGCTTAGAATGGGCGTGGGAGAACATTTAAGTATAGTTATAATTTGACAGCAATTTTACTTTAAGCTGCATGTTTGAGCTCTCCACAATATGGCTCAATGATATTTAGATCAACAGAATGTATTGATGCTCCAAAACCTTCATTCATTTCTGCTGTAGCCAATGATAGGTCAACTTGACCACATATGTCTGATCATTGCTTTTTAAGAAAGTGCAGGTGTGGCCCTTGCGCAGCTTCATAGATGACGAATGAAAATATTCCTTGTACACTTTCTGATAATATGCTGCTTTCAACTTGCCATAAACTATGACTACATTCTTTGTACTGCTGTAGTTCACACACCTTTTAAAATGTACTGAAGCACATCCATGCTTCACAGTAGGGATGGTGTGCTTCTCTTTATAGGCATTATTGACTCCTCTCCAACAAAGCATTTAGTTTATGGTTGCAACCATTAAGTTCAATTTTTGTTTTGTCATCAGAGCAGCAAAAACAGCACAAATGAGCACAAATGAGTACAAATACTGGGGAATATACCAAATAGATCAATTACACAAATCAAACTGTAACAGCAAATTGACATGCTTGACTGAGGGATATCTTTTGTCAGAGCCTTTATTGGAAACCACCATTTTAGGCAGTAATACATGGCCCATCATTCTCAATCCAAGTAATGTTTGAGCTATTGCAGAGAGAATAAAGAAATGTCTACTTTTGCAGTGATTAATATAAAACAAATAATTGTAATAAAGTGTTTCAGCTGATAATCAACACCACATCCCAGAGATATGACAGAACAGAAAGAAATTGGGTATTTGGGACTTTAAAGGTGCTGAAACCTCCTTGTGGAATATTCCACAAGAAGGTTTCAGCACCTTTAAAGTCCCAAATACCCAATTTCTTTCTGTTCTATCATTAATATAATACAAGCCCACATTTAAGGGCCTTTTTTTATAAAGGTCAGAATTGATTGTTTGCCATTTTTCAATGCTTTCACAGTTTTGCTAGTTTATATAGATGCATTTTTCCAATTTTAACAATTCTTACCTTTTTAGGCTTCTCAGGAGAAAGCCTCATGGCTGACTTCAAGGATTTTTGAACAGTGTCAAAATGGGTCTGTCCTAAAGACAGGCTGAGTCTCTTCTCATTAACATACAATGAAAGAAGTCTCACATCTAAATGTTTAGATCTTTGTTGGGATATACAAATGTAGTTTACAACTGATAATAAAGATCAAATTGTACAGCAGTAGTATATTTAGGTTTTGTGCTGTCCTGGGCCTGACTAAACTCATGCACCCCCTAATTTAAATATGGCCCACCCCTTCCTGTCAAGGCCACACCCATTTCTGTTTAAGACCCGCCCTGAAATTTTTGAGTGGGGACACTAGTTCTTAGGGCCTGGGGGGAAATGGATTCCCTTAATTTGCATAGATTTCCTCTCACTTCCTGTTTGGCTTTGTGGTAGGAAGTGAAGGAAAATCTCTGCAATGGGACAGGGATGGCAAAAAATAAACTGTCAGGGGCTATAACCCTCCCTTACTCTATCCAAAATGAAAAAAAAAGTGTTGCCTATAGTTCTACGTTAAGCACAAATTTCTGATAATTTTATGGAGAGGACTAAGAAGATATAACCACTCCAATGGTTCAGCAGAAAACATATAGCACAGTGAGGAAGGTTTGTGGTCAAGGATGATAGGACAGTCAAAATTAGAACACTTGATCATGTGTTTAATAATGAATTGATTGTAATTTTTACCAGATGTTGTATGTGTCTACATGTATTGAAGTCAGAAGATATGTCCTTGTAGTAGTGAGTACTAAAAGTTTTATTAATTTGTCACTATATATGGCCAGCAATAGCAAGAGTTTTAAATAGTACTGATTTCTTCATATTTGTTGAATTTTTACTAATTTGCCACAAGATGGCGATCACAGGCAGACTTGTATATAAACTGGCCTTAGTAATCCTTTAGAAATAGCTTGAAAAAGGTGCGCGCCGTGTGACAGACATCTAACACGCGGCAATTGCACGGAAACGAGACGCATCCTTGAGGTACTGCGTGATGACGTCATCCCCCCTCGCCAAGCCGCAATAGCTTCTCAGCGTGCGTTCCAGAGTGCGTTCCAGCTCCTCTCGCTGGTTCACTCGCATGCAAGCACCGGCGCACTTTCGGATTCAGCGTTGCTGGTGTTATCCTCCCTGCACAGCAGACATCAGCTGGATGATTTCCCTGGGACGCTATTTATCCTCGGCTGGTTTGACGATCCATGCAGACCCTCACCTCACTTTATGCCTGTGAACTTCAAATTACCATGTGAGTGCTTTTGTGTTATTCTATCATTAAAGTTCAGCAGTTTTACTTATTGGCGCCTGTTCTTTTGTTTTGTTTACATGTCCTTGGAGCATTGCTTCGGCTCCCCACACAAGGCTGCCTTATATCCAAAAAACTGTGACTCACCACCATGCCTGTTACAGCTTGTAGGACTTTTTGCACTGAGGACAGTCTAAATTACAGTAGGTTCTTGTTTGCGCCAGTATTGTGTATCTTTGTACAGTCAAAATTAGAAGCAGCTTATATTACACAAAGAGTGTAGCGCAATCCGACGGGGACTCTCTGTGCTGCTCCCTCTGAAATGAGGGGAATCTCTGCTGAATTTATCATCCAATCATGTGCAAGCTAAAATCCTGTTTTTTTTTTCCTTGCATGTCCCCCTCAGATCTTTAGCAAATACATTTCCAAGTGCACTTGCAGTGCAAAGTGGATTTCCCTTTAGTAAATAACCCCCTAAGTGTTGTCTAGAGCATTCAGGCCAAGTTCACATTTGAGTAGCTTTTAGCTCGAAATTCAAAAACGTTCAACAAGTAAAAACCTATTGTTTTCCATGGCTCTTGTTCACATCTCAGTGTCCTGTCGCTTATAGCAAAATGCTTGTCACTCCAAAAAGTACATGAGCTACTTTTCAGGAAGAATTATACATTTTTGTCCCCATAGAATGCAATGAAAACACCTAAAAAGCACGACATGAGCTATTTTCTAAGCTTTTTCAGCAGCTATGTCTCTTTTTCAACAGTATTTCACAACTTTTACTTGAAAAACACCTAAAATGCCTGACAAAAGCTAAAAAAAATGTGTAATTCTGCTCAAAAAATTTAAAAACATGCTTGAAAAAATAAAAACGCTTCAAAAAGAGATGCTTACGCCCTGTTCACATTTGAAGCTTGTAGCTAGAAGCTCAAAAATGCTCATCAAGCAAAATACCATTAATTTCAATGGCCCCTGTTCACAACTGAGCATCCTCTTGCTTGTAGTAAAATGCCTGTCGCTTCAAAAAGTACATGAGCTACTTTTCAGGCAGAATTTAGCATTTTCTCCAAAAATACTTTGATGGGAATGCCTGAACAGCTCAACATGAGCGGTTTCTAAGTGTTTTTTCAAGCGTTTTCAGCTCAAAAAGCCACTTTCCACCCTTTAGTTTAAAAAGAAAAAAACTGAAAAATAGCCTGTCAAAAGTTGCAAAAATTAGCAAGTGTGAATGTAGCCTTAAATTTTACCTTAGTCTTTCTAAACCTAAAAATGAAACATGGAATGTGGAAACACACCCAATACTCCCAGCTTCAACTTTCCAGAATCTGCTTCCTTTATGTACCTTGACAACTACCAATTACCTGATCATTCCTTGGAGTGGATCTGTTAAGTGATGAAGGCCCATTCTTACTCTGGGATTTGTCTGTGAGGATCTTTGCTTCCTGAAGTATCTTCAGTGAAGAAAATGCCATGGCCACACTACAGTTGTAGAAATAAAAATAGTTATTAGCCATCTGGTATTATGGTAATCTTTCACATGAAGCAAACCTCTCATGAATAAAAAAAGAAGCCCGCTTTTGCTGAACCTTTTCCTAAAAATATTAAATGTCCGGCATCAATGTCTTCAATATATTCTAATAACCTCTGATGTGCATGCCATATCAAGGTTTTTGGCTTGAAAATGGATGGGATAGTAGCCAAGGAGCAAACAGTTTCTGAATGAGAAAGGCAAAGGAAAGCCCTATATTTCTTGTATGACAAGGCTGCTTTAAGACAGAAAGGCGGGCTAAAAGATCATAAGAATAAAGCAAATGTTTCATGATAGTTTTGGATAGGGTGGAGAGGGATTAGAACACCTGTACTTTTTTTTTGCTGTCAGTTTGCTTTCCAAAATTAAAAATAAATTGGCTTTAGTGCTAATTTATTTTTTATATCTTATACACAGTTATTTTGTGGTGCACAGAAATGACCCCTCTATTATGTTTTTTATCATAAAAATGATGGTGAGCGCATTAAGATAAGCCAAAATGCTTTCCGAAAAACCAGTGCAAAGTACTTAAAACAGGAGATATTTGCAAGCCTCACTCCCATCACAAATGTAAAAAATAACCAAAAATAGAGAGTTTATTACTCATTTTTGCATAGTAGACATGGCCTTGCAAATACCATATTTATCGGCGTATAACTTTAAAGCCGCGTACACACGATCGGTTCAAACCGATGAAAACGGACTGAAGTTTGTTTTCATCGGTCCAAACCGATCGCGTGTAGGCCCCATCGGTCCGTTATCCTTCGGTCCAAAAACAGATGGCTTGCTTTAAAATTGAACCGATGGACGTCTAACCAATAGGTCAAAACCCATCGTTTAAAACGGTTTAAATCGGATAAAAATCCACGCATGCTCATAATCAAGTCGATGCATGCTTGGAAGCATTCAACTTGTTTTTTTTTTCATCACGTTGTTGTGTTTTACGTCACCGCATTCTGACACGATCGGTTCATGAACCGATGGTGTGTAGGCACATCAGTCCATCAGTTAGCTTCATCGGTGAACCGATGAAAACGGTTCGGTGGACCGTTCTCATCGGATGTACCGATCGTGTGTACAGGGCTTAAGAGGGAAGTTTCAGGGAAAAAACTTTCTACAGCCCCCTGCGTATAACACGCAGGCACAGTTTACCCTCTATTTTCAGGGCAAAAAGGTGAGTGTTATATGCCAATAAATACAGTAATTAATTTTGCCTTCTGGCCCCTGTGCAACCAAGACCACTGGTTTAAAATGCATGTACAGCCCAATTTTTTTACAGCCATTTTTTTTTTGCAAACTGCACACTGCTATTTCAGTATTGCTAGTTTAAGAAGCAGGGGTTGGAAAAAAAGGACAGAGCATAAAACAGGTTATGAAGAGCTTGACATATATTACAGTACCATGTAAAATTAATTTTTAATACAGCTCCACAAAGATCGTACAAAATCAAATAAACATTTTTGTATAGCAGTTTTCTTTTCTCGGTTTATGTTCACATCAGTTTCTGTGTTGGGCTGAGTTAGCCATTTACAGCATGACAGAAGAAGACCAAATATCTGTATCCAGTTCCACTTGCCTTACTGCAGTATGATGCCTCTGCTGTGCCATTTCAGAAAGTTGAAGTTTTGTCTGAATTGCCATCTCCAGGTACACTGCGGAACACTCTGAGAATTGGCTCTGGCATTTCATTTCAATATCCTGAAGAACTGATGTCAGGTTTTTTTCAGCCTCATTTAACAAAATATCCTAAGTTAAATAAAATAGGTGTGAGCTACTTTATGGTGCAATTTAGGATATACAAACAATCATTATGTACAAACTATCCTGAAAGCATTCTATTTAACAGGCAAATACACATATTTTTGTTGCGGTTTGCATTCAATGCATATACACATTTATGTACTCGTCAAAAGAATGGGACAACTCCTTCACAAATTAAGCTATTTACATGTACAAAAAATTGTGTGTTTATTTAACTGCTTGCCGACCGCGCGCCGTCATTTTACTGCGGCAGGTCGGCTCTCCTGGGCGAGAGCCCGTAGCTCTACGTCGGCTCTTTTAGTGGCCACTGGGGGGCGTGTGCGCCGCCGGTGGCCCACGCGCGCGCACTCGCTCGCCCCCGAGTCCCGTGCGCGTGCCCGGCAGGCACGATCGCCGCCGGGCACCCGCGATTGCTCGGTACAGAGCGAGGACCGGGAGCTGTGTGTGTAAACACAAAGCTCCCGGTCCTGTCAGGGAGGTAAATGCTGATCTTCTGTTCATACAATGTATGAATGGAAGATCAGTGATTGCTCCTAGTGAGGCCACCCCCCCAGACAGTTAGAACACACCCAGGAACATACTCAACCCCTTCCCCGCTCTCTAGTGTCAACCCCTTCACTGCCAATGGCATTTTTATAGTAATCCAATGCATTTTTATAGCACTGATCGCTATAAAAATGCCAATGGTCCCAAAAATGTGTCAAAAGTGTCTGAAGTGTCCGCCATAATGTCGCAGTACTGAAGAAAAAACGCTGATCGCAGCCATTACTAGTAAAAAAAAAATATTAATAAAAATGCCATATTCGTTTATTGCGATTTTGCGAATCAATATTCGTTTATTGCGATTTTTTTTACGAAAAATATGTAGAAGAATACGTATTGGCCTAAACTGAGGAAAAAAATCGTTTTTTTATATATTTTTGGGGGATATTTAGTATAGCAAAATGTAAAAAATATTGTTCTAATTTTGTTTGTTTTTGTTGATAGCGCAAAAAATAAAAACCGCAGAGTTGATCAAATACCACCAAAAGAAAGCTCTATTTGTGGAAAAAAAAGGACGCCAATTTGTTTGGGAGCCACGTTGCACGCCCATGCAATTGTCAGTTAAAGCAACGCAGTGCCGAATCACAAAAAGTGCTCTGGTCATTGGTCAGCAATATGGCCTGGGGGTTAAGTGGTTAAAGAACTCCCAATGAAATTGAATGCATCTTATATAATGTGCATCATTCTGTCCAAGAGATTCACTGAAAAGCATGGTATTATGATGAGCAAATGTACCCTAAAGTAGAACTAAAGGCAAAACTTTTTTTTTTGGATAGAGTATAGGAGGGTTATAACCCCTGACAGGTTTGTTTTTTCCATCTCTGTGGGGAGATTTATCTTCACTTCCTGTCAAATAACCTAAACAGGAAGTGGGAGGAAATACCTTCAAAGTGAGGGAATCCTTGGTTGTCACCAGGCACACCAGAGCTAGTGTCCTCATTGGGAGTTTTCTCACCTTACTGTTTTGGGGACAACCTAAAATGTGGTTTCACTTTCAATAATAATAAACATGACGAATAGAGAGAGTAAATCTCTAACAGGGACACAGCCAGCAATACAAACCTGGCAGGCATTCTAATCTCTCTCCACTCTATCCAAAACTAAAATGGTTTGCCTTTAGTTATACTTTTAAAACAACTATACTGAATACATTCATGTTTCCACCTGACAAGCGTTCACTGTTCGACGACCAGTATATAAGATAGCACAATGAAATCAAAATTTGTTAGATATTATATATAGATTTGATGTACTGCATTATACTCCTAGGACCTTGCAAATTAGGCATGTTTGGTGTCCGACTGGTATCATCTTATACGTTAGCGTAGCCACATTTTGAAGATAATTTACAAAATATGTATGTGACAGAACCCACTGTCACTGTTTGTTTTGGAAGGGGCTGGGCGCGTGCCTCCTACCCACAGACTATGGCCCAGACGAGGCTGGAGACCCGGGACAAGCTGGCATTGAGATAATGTAATGTAATGCTACATCTCTTCTCCCCCACCCCCCTTGTGCTGTGTCTAATTGTGTTGATTCATGACACATAGACAATGGTCTGGACTGGAGACAGGGTGTGTGTATTGAGAGGCTGCCTGCTTACCATAATCTCATTATGTTTATCTGTAGACTGTTTCAATGTACAAATGTTCAGTTCCCATTGGATGTGCCTTGTCCCCCTCCCATCTTAGACAAGGCTAAGGGGAGTATTCCTAACTGTGTGTAAAACTGTATGTCATGGAATTTAATAAACAGTTTAAGCTCTGCATGTTTAAGGCTTCACTTCCATGGACGTTTTTACAGCCACTTTTTTTAGCCTTTTTTACAGCTTAAAAACACCTGTCCATGTTTTTTTTTTGAGCTGGTGCTCAACAACGCAGTGGTAGCAGTTTTTAGCGTTTTTGAGCGTTTTTGCGCGTCTTGATCGATTTTTAACGTCTGGCGTTTTTACAGCTCTAACGCTGAAGCTTCAGAACGCACTGGTCCTGTTTTTTTTTTTTTGCAGCTTAAAAACGGCTCAGCCATCTACAGCTCAAAAACGTCATGGTGGGCATGAGGCCATAGACTAACATGGAGAGCCGTTTTTAAGCTGCAAAAAACGCTCAGAAAACTGGCTGTAAAAACGTCCATGGAAACGAAGCCTAACCCTCAACACCTGTGTGGATTGTCTCGTGATTGAGGGGTTAAGGGCTGGGTATGGCGAATCTGCAGGCTGCGGGTGCGTTTGGAGGACAGGAGACACAGGTCGGGCGGATGTGCCCACCTGGGGTATCTGAGATCTGTCACAATATACTACTACTACTACTCTGCTATTCTCTTCACAGTTTAGGGCTCATTGAACTACACTATGTCCATAACAAGTATATCTTTCCAGCCCACCTTTAGCATTGATAGGGTGAAATCTTGCTTTGAAGCTAGTTGCACACATGAATCATCTCCATCTTTTGGCTCAGTGGTGTCTGGTGATTTAAAATGTGAAAAATAATGATTAAATAAACAGAAGACCTAACCCAATACAATTCCTAATGTAATACTCTAAATAATCTAGAAACACTTAAGTGTTTTTATGGTGTAAACATTTAAAGAACTACTCATAGCTGACATGAGGCATGAGGTAGCCAATCCAAAAATATTAGCAGGCATTTAACTTTTTAAGCATTTTTCTTTATTATAAGTGTTAAAATCACAGGTCTCACTGGTATACCAGAACTCTCAAGATGCTGCCACTTTTTTGTACATAAAGCCAATAATTTTTTTCCTAGGAAAGGCTAATTTTTTAAGTCTCTCTCTTCACAGATATTTCCTTCTTGTCCCATGGACACAACAGAAAGTGAGAAGAAACCACTCCAAAGTAAGGAGAATCCCCCTCCTAGACTACTATCACCAGAACAGGTGTCCTTATTGGAGGATTTCTATTCCCCTCTTGTATTGCTTACAACTGCAGAATTAAAGTGATTGTAAAGGCAGAAGTTTTTTCATCTTAATGTATTCTATGCATTAATATAAAAGCCTTCTGTGTGCAGCAGCCTCCTTATACTTACCTAAGATCCATCTATATCCAGGGATGTTGCAGGAATGTCTCGGCTGCCTATGGACTTCCCTCCTCATTCGCTGAGACAGCAGTGTGGCACCATTGGCTCCTGCTGTTGTCAATCACAGCCAGTCCGCTAATGAGGAGAGAAAGGGGGTGTAGCCAGGCTGGATGGACACAGGGAACGGTGGCTCGGCTCAGGTGCCCCATAGCAAACTGCTTATGATCACAAACCTAACATTGACCCTAATACTAAAAGCTATTTTATCTTTATTAAATTATTATTATTCCATTTTATACTCTACTTTAGCAAGGGGAAAAAGATACAGTGCATCTTTTTCTCCTTTCAAGAGAACAAACAACACAGGGCTATACAGTGACTGATCACTGTACTAGTCAATCACAGGCAAACACAGAGATCATATGATCGGGAAGCAGTCCTGCCGACTCCTGATCATTAGTACAAGACCCGGAGCTGTTGGTGATAGCTCTGTCTCTGTGCTGGGAGCAGTGTGATGACATTACCTCTCCAGATGTTGTCATCTCGTGATGTAAATGTCAGAAATAGCCTTATATATGGCCTTATATATATATGCAGCCCCACGGAAGAAGACCACTTCTGTGAGAGCACATATATGTGTAATATTGGCAGGAAGGGGATTAGCTAACTAAAAAAATGACATCGAAAACTCATTGCCTCTGGATTTATTGTTCTGATCCATATTTAATTTACAAAAGTCTTAGAATAAATTATATAACAAAGAATAATAACAACATTTGTAAAATTTGTAACACTATCTGGTGAAGTTCAATTCACTGGTAGTAGTACTGTCACAGTCATGTGTAGACACATCAGGGCACACAACTATAGCTACTACCTGAGCTACACTAAGGCCGCGTACACACGATCAAATCTATCTGCTGGAAACGGTCGGCCCGACCGTCCCAGCAGACGGATTTGATCGTGTGTACGGGGCGAGCCGACGGATTTGGCCAGCCGACAGATTTTAAAGCAAATCTGTCGGCTGGGAATCCGTCCGCCCGATATGTCTGCTGGTTAGTACGCTAACCAGCAGACATATCTTCTCGCACATGCGTCAAATGGATTCGACGCATGCGCGGAAGTAATTCACTTCATGGTGCGGTGACGTAGCGGCGTCAACGTCACCGCCACGTCAGCGCGCCGTCTGCCGGCGGGGATTTTGGTTTGATCGTGTGTACGCGATCAAACCAATACATCCCAGCAGACAGATTTGTTCAAATCGGTCTGTGCGACCGATTTGAACAAATCTGTCTGCTCGTGTGTACGGGGCCTAAGACAGATCTATAAGTTTCTGCATGGACAAGGTATTTAGAAGATTCCTCACTTACAACAATATAAGGCAATTTCTAACATTTACATCATGAGATGACAACATTTGGAGAGGCAATATCATAACACTGCAGTTGCATTAACATTACTGCTTTTTTGGGACAATGCTAATCATGAAAAAAAGACTGGCAAATAGTTAAGCATATTATGAAACCTTGAAACGCCAATAATATATGTAATTTTGAAATGAAAATGTGGCTATTTCAGTGGGTTCTGCTTCTTAAAGCATTGTTTCATTCAGAACTTGTTTTTCTTTTTAGTTTTTGATAAAGAAGAAAGGGGTTAGAAACATTAGACTTTTAAAGCCCTCTTGAGCATATTTGTTCTAGCTTTCTGTTTCTGCAACAACATTATCATAGGAACAGGAATCAAATAGAAATCTTCCCAATGGGGCCACAGGCAGCAATAAAAACCTGGGAGATGGTCTAACCTTATCCTACTAGTCTAGAAGAGATTATGACTTAAGTGAAAAAATCTTTATGTTTTTACCTTGTTGCTTTGTGCTTTCCTCAGTCACAAATCCATCAGACTTCTTTACCACTTCAGGAATATCATTAATCGTTGAAGCCAACTTGATAAGAAAATGTGTTTTAGCCAATGTTAGCTTGTTTACAGCTGCTTGATCACACACAGAGAGTAGACGTGTGCTGGGTTTTGTGTTGAGAACTTCTTCAATAGCCTGAAAATGAAATACACTACTGATATTTTACTTTAATAAATCAATATTTAAGCTATATAATTATCAACATTGTTATTTTTCAATTTCAATGTTCTCTGTTAGCTGATAACATGCTTTACTAAAGAAAAGTCTTGAAGGCTAGCTAGAAGACTGTAAGTATCCAATTAGAAAGCCTTAAGCATTTCTGCTGAAACCTTAGAGACAGGAGCTATACCTTCGGGGAAATACACATCAAGTACTAGATGTTCCTATAACTCTATGGAAGTTCAGACTTCCCTCATTTTAGTAACCAAAGCTCCAGGGTAAACCTATTTACAACAACAAACAATACTGCAAATATGCGATAAAAGAAATCCTTGAGTAAATAAAGTTTTAGGGTTTTTCAGAATTGTATTAAAGCTAAATGCCAGATATAAACATCACCATTTATTTCAGCTAAATTTTCCTTAAAAAAAAAAAATCATTAAAGTGGATGTAAACCCGAATTTTTTTTTTTTTTTTTTTCTGTCACAATGTAGAGTAAAAGATTTCCTATCATCTGTGCCCAGTCTTGCCACACAGAGTTAATCCAGCTCTGAGCAATCCTCTTTTATTGTTCAGTGAAATAAAACGGACTTACAGAGAAAAACCTTAGTCTGTTCCACCCCCTTGCTGTGAGTGACAGGTTATTTACATATATCATGCACTAGCTTTGAGACAGGCATTATTTTTTAATTCCCACCCCCACTCCTTTTCTCCTTTTCTGAAGTCATGTGGTTACTTTTCTGGATTTTGACTGGATGTTACTGATTATAGCAGAATTGTAAGAAATACACAGGACAAAATGCATGTTGACAAGGGAAGTGTAGAGGAGGGCGGGGCAGTTTACTGACATCACGACTCCACCCACCGAGCTCCAGACAACAGATCCACCCACAGAATCTGCAGTTTTACAGTTCTTATAACAGACATAGGGGAGACATTTGACAGGTAAGGATACATGCAGGAGGCATTTAAAACCTGATAGATCAGCACTATGGCAGTAGTTTAGAAAGGATGAGAGTGGGTTTACATCCATTTTAAATATGATTTTACATACAATGCATGATCCTGTCCTGATCAGTATCCTATAATTCCCAGCACAGAGAGGGAGGGTCAGCACTTTGTGCTAGTCATGGCTCTACTGCTTTGCACAGTGCCATACCACTACAGAATATGCTTACATGAGGGGAAAGCTGATAAACAATCTCATCAGTCTGTGTCTGTTTATTTACAGTCCAGGCAAAAATTATGATGAACCCTGAACCAATCTAGATTGCTTAACCCATTGTAGTGGTGTAACAATAGAAATAACAGCCTATGAGTCTGCTGTTGGGCTTGGTAGGAAGGCGATCCCATTAGGGAGGCTGTTAAAGGAAAATAAAGTGTTTTCTGTATAGAAAGTCTGAAGTCAAGAGCTCAGGATCCTCACTCGTCACAAATCCCTATCTGTGCAGCAGGAAGCATGTTCTTAGCTGTCTTAGCAGTGTAGATTTAGTGCCCTCTGATCTTCTGCTACAGACTGAAATTAACTGCATATGCCTAATGCAGTCAGAAATCGAAGAGTTTTTCTTAAGTAAAAACCTTATAGTACAGTATCATTATTATTATTGCTACTACAGCTACAATTCTTAGCCAAAGCACTTGTCGCCAGTAGTGTACTGACTATGCTGACAGCTCTCCTGCTGTCTATCCTTGATTTAGACATACTTTATGTTATGATCAGTGACACGTATTGTCACAGTAGACACTGCAATCTGCTACAGAGAGAGTTAGCCTGGAGGACACCATCAAAATTCTGCTTTGGGACCTAATGATTCAAATACCCCAGCTTAAATGCAGCGTAGTTTAGAAAGGATAAAAAAGCTGGCTGAACTGAATTACAAATTCTTTAGAACTTAAATCTATATAGGCTGGAGTTCAGTTTTAAAATTATTACTGTTACCTGAAAACATGGATGATGTTGAACATGGATAACTCACATTATAAAACATACAGGTATATTTATAAAGCAACAAATGTGATAGTCACCAATTCCTGGTGGATGTGTTTCAAATGTCAGTGTATTGTTTAGATAATGTCACATTCACTGCTCTTTAAATATTGACCATAATTATATTTTTTCAGAGACATGTAGAAATGTGATAATGTCAGATAGAGGAAATTATTTCTTTGCAGTACAGTTTCACAGTTGATTTTATTCTGCTCTTGATTAACAATTATACACTTGTGTTTCTGCTTGTGAAACACTCATTGTGGTTTATTTACTAATGCTGGAGAGTGCAAAATCTGTCTCAGTTCTACATAGAAAATAATCAGTTTCTAACCTCAGCTTGTTTAATTAAGCTTTGCCAATAAAACCTGGACATTGATTGGTTTCTTTGCAGAACTGAGCCTGATCTGCACTCTTCAGCTTTAATAAATAAACCCCAATAGTGAACTTGATGACATTTTTTTTTCATAAACTGACTAATTGTTTAACTCTTCTGTGCCAGTGAAACCTCTAGTAGCATGAAGCAGGCAAGATCAGAACTTTTCACCAATGTGTATACAATGACGCTTATGGCATGCCTTTGTTAATAAAGGGGCAGTTCATCCAAAACATTGAGTGGAAGTTTCTATCTTACGACTACATTCCTCACACAGACACCCCCTATTATGGCTTTAGTGAACTGGCAGACCAAAAAGGTTATGAGAGCGCCACGTTGCTGTAATCATAGAGGCAAATAAGAAACCAACATGTCTGCAGGCACTTAATTTTGAAATATCAGTTCTGGATTCATTGTGAAATGATAAGCTGGTTTTACCATGGTGCAGGGTTTTCACTTCTCCTGCCAGGCCTTTCCCTAATTTTCTTCTGCAGTCTCGTTTGTGGGGAATCAAATCCTGCAGCTGTCACTTTTTGTTTTATTTGTTTCAAAGCATTGAATTTAACGCTTTACAACATATCAACACAAGTTGACAATAAATGTAAAAAGACATGAAAACACATATATTATATATAGATGTTCTACATGGTAAATCCCTGTAAAAAAAATATTAAATAAATGTTCAGCGTACCTGTAGGTTTTCATTGTAGAGGAGGGTCTTTGAGGGTGAGAATTTCACATTTGCCTGGAATAAATTAAAGTTGTTAAAAAAAAACATACAACTGGGCTGTGAAAGACACTAAAGGAAATACAGTATGCATGGTAACATCTAAAAATTGTTATTTAAGTGGTTTACCAATGGTTTCCCAGGACAGAATCCTTCATGTGGTCGTTTGGGAATTCGTTCTCCATTACTAAGTAGCAAAAGTTCATGGAGTGCCTCAGCAAATAGGTGTAAATCTGTGAGCGCTTTAATCTTAAATCAGAGGAAAAACATTAAATTAGTTTACACTTTTATAAAAACAAATTACTACGGGCTGCCAAAGAGACCATAGTTATTAACTGGTTAGCCAAATGCAAATTAATATTAGCCGCATGGGAAGTACATTGTTTTTAAAGACTCTGCCAGCTCACAGATTTGTATTGTGAGAAGGAGAAGTAAAGCACAACCACTTTGTAGCACAGCAAAGCAGGAAACAGAGCCTGTCTATGTAATTAGCAAATACAGTTGCCCTCCTATACACATATAAATACACATCATACATAGAAAAAGGCTTTCAAAACAGTAACACACTTTGACAAGATTATTTGCATCAGGGTGGTCTCTATTCAGAACCACTATAGATGTACATGTATACTGTATTTAACAAAGGGAATTATAAAAGAGAAATTAATAAATCGTCAGTAAATATGGAAGATTAAAAAATAAAATAAGGCTTCTGTATTACAGTAAACAATAGCTAAGCCTCATAACATAAAAATAATAAAATCCTTTGCCTTCATTGACTAAGCTAAATCTTCTTTCATTTGTATCTCACATTAAACCCCACCAAGATACTGCAAATCAGTTGTCAACCCAAAAATATGTGGGCTAAACCAGATGCGGCCAGGTGATCATAAGCAAGCCACAGGCTTCTGAACCAGCAGTGACAATGCAGCTAGCAACCCACCTGGCTTTTTTTTTTCATCCCAATTGTGGTGTAAGCAGACACAGCCTACATGTGACAACTTTACCCTGTAATTTAGGAGCAGTGCAGCATTGTTACCACACCATTACAGGGTGCTGCATTTGGTTGATTTCATAGACAGGCATTTATAGGACTTTGCAGTGGCACTAAATGCAACTGCATGTACAGTTTAGAACTGTGCATTTTTTATGGGAGAATATGGGTATATTTTAAATAAATTGATACAGTAGATGCTTTGTAATGAATCATGCTGAGACATTAATGCTTGACCTGCTAAGAGTAACAAATATACAGCAAGCATTAGTGTATATTAAGTAACATTTCAAACTCCTCAAAAGTGGTAACAGCTTACACAAGTTCTATGATCACAGTATAGAATTTCATTTTATAACATCAGCATTGTCACAGCAATACAAACAATTCTCCCCTGCTGTTTACCTCCAATTTCTATGGACTACATATCCCATGGTACATTGTTGCCTGTAAACTGTGATTCCTGCACTGACCCCACCTCCTAAAACTCATCCTCTCATTCTTTGACACAGCAGTGGCTACCCACAGGGCATAGTAAATATGTGTCACAGAATTCAAGGAAGTAAATGTGTGAGGATCTTCACAAAGTAAGTTTACAAACTTAAAGATTATTCAGTGTTGTAAGAGTAGGCTAAAAATAACAGAATTAATATTTTTTCATTTTTCATTTTGACCATTATTTTTAAAGAATCACTATTTTTAATTTGAAGAACACCTAAACATATAATATATAAATATCACCTATGTTTGGATACATTATATGTATGGGTAATGTGTTATCTTACATGCACATTTATTACAATGTTATTACATTAATTGTAGTATTTGAGAAAAACATGACTAAATTGTGAAGATGTTCATAATAATGCTACTATTGCACTTAATTTAGAACACAGTGGGGGTTATTTACGAAAAGCAAATCCACTATGCACTACAAGTGCACTGAAAGTGTACTTGGAATTGCAGTCGCTGTAGATCTGAGGGGAAGATCTGAAATGAGGGGAAGCCATGCTGATTTTATCATCAAATCATGTTCAGGCTAAAATGTTGGTTTTTATTTTCCTTGCATGCCCCCCTCAGATCTATGGTGACTGCACTGGTTCACACTGATGCTACTTTAAAATCGTGCTACTTTACTTGAAGTAGCGCGATTTCAAAGTAGCAAGGACAGCGCGATTTCAGGTGCTATTTGATAGACATTTGTGTGGCTTCATACACAGATGTCTATAGAAATCGCACCTGAAATCGACAAAAGTAGTGCAGGAACTACTTTTGCAAATTGGTGCAGCGCCGCAAAATTGGTGTCGCACCAAATGGAACAGTGCCATTGCCGCCAATAGGCTGCGACTTGTCATGCGATTTGATCTCTCAAATCGCATGACAAATCGCTCCAATGTGAACCTAGGCTTAAGTGCACTTGCAGTACAAAGTGGATTTGCCTTTCGTAAATAACCCCCAGTGTCTTTTGTTTACTACACTACACAGACAAATGCCCACAGCAGACATGCTTAAAGGATAAGTTCACTTAAATAATTGCACATTCTTTTGCAGGTAAAAAAGTGTGCATTTACTATTTTTTTTGTATCAGAGAGTGCCATGCAGGACTCCTACGTTGTGCGGGCAGGCAGTTTCACACTGACAGAAAGAATCGATGACCTACCAGAGCACTCCACTGCACAATGGTAGTTCATTGAGAGCCTTTTGGGCTGTTGGTACTTGTAGTTTTTCTATTCAAAGAACACTGTGAATGAATGACACAGTGGGGACGGTTGTTTAGATTGTGACAGCTAGCAGGGGGAGAAGATCCCCTGCTCACTGTAAAGAAGGGTGGATCTGGGGGGGGGGGGGGGCGATGCATTAGTAACATGTTACACCTTGAATATGGGTGTAACATGTTACAGAAGGTGAACCTGTTCTTTAACACAAATGCATGGCAACCACAGTCCAAATGCCACAGTAATATCTAGAAAATCTTCACAGTGGGTTCATTTCTTTCCTCTTACAGGTTTATTAAAAAATAAAAATGTAAAGGTCACTGAGGATGTGTAAAGTACAGAAATCAATAGCAGTCAGTCAGAAATCACCTCCTCGCTCATCAATTCAGAGTGTAATGAAATTTCATTGGTTGCTAATTGATGCTGCACCTAGCATTACAAATATTTTTCGAAGAATACTAAATTGTGGTAATGACTAGAAACTAGAGCAGGATTTTTTCAGCAATGCTACAGCTTTCTTTGGCCAAATACATTGCTACAGTCATACATCTCTGAACGTTTTACTGATTTTTATCAGCCTTAATTTCTGGGGCCAGTTAACCTAACATTTCATCAGCGACAGGTGCAAGTGTTCATTTCTTGTTGTCCTTAGCTTTAGCTGGCATTGTAATGTTCATTTGTGATATTCAGCTGTGTTTATTCCACTTGCCAGTCCAGGATTTTTTCAGCTGCAAAATAGCAAATTTGAAGCAGGCTGGGATGTACAAATTATGTTTCATTATTTCTCTGCACACTCAAAAGGTTCTCACTGCATCCAGAATGAAAAACATTAATGAGAATGCAGCCTTTATAACTGTGTGACATCTATTCTTCGATGTCTCTATTTCACTATTTAGTTCTATCTCTAATACATAGGTGTCATAAGATTCCAAATGCAGGTTCCAAACATTTTGTCATCTAATGAACCACATTCAAATAGAATAGGCAGTAAGACGCGGTATAAGAAACAAAATATATAACTAAATAAAATTTAGATTGTTAAGTTGTTGCCCTTTACACACACTGCTCAGAAGAATGATAGAGAGATACAAAATAAAATAACTGTTACTTTGTGTTTACATTGTTCTATTCATCCGCAGATCAAAGGGATGAGGTTTAATCTGTAAGTGATGTCGGTTAAAGCACTCTCACAAGTGAGAAAAAAAATGATAACCATTTGCCTACCATGGGCGTCTTACAAACGTCCATTAAAACCCTCCTCTGTACATAGGACGTGTCTTGTACGCCTTTCACTATCTTATCTTTTCTTATCTGCTTCTACCTTGAGATCCTATGACTGGGTGCTAGTCTGAAGCCTTCCTCACTGATCACTCTGACAGATAATTGAAGGTCACTTTTTGTTTCAATGTTTTTATTGAAATTTTAACAAAGAAAAGAAATACATCTTGAATACAAAAACAGGTACAGTATAAAATGTAAACAAAATCCTGAGTCATCCAAACAATGAGTGTATACCTCTGCAGCGAATCAAATTGCACGTAAGAATCTTTATGAAGTGGAAAAATTAAGACATCTACAGCCCTAGGAGGTAACCTCAAAGCTCGTTTGAAGTTTCAGACATGGACAGAATCTAAAACTGTGTGTCAGTTATAGACAGTTAGAGCCTCCATGCTTTAAACAACAACATCAGTTGCCCATATATAACTATGTATACATATAGATATTATAGACACACCAATTGACCACCTCACATATGAGCAAGTAGAGGTGGATAGCTGTATAGTGAGGATACCACACCACTCCGCTGCCTGAGAACAGAATACATTCTGTAGAGGTGTCCGCTATGCAGAAGTTGGAAAGCAAAAAGCCGACGACTCTCATATCAAGGTCACTTTTTAAGCCAAAACAAACAAGTAACATAGTAGCTATTAGGGATGAGCCGAACAGCCCCCCCCCCCTGTTCGGTTCGCACCAGAACCTTCGAACGGACCGAACATTTGTGCGAACATTTAGAACCCCATTGACGTCTATGGGACTCGAACGTTCAAATTCAAAAGTGCTAATTTTAAAGCCTAATATGCAAGTTATTGTCGTAAAACGTCTTTGAGAACCCGGGTCTTGCCCCAGGGAACATGTATCAATGGTAAAAAGTTTAAAAAACGGTCGTTTTTTTAGGAGCAGGATGTGCAGTGGGTGCCCGGCCGTGAAGCCCGAAGGCTGTCATGGCTGGGTGCCCACAATCGCAATGAGGATGCCGGCCGGGGAGGGGGGGAGAGGAGCGGAACCCTGGTCGGCGCGTCGCTGGGACGTGGAGAAGGTAAGTGTCTGTTTATTAAAAGCCAGCAGCTACACTTTTTGTAGCTGCTGACTTTTAATAAACATTACATTTGGGTGGAACACCCCTTTAAATAAGAAAAAATGAAAAATTCCCTTAAATATTGTACCTGCTGGGTGTCTATGCCTGTGATAACGTCTTTAACTAGCACAATCACCTGCCTGCCAGTGAATTAGGAAGAACTGATCTAGCGAAGCTATACAGTGTATAAATAAAAGGATTTTTAATAACAGCTTACCTGTAAAATCCTTTTCTTGAAGTACATCACGGGACACAGAGCGCATAGCCATTACATATGGGTTATATGGGTACCTTCAGGTGTGGACACTGGTGTAATCAACTTCACAGGAAGTTCCTCCCTATATAACCCCCTCCCACTGAGAGTGCTTTAGTTTTGTAGCAAGCAATTTCTCTGAGGTTACACAATGTTCCCCAAAAGAGGGGTGGGAGCTCTGTGTCCCGTGATGTACTTCAAGAAAAGGATTTTACAGGTAAGCTGTTATTAAAAATCCTTTTTTCTTTATCGTACATCACGGGACACAGAGCGCATAGCCATTACATATGGGATGTCCCAAAGCAATGCCCCATGAAGGGAGGGAGACCGTAAGGCCAAAAAATAGCCAAACAGAAAATATATCAGGAGGTAAAAAATAGCTCCACCAACAGAAAAAAAGGGGGCGTGAACCGGGCCAGAGGATTCTATACTGCTGCCCGTAGGACCGCCTGCCCAAATGCTGCGTCCGTAGCCTTTGCGACGTCCAACTTATAAAATTTAGTAAACGTATGTACGGAAGACCAGGTTGCCGCTTTGCAAACCTGTGCCATAGAGATCTGATGGTGTGCCGCCCAGGAGGCACTCATGGCCCTCGTAGAATGGGCTTTAACTGATAAGGGAGGTGGAACGCGCTTCAGACCATAGGCCTGAAAAATCAGCTGCTTAATCCACCTAGCCAAGGAAGACTTGGCAGCCGGCTGACCCTTCTTGGGGCCATCCGGGAGAACGAAAAGCACATCTGTTTTCCGAATCTTTTCTGTAGCCTTGAGATAGACCCTCATGGCTCGGACCACGTCCAAAGTATGAAGCAGTCTTTCCTCTCTGGACTGGGGAGTAGGAAAAAGGATAGTAGGACTAGGTCCTGATTCAAGTGAAAACTGGATATGACCTTAGGAAGGAAAGAAGGCTGAGGCCGCAGAACCACTCTGTCCTTATGCAGAATCAGGTACGGTTCCCTGCAAGACAAGGCTGCCAGCTCGGAGACCCTTCTGGCCGAAGCCATAGCCACCAAGAAAACCAACTTTCGGGTTAGCAGCACAAGAGGGATTTCTGTCAGAGGTTCAAACGGCTGCTTTTGTAAAGCTGACAAGACCAGATTTAAATTCCAGGGGCAGAGGGGAGCTCTAATAGGGGGATTTACATGCAAGACCCCCTGCAAAAAGGTTTTCACAAGCGAATGTGTGGCCAAAGGCCTTTGAAACCATATCGATAAGGCAGACACCTGCCCCTTTAAAATACTAAGAGCCAACCCCTTGTCAACGCCAACCTGGAGGAATCGCAAGATCCTGTCAATAAAAAAACTTGCGAGGATGCCCTCCTTGAGACTCGCACCACTCCACATAGGTTCTCCAGACTCTGTAATAGATATTTCTAGAGACTGGCTTTCTTGCTTGAATTAACGTAGATATGACTTGGGCTGAGAGGCCTCTGCCCTTAAGAATTAGGGATTCAGCCGCCAAGCCATCAAATTTAGCTGCTGTGAAGCAGGGTGGTAGATCGGGCCCTGAGACAGCAGATCTGGGCGCAGGGGGAGTGGCCACGGTGCCCCTACTGACATCCTCACGATGAGTGCGTACCAAGCCCTTCTGGGCCAGGCTGGGGCCACCAGGATCACCGGCCTGCGCTCCACCCTGATCCTTCGTAGAAGGCGGGGAATCATCTGTAGTGGAGGGAACGCATACAGGAGAGAAAACTGGTGCCAGGGGCAAACCAACGCATCGGTCCCGTAGGCCGAGGGGTCCCTGGCTCGGGATACGAATTTGTCCAACTTCTTGTTGAATCTTGTTGCCATGATGTCCACATCGGGAACTCCGAATCTTTGGCAAATCTCTTGGAATACCTGGGGGTGAAGAGACCACTCTCCCGGGAGTAACTGTTGACGACTCAAAAAATCTGCTTGAGAATTGTCTATCCCTGGGATGAACACTGCTGAGATGCAGGGTACATGGGCTTCGGCCCATGAAAAAATCAGGTTTACTTCCCTTTGAGCCGCTAGGCTCCTTGTGCCCCCCTGGTGGTTTATGTATGCCACCGCCGTGGCATTGTCGGACTGTATCCTTACTGGCAGACCCTGCAGGGGGAGAGTCCAGGCGACCAGGGCCAACCGAGCAGCTCTGATCTCTAGGACATTGATGGGAAGCAGACTTTCTGCCTCTGACCACTGTCCCTGCTGGGTCCGTTTTCCTAAGATTGCCCCCCAACCTGTTAGGCTGGCATCTGTGGTTACTATTTTCCACGAGATGGGGCAAAAGGTTTTCCCTTTTGATAATTTTTGAGGGATCAGCCACCAGTACAGGCTGCGCCTGACTCCTGGGGAAAGAACTAATGGACGGTCTAATGCCTGTATGGACTTGTTCCAAGCAGAGAGAATAGCTGCCTGCAGAATTCTGGTATGGATCTGGGCATAGGGCGCTGCTTCGAAGGCGGCCACCATCTTTCCCAGCAGTCGCATGCATAGGCGAATAGTCGGCTTCTTTTTGCCTAAGACTATTTGAATCGTTTGAATCAACGACCTGATCTTCTCTTGAGGTAAAAATACCCTCTGGCATTCTGTATCTAACCGAAAGCCTAGATATTCCAACTGTCTTGTGGGTTGTAACCTTGATTTTTCTTGGTTCACAATCCACCCGAACTCTTCTAGATGCCGCACTGTGCGGACTACTGCATGATTGAGGTTGGAAGCTGATCTGTCGATAACCAGGAGATCGTCCAGGTATGCCAGGACCAAGATGCCTTCTGTCCTTAGGACGGCTAGCACCGGGGCTAACACCTTTGTGAATACCCGTGGAGCTGTTGCCAACCCGAAAGGGAGGGCTACGAACTGGTAATGACTTTGATTTATCGTAAAACGAAGAAACTTGTGATGTGCTGGGTAAATCGGCACATGCAGATATGCATCCTTTATGTCTATAGATGCTAGAAAGTCGCCCTGATGCAGGCTGGCTGTCACTGAACGTATGGAGTCCATACGAAAGGTCTGAATCCTTAGAAAGCGATTTAGGCGTTTGAGGTCTAATATAGGCCTGACGTCGCCATTGGGTTTTGGTATAACAAAAAGGTTGGAGTAGAATCCCAGACCCCTTTCTTGGGTTGGTACTTCTACAATTACTCCTTGGAGCAAGAGGCGATCCAACGCCTTTACGAGAGAGGCCCTCTTTAACGGGTCGCTTGGAAGACTTGACCCCTGAAAATGAGGAGGGGGGATTTCTCGAAACTCTAGTTTGTAGCTTGAGGCTACTACGGACCGAACCCAAGAGTCGGGAATTCTGGCCTTCCAGACTTCGGAGAAAAACTGAAGTCTTCCCCCCACCCAAGAGAGTGGGGGCGCCCCTTCATGAATCTGACTTGATGACTGGTTTAGCCGGCTGCGAGACCAGGGCCTCTTGTTTGCCGCGGCTTGTCCCTGTGGGCGGCTATTAACTGCTGAACGCCCGGGAGGCCGTCGATACTGACGGGAAGTCGAAGGGGCCGAGCCTGCAATGGCCTGTCATTTAAACGTGGGCCCATGCGGTCTTTTCTTGACCGGTAAGGAAGTACTTTCCCGAATAGTCTTCCCCCATGAAAGGGAAACCCTGCTAAAAGCTTTTTGCAGGGTGCCTCTGCTGACCAGTTCTTTAGCCACAAAAGGCGACGCATGTGAACCATCAGTAGAGATGAACGGGATGCCTGTTGGATGGAGTCCTTAATAGCATCTATTGCAAAGCAGAGAGCCCTAGGGAATTCTGCTAATTCATGAGTATGCTGAGCCGGCATGTCCTTTAATATATGTTTTGCCTGATCCTTCAGGGCCTGACAAACACCAATGGCTGCTACTGCTGGCTGAACCATGGCACCTACTGAGGTGAAAGCTGCTTTCAGTAGGGTCTCGAATTTTTTGTCGACCGGATCCTTGAACATATGGACATTTTCAACCGGACAAGTCAGGGATTTATTCACGCAGGAAATGGCCGCGTCCACTGTAGGGAGTGCCCATTTCTTTACATATTCCTCTTCCATAGGGTAGAGAATAGAGAATCTTTTAGGAGGGACAAAGATTCTATCAGGTCGAGCCCAATCCTGGTAAATCACGTTCCGCAGAAGGGGGAGCATTGGAAAAGACGCACAAGTTAATGGAGCCTTTAAAGAACCCAATGAGGATACCTCCGGGGCTACTAGTTCTGGCACTGGAAGTTTAAAGGCAGTGCGAACCATATCTGTCAAAGACTGGATCCACAGGCTCTCCGCTTGAGAGGCCGAAAAATATTCATCTATAGTGGAATTTTCCCTGTCTGAACCGTCGGGACTTGGGTCTGCCTGATCCCCTTGTGGGTCCCGTTCCTCTGAAGAGGAGACCTCCGCATCTGAAAACCCCACACTGGGTGAGGGGGATCTAGCCCGCTTGCTACTTGGGCAAGGATGGGAAAACAACGCAGTTAACCTTTTCTCTAGCCCACTCATGGTGGCTGCTAGCATTTCTTCCGTCACGTAAACGGGAATGGGTGGATCGGGGGCCGCCTCTGCCCCCAGCACCCCCAATGGCTCTTGTACTATGCCACTCGGTGTCCTAACTGGCGAGGGTGGGGCCGTAGAAGCCTGGCCCAAATCCTCTGACCCCGATGGAGACCCCTTTTGCTTTTTGGCACCTTTAGCAGCCTTGGCTGGTCCAGATCCCTTTGGAGCCATTGTACAACCTTGGGTCACCCCTATAGCCAACACCTGACTGTTGCAGCTAGGAGTAACCAATATGAGGGCAGGTATGAGGAAAATGAAAAAGAACTAATTTCTCTCTTTTTCCTTTTTTTTTCTTTTTTTTTTTCAAAATTTTTTTTTTTTTTTTTTATTTTTTTTACCCGCCTGGGAGGTGGCAATACTGAGGAAACCTGTGAGTATTGACACACCAATGCCCGTTAGCCGGAGTCCGGAGTCCAAGGTAGACTCAGATACTGCTGGATCTAAGGCTGAGTCCCTTTAAGCAAAAAACTTCCTTTTTTTTTTTTTTTTTTTCTGGTCAATAGTGGACCTAAGTCCTAGACCTGAAGATCCACAAAACCACCACTAGGTGTCCCTGTGTGGCCAAAAGACCCAGCTGCACGCTCTGTATCCTTTCTTCCTCTGCCTCCAGGAGGGAAAGACCAGCCAGAGAAAAAATTTTCCCTTTAAACAGACCCTGACGCTGCTGGCCCGCCCCCCCGACGCACGCCGACGCTATAAAAGGCGGCGTGCCCGCGCGCGCGCATGCGCGCGCGCGCATGCGCGCGCGCACACGCGCGCACGATCGCGCGCACCACGCTGAAACCACATGGAGGAAGCAGAGCAGAGGAAACAACATGGACCAGCGTTTAGGCAGCACCAACAGACACCAGGTAAGCACTAATCTTATTGTAGTGCACACATAGCGAGGAAGCTGTCCCCATGGGCTTCCTAAGAAACAGGAGTTTTTACCAGCAATTTCCTCTTTAAAACATGTGGGGTTGCAGTATCAGTGTTAACAGGCAGACCTGGGGTGAGTAGCAAATATATAACTTACACAAGTATACATATATCTACATGTTATCTGGGTAAACATTAGTATCCCATCCTGCCTACACAGACATAGTGGAGATAGTGGCTGATGCACAAGCATACTGTTAGCCAACCCAGAACCCCCAGGGGGATACCTACTGTCGAACCAAGTCCCGCAGGTTCCCTCTTACCTGCTCCACGCCGCAGGGTATTGCAAAATGCAAGAGGCCCAATCTTCCCCCATCTCCGTGGGTATTGTCTTGGACCTTCAGGGACCGGGGTCCTGTGTTAAGGAACCCACACCCCTGGACCTATATAGCATCCTGGCATCAGTAGCGTTTAGTTCTTGAAAGAGACTAAGGCACTGGAGCCCAGAATCCAGCCCTCCAAGGAGAGGCATTATAGGCAAAACCCCACTCCAGCAGGGCCCGGGTACCGTACACCTTGGCTTTGAAGCACTTCGGACGGATCCGGCTAGCTATCCTGGGTCCCGAGACCTCCGAGGGACAGCTAGACGTGACCAACACCTAAGACACTGGCGAAAAAACTAAAGCACTCTCAGTGGGAGGGGGTTATATAGGGAAATACTTCCTGTGAAGTTGATTACACCAGTGTCCACACCTGAAGGTACCCATATAACCCATATGTAATGGCTATGCGCTCTGTGTCCCGTGATGTACGATAAAGAAATATGTACAACACCTGGGATGTATATATATCCTCTACACACTGTAACATTACTGACTAGCCTGCCTGCTCTATCTACCTGCAAAAAATGACACTCTCTCGGTCTCTCTCTGTTGTCTGTTAACTGCCGCAACACACTACACAAGGCCGCCCTGCAGGTGGCCTTTTATAGTGTGGGGCATGTATTAAACCCCCTGAGCCATAATTGACCAAATCCACCCTGGCTTTGGCCAATTATGGCTCTCCGTTTTTTGCGCGCTGTGATTGGCCAAGCATGCGGGTCATAGTGCATGCTTGGCCAATCATCTTCAATCATCAATGTGGCGCGAACGGCCCATACATTCTAATCAAACGTGGAGCTCATACATACATTCGAATCGAACGTGGAGCTCATCCCTAGTAGCTATCTTATCTCCTGCATTCAATGGCAGATTTCTGAGTGAGAGAGCTGCAGCTGACAGGGGAACGTTTTTATTGTGTGCACAGGGAATTAAGTCTTAAAGGTGTTGTAAAAGAAAACGTTTTTTCACCTTAATGCATTCTATGCATTAAGGTGAAAAAACTTCTGACTATACCGGCCCCCCTGGCCCCCTGTTATACTTACCTGACCCCTCGAAAGTCCCACGCAAGGCGCCAACATCCTCTTTGCCGCTCAGCCTGGCCGTTGATTGGCAAGAGCGGATGGATTGAAAGCAGCGCAGTCATTGGGGCCACTCTGTGCAAAACGAGCTGCACAGTGGAGGTAAGTATAACATGTTTGTTATTTAAAAAAATAAAATTTCCTTTACAACCCATTTAATTAACAGGACATGCTCTTTTTTTTTTCTTTTACTATTTAACCCTTTCATTCCAACCTGTATATGCATTGTTTAACATTTTCATCTCCTGTTCCATGTTCCTATTTTAAATTATTTGCTGGAAACTATTTTTTATAAAGCACATATATACATTCTTATCTTTAAGGATTTACTGTTAAAAATACATAGTTTAGGGCATATCTGTTTTATTTTAAATAAAATAGACTTTAGGGTTTAGATGTTTGTCCCCCAAAAAAACAATAGATGTATCAATTCTTTATCATAAGTAATTAAAAAGTTATAGCCTCATTAACAGACACATAGCAGAAATGTGAAATATGGTCTGGTCCATAGGGGGTAAATAGGTGTGAGAGCCGAAGTGGTTAATCATTTTCAACCTTCTTTTTAACCCTTATTTACCTTAATCAGCTCTAATCAACACATTTTTTTTATTCTTCCCTTTGCTATTATTTATCTCCTGAATTTTTGTTTGTATTTATTTGTGTTTATTTAACTATTATTATTTTCACTTTTTTTCATGTTCAGTTTGAGTCCTAATAAATTTTTTTTTCAGTGTTACATAAAAAAAACCTCAAAATTAAAAAAAAAAAAAAATGTATTTCACTTGCAAATAACTTGCAACGCTTTGTACCAGAATCATAATTTTACTGTCATCCTAAAGGATACATTCTAGATCTACAGCAGTGGTCTTCAAGGTGTGGTACAGAGGCCAGATGTGGCCCTTGGTTTGCCTTTTATCAGGCCCTTGGGACACAACGCCATGGTATTTTCTAATTCCACTGGCCACAGTCCAGCCCCCTCAAGGTCTAAAGGACAGTAAACTGGCCCTTTGTTCAGAAAGTTTGAAGACCCCTTATCATTTTTTTTTCAATTAATTGTGGCCATTATCGACACGTTTCCATAAGGCTCCATTTACACCAGTGTCGCATTTTTATTTTTTGCACTCTTTTGTCCATTTGATTTGATGTGTGTTTTTGTACAGCATTTTGAAAGCATTTTGGAGCTTTACCATTTTTGTATTAGCCCATATAGAAAATGATCATCTGTGTCATCATTTGTTGCTATGTGTTTCTGCTTTCAGCTGCTTCAAAAGTGTACCAAAGTGAATCGAGCTCCAAAAAAACGTTTTGAGCTTCAGGCATTCGGCTTCAGGCGTTTTAGAGTGGAGCTATGAACCACCACCATAGAGAATAAGTGATTTTTTTCTCCCTGAGCCTTTTTAGAGTTCCGAGCTTTGAACAGCTCAGGTGTAAATAGGGTCTTAATTAACCATTTTTTCCAATTGGTCTCTCCCAATAAGAATATTTAATTTATAGTCAACAACCCATTCAATCAATATGCCACCCACGGTTAAGTGGTTCTTATGCTGCGTACACACGATCATTTTCCGGCATGAAAAAAACATTGTTTTTCAAAAACGTCATTTAAAATGATTGTGTGTGGGCTACACATGGGCTACACATCGAACATTCTGCATTTTTTCACATCGTTCTAAAACATTTTGTTTTTTTGGGTTGTAAAAAATGATCACGTGTGGGCTAAAACGATGTTTTAAACCCGCGCATGCTCAGAAGCAAGTTATGAGACGGGAGCGTTCTGGTAAAACTGCCATTCATAATGGAGTAAGCACATTCATCACGCTGTAACAGACAGAAAAGCGCAAATCATCTTTTACTAACAAGGAATCAGCTAAAAGCAGCCCGAAGGCGAATAAAACTTCGCCTTTAGAGTGCCGTCGTACGTGTTGTACGTCACCACTCTTTGCTCATCATTTTTCAAAAACGATGGTGTGTGGGCAACATCGTTTTTAATGATGAAGTTGAAAAAACTTTTTTTGACATGCTGAAAAACAACGTTTTTTTTAATGCTGAAAAATGATCGTGTACGCGGCATGAATCGATAGTTTGAGATATGATGGTAAGGTATCAAGTCTGTTGTCACCATGTAATCTTATAATACCTTAATACAATACAAGAAAACATGTTCACTTAAGGTTTGAATGAGCTCTTATTATGCATGATTGGCTTCATACTTATTAGAAGTGTATAATTTAGGAAATACGGGTATATTGGCCTTGCATAGAGATTTTGGCCCAGATTCATAAAGCAATTACGCCTGTCTAACTGGTGTTAGACAGGAGTAATTGCAAATTTCGCGCGCCGTATCACTAGTTTGAATCCTCAAACCATGATACGGCGGCTTCGGGCTTCGATCCGAGAGGCTTACGTCTTCGTAAGCCTTCGGATCTACGCTGCGATATTTTTGCGGCCGCTGGGAGGAGTTCGCGTCGTTTTCATGCGTCGGGATATGCAAATGTGTTTTTACGGCGATCCACGAAGATACGAGCGGTCTTCGCAATCGCTTACGTCTGTTTTTTTTTACGTACTGTTAGACCAGCTTTTTGCTGGTCTAACGGTGCGTAGCCCATGTTAAGTATGGCCGTCGTTCCCGCGTCAAATGAAATTTTTTTTTTTTTGCGTAACTCGTTCGGGAATAGAAATGTCCGTAAACGACGCTACTCAAACAACGAATGACGTAATGACGTGATTTCGCGCAATGCACGGCGGGAAATTTGCGAACGGAGCATGCGCAGTTCGATCGCCGCGGGAACGCGCCTATTTTAAATCCTTCACGCCCCCTACTCGTGTAGATGGATTGCGACGGGAGAAATACACTACGCCGCCGTCGTTTACTGGACAAAATCTACCTGGATTCCACGTAGAGCCAGGTAAAAAACGGCGGCGTAGTGTATTTCTGATACGCTACGAGAATCCAATTCTCTCTGAATCTGGGCCTTTGTGTCTAGATCTTGGGTCAAAATTTTTATAGGAATTACTAAAATGTGGTTTTATCTCCAGTGCCCTATATACAGTACTATGTTAACTGTATGCTGTGTGGTGTTGCTATCGTCATTTTTAAATTAGGTTTTGCACAGAAGCAGTTGAAAGGCACATTAGGGAAACTGAGGGAAACATGTGGCTTTCAAGATAATATCTGGGAACCACTGTGGCCAATATGAATGATAGTAATGCTTCATATGTCAAAAATAGTGCACCTGATACAAACCAATCTAATATAACTTGGCACATCAAGAAGGAAACATTACGCTAGCATTGTGGTAATTTTACATCATCCTGCTGTTCTCTAATATGTGTAGATGTACGGTAGCACCATATTATACAGTGTATAGAGCGCACATATGTCAGGCAATAATGCGACATATGTATGTCACTGCTTTGTGCAAATCTTCAAAAGGTCTTATTGTTCATCAAATGAACACTTTTTTTTTTACAAAGGTTGCACATGTTCAGCAATGAAATATAGATCTGTGATATTTTATTGAATCCAGCTGAATGATTAAACTTTGCAACAAGCTAACAATTAGCACAGATGTAATTTTTACTATGGAACATACTGCTATACTGTTCAGAAAATCATCAAACGAGCAGTAAAATCAGCCTATGCCTGGGAAGATAATGTCAGTCAGTGTAACTTATTAAATGATATTCAGTCATACCACTGTGTGTTTATTTTTATTTCAATAAGATTAACTTAGCCTTTCACAAACCTTTAAAAGCCTTCCTTCCACACATTTGACAGGGTCACGGCATACTGTAGAAGCAAAATACTGGTACAAAGTAAGCAATGGCAAAACCTGTTTTAAAAAAAAAAATGTACGTTTTTAAATAAATGCTTGTTTATCATCTTACATCAGTAGAACTTCATGTAAAATATTACTTCTAACCAATTTATAACTAATACATTTCCGAGTTAAAAACTCAACAGTCTACATTTTTTGTAATTTGTGACTTGCATCCCAGTCTTAGTCCATAGGGTTCATATTGAGTTGGCCCACCCTTTTCAGCTATAACAGCCTCAACTCTTATGGGAAGGCTGTCCACAAGGTTTAGGAGTGTACAGTAGCTATGGGAATGTTTAACCAGTCTTCCAGAAGCACATTTGTGAGGTCAGGCACTCATGTTGGACGAGAAGGCTTGGATCCCAGTCTCTGCTCTAATTCATCCCAAAGATGTTTTATCGGGGTGAGGTCAGGACTCTGTGCAGGCTAGTCAATTTCCTCCACCCCAAACTTGCTCATCCGTGTCTTTATGGACCTTGCTTTGTGTACTGGTGCACAGTCATGTTGGAACAGGAAAGGGCCATCTCCAAAATGTCATACTCCCCACAAAGTGGGGAGCATGACATTGTCCAAAGTGTCTTGGTGAGATGATGCTTTAAGATTACCCTTCACTGTAACTCAGGGGCCAAGCCCAACCCCTGAAAAACAACCCCACACCATAATCCCCACCATAAACCCCCCTCCATCAAATGATTTGGACCAGTGCACAAAGCAAGGTCCATAAAGACATGGATAAGCGAGTTTGGGGTGGAGGAACTTGACTGGCATGGAGTCCTGACTTCAACTCGATAGAACACCTTCGGGATGAATTTATGCAGAGACTGCAAGACAGGGCTTCTTGTCCACATCAGATCCTGACCTCACACATGTGCTTCTGAAAGAATGGTCAAACATTCCTAAACCTTGTGGACAACCTTCCCAGAAGAGTTGAAGCTGTTATAGCAGCAAAGGGTGGGCCAACTCATTATTGAACCCTATGGACTAGGACTGGGATGCAAGTCACAAATCACAAAAAAGACTGTTGAGTTTTTAACTCGGAAATGTAATAAAGTTATAAATTGGTTGGAAATGTAATACTCTAAGGCAGGGCTCAAAATTTTAAGTCCTGAGCTACTAGCCAGGCCTCAAGGCATACTCGCCACCAGTTGCCCCACGCAACCCCTACCATGTCCCACCCCCTAATCCCGCCCATAGACACGCCCTCATAAATCTCATGAAATGACACTTAAATGTTTTATGCAGAATTAAGTTATAAAAGTAAATATTAACAACAACTTTATCTGTGCCCAAAAATTCAGCCTGCCCATGTCTACCAATGCAGCATGTGTCCCCAGTGCAGCAAAATGTCCCCAATGCAGCCACAGTTCCCCCCACAATTGCAGCCAGAGTTCCCCCCACAATTGCAGCCAGAGCTCCTGGTTTTTCAAACCGCGGGGAACATAACAGCTTTTGATTCAATTGCTGTGTTCCCTGCCGCGCACGTCATATACAGCCCCTCCCCCTTTGTCCGGGAAACTCTAATAGACAGATCACCCATCCAATCCTGGGATGGGTGATCTGTCTATCAAGTGGGGGGGCTGTATATGACGTGCGCAGCGGGGAACACAGCTATTGAATTGAAAGAGGTTATGTTCCCTGCGCTCTGGTCAACCAGTCGAAGGCGGCGACAGCAGTGGCGACTCTCCTCTCCTCTCCTCGCTTACCCCCCCTGCTTCCAGGCAGCACACACTCGCCAGCCCTCAAAATTGACTCGCAAAATGCTAGCAGGCAAATTTAAATTTTGAGGGCTGCCTTACAGACTAAGACTGGGATGCCATTAAAGTTCATGTGCGTGTAAAGGTAGGTGTCCTAATACTTTTGCCAATATAGTGTATATACATATAAATGTATATATATATATATATATATATATATATATATATATATATATATATATATATCAGCAGAAAAACTAACAGCAACCAATTTAAAACTACAAGAGGGAAAAGGAAAAAGCATACTGTTTTCAGGGATAAAGAAATGAATCACAAATTTGTACACAAAAATACACAAAGATGAAGATGAAGGATATCAGCATATTTATTGAAAGATTTTTGTGTGTGTTTTTTATACTTGGGACTAACCATGATATTTTGAGCAAATGAATGAAGTTCTGAAATGAGAAAACCCAGACTAGAGACAACAGTGTTGACATCTGCTCTGTGTCGATCAGAAAACAGGTCAATCCCTGGAATAAGTTCAGTTATCTCACATCCTTCCCCAATCTCATATAATGCATAATCAAGGTCTTCATCTGGATGAGGCAGGGACACGTAAAACAGTGACTAGAAATAAAAACAAACATTGCATATTACATCATTTGTATTTCTGATATTTTTTAACTGTGCAAACAAATACATATGAATCACAAACCAGTGTCTTACCTTGAAAAGTAAAGCTGAGAACAGGCAGCATTCTGTTCTCTTTCTGACATTTGATGTCAAGATGTAACTGCAAAAAGGGCATATAAGAGAGCTGAGAAAGAATATCTTTTGTCCAGTAGTTCTGACTTAGACATAATTAAGTTCAGCAATTTATTATCACATGATTGTTGACAATAATTATTAGGACTGTAGATTATCTATGATTCATTGTATTCATTTATACAGCACATTTTTCGGTTATGTTTACTGAGAAATCTACGCACTTTAGTCACTGCTTTCTTCAGAGATTACAATCTAATGTTCCTACTCCTACAGACACTCACTGGGACCAATATGGGTGGAAGCCAGAAAAACAAATGCACTGCTCTAGTGCTGCAAGGCAAGAGCACAAATTACTTACTAAACTACGCATTCCTCTTTTTACAGCTTTTGACAATCCAAAGCATAACTATTATGCCGCGTACACACGAACGGTTTGTCTGATGGACCGTTTTCATCAGACAAACCGATCGTGTGTGGGCCCCATCGGTTATTTATCCATCGGTAAAAAAAACTAGGAACTTGTTTTAAAATTATCTGATGGTTAACTAACCGATAGAAAAAAATGATTGTCTGTGGATACGTCCATCGGTTAAAAATCCACGCATGCTCAGAATCAAGTCGACGCACGTCGTTGTGTTTTACGTCACCGCGTTCTGAAGCAATCGTTTTTTTAATCGATGGTGTGTAGGCACGACTGAGGAAAGTCAGCTTCATCCGATATCTGATGAAAAAATCCATCAGACCATTTTAATCGGATGAACTGATCGTGTGTACAGGGCATTAGGGTATTGGTGGCAGAGTGAGTATCCCCAGTCTTGGAATTCCCCCATCCTATGGTTGACAGATTTATTTTTCCTAGGCTTGAAATGACTACAAACGACAAAAGATATTTTTGAGCTGGCATATTGGACAGTAGTAGACTTACAGCCTTTACTATAAGTAAAATAATGTGAGGATGGGAGCTCGAGTTTATTTAAAATTAATATATCAGTATGCTAAAATGTATATTTAAAACCAATAATTATGACTTAAAGGAGAAGTCCAGCCTGTGTTGGGGGTCATGTTATATAGAGTAGCACCAGTGGAGGCACGCCCCAGACAAAGCAAGTTTTTATGAAACGCGTCGGGTGCCTCCACTACTGCCACACACATATTAATCGATATGTACTTTTCATCCATTTTGATGTAAGAGTTTCCTAACCTTTATTAAAACTCAGTGCCTATGGTATTACACTATGTGCGTCTTCTGTTTTCTTCTTCACACGTTGACTGTATGGGTTTGACCATCAGTGATTTACCATCTGCAAGTATTTGTCATCCTCCTTTCGTTTGATGGTTTTGCCATAATAAGATCTGGTCTTGCGGTGCCAACAGTCTCTATATATACTCAGCTTTATTGACCCTCTGGGCGTACGCTCATTAGGGTTCAATACATTTGGTAAGCCTCTGCTTTATTGGTGGCGGGTTCATCACTTGTGTGCAACACGCTCAAGAGTGAATCACTGTTAACTTGGGAATATGTCTCTCAGTTTCTGACCGCAATTAAGTTTTCACTATGCAACACATGGACTTTTCTTGTTTCCTTTTGTTTCAGTCACTTGATCACATTTGGTACTAGTATATCATCATCATATTTAGCACTACTATTTGTATGTTTCAGCTTGAGCTTTTTAGGCTGGGCTTCTCCTCTGGGTCACATGAGTGCAATTCGTTTTAAAGTCCACTCTCCACTGACGTCACTAACATCAGTTAAGGCACCACATCATCCCGACTTCCCAAGTCTGGATCCTCTAGATGCCTTGATTGATGACCGCTGAGAAGCTGAGAAGGCCGCTCTCTGCTCCTCCACAGCTCATCGCTCCAATGAGCTAGGAGAAGCAGAGAGGAGAGACGCTGACGGACAGTCAGCAGTTCTCCTCTCTGGGATCTGTGAGAACGGTGTTCGGTGCTTCAGTTCTCAGTGCAGAGACAACGAGGGACAGATGCAGCATCAGTTTGATGCTGCATCCACATAAGTAAGTATAAATAAAAAATAAAATAAAATTAATATATGGCATCATCCCTGAGATGCTCATTCTTAAAGATGATCTCCAGGTTTCATTTAACTTTAATGAGTTCATTTGGACCAAGCTGGTCCAAACAAAAATTGATTTCACTAGTAGTTGCAGCGCCTCAGCTTAGCTGACCAAAGGCCTGGTTCACACTGATGCTACTTTGAAATTGTGCTACTTTACTTGAAGTAGCAGGATTTCAATGTAGCAAGGTCAGCACGATTTCAGGTGCTACATTTGTGTGGCTTCATACACAGATGTTTATAGAAATCACACCTGAAATCGGCAAAAGTGGTGCAGGAACTACTTTTGCAAATCGGTGTTGTGCCACAAAATCGATGTCGCACCGATTGGAACAGTGCCATTGACGCCAATAGGCTGCGACTTGTCATGCGATTTGATCTCTCAAATCGCATGACAAATCGCTCCAATGTGAACCTAGGCTAATATGTGGAATTTAAGCTAGGGTTTCTGTCCAGGAAGAAACATCATGCTTGCTGCTGCTATTAAAAGGAAAAGTTCCCCTTCTGGAGCAGATTGCACGTGCCTCTCATATTTAGGGTATACTGTATAACATGCGCCAGCACATGTTCTCCTTACTAGGGCCAATCTCCCCATGTGACAGTGTTCACGGAGACATGTCATTCTTTCATACTACAAATCCAGTTGCTACTGCTTGTAGTTCTCAATGAACTGCGAGGACATTAATGAGTGCACTTATAGTTCAATCACAAGCTATGCAGCTTTCAAACTGACAGCCCTGTACAGTGGTATGGACTAAAAGGCTTTAGGGCTTATCTGCAGGAGCCTGTCATTGCACCATGATCTACTGATCACAGGTACAATGCTTTGCAGGCGCCAAGAGGAAAGAATAAAAAAAGCTGCTCTGCAGCTTTCAAACTGACAGCCCTGTACAAAGGTATGGAATGAAAGCTTTTTCAAGAAAAATATATGCATTTATTATGTTTTCCCAACAGGTAGCCTTTGCCTACCTCTTTATTTAAAAAAAAAAAAAACGTCTTGATTCAATACTTTGACTTACTAGCCCAGAACAAGTATACAGATTAGGGTTCTGAAATAAAGCAAATCTCCTAGAATTAAACAAAATCTACCTCTGCAGTGGGAACAAGGAAATATTTATTTAGTCTACAAATGCAAGGATAAGGTGTAACACTTATTCCTGGGTCCAACAAGATTTTCCATCCATACTACCTACACTGCTGTCTCTCTAAGGTGCTCTCATTCGTGGTCTCACATTTGCCTCCCTCGTGTACAATGCAGGGTTAATAGCCTACACCGTACCTGATGAGCTGGAAGGACCACCCACAGTCCACCCACAGCCCAGACCTTCAGGTAGAAGAGAACATCGCTGGAGCCTTCAGACTGAGGGATATAATAACTAATACATCTTATCTCTACAGCCCTAGACTAAACAAGCATTTAACGTTTGCAGTGAAAGGGTGGCATTGTACGGGTAGATTTTGTCTAATTTCAGGATTTCTGTTTTAACTTTGTTTTTCCTGTTCTGCATGATTCAAATTATTCAAACTACTGTGTCTGTGTAAACGACGGGAAATAGGCATTTTCAGAAGTTCAGCAGTCCTTTGTCTAGGGTGGCATTGGCAATTTAAACTGTTCAGTTGAACAGATAATGACATTCTTGCAGAGAAAAAAAGACGACATTACAAAGACAATGCTGGAGTGAAAACTCCCTTGTGGGTTTACAAATTCAGAAAGACATAAGTTCATACAAAAATAGATCTCTGGTTGCCACCAATGAAATAACAGAAAGCCTGCCGGAATTCCTCTCACTTTCAACACAAATCTAACTCAACTTTTGTCCTGCAAGGGTGTCACCATAGCTACAGCAAACAATACGACTGCTATGGGCCCAGAAACACTGGACATACAGTGAATTATACAGGTAACAAAAATCTTTATGATTTCTATAAAAGCAATTATCTGTCACTAGAAGACTCACCTTGACGATAGCGATAAGTAAATCAGGGGTCCATTTTTTGTTATGAAGCCCCATTGTTTTTGTATTTACATTTTTTAAAAGGGTCAATTATTTTGACACGTGTTTGTAACTTCCATTGTTCGCACTAACTTTTTTTTTAACTACTTCAGACCCGCGCTATAGCCGAATGACGGCTACAGTGCGGACCTGAATATCCAACTGGACGTCAATTGACGTCTGCCCCTTAGGGGAAACTCTGTGTTGACAGTGGCCGTTTGCGATGCGATCTGTGCGGCGAATGAGAGATGATCTCATATGTAAACATATGAGATCATCTCTCATTGCCGGCTCACACAGAGACAGCGTCCTGTCAGGGAGAGAGCAGACCGATCTGTGTCCCTTGTACATAGGGACACAGATCGGTCACCTCCCCCAGTCACCCCCCCTCCACCTACAGTTAGAACACTATGCAGGGAATACATTTAACCCCTTCCTCACCCCCTAGTGTTAACCCCTTCAATGCCAGTCACATTTATACAGTAATTAGTGCATATTTATAGCACTGATCGCAGTATAAATGTGAATGGCGCCAAAAATGTGTCAAAAGTGTCCGATGTGTCCGCCATAACGTCGCAGTCCCAATAAAAATCGCAGATCGCCGCCATTTCTAGTAAAAAAAAAAAATAATAAAAAATAATAATTCTGTCCCCCTTTGCGATTTTTTTTTTTTTTTTTACCAAAAATATGTAGAAGAATACGTATCGGCCTAAACTGAGAACATTTTTTAATTTATTTTTTAAATTGGGATATTTATTAAAGCAACAAGTAAAAAATATTGTATTTTTTTTCAAAATTGTTGCTCTTTTTTGTTTATAGCGCGAAAAATAAAAACAGCACAGGCGATCAAATACCACCAAAAGAAAGGTCTACTTGTGGAGAAAAAAGGACGTCAATTTTGTTTGGGAGCTACGTCGCAATTGTCAGTTTAAGCGACGCAGTGCCGGAAGCTGAAATTTCACCTGGGCAGGAGGGGGGTATATGTGCCTAGTAAGCAAATGGTTAACAAAAAGGGTTTTATTCATGGAAAATCAAGGAGAACAAAAAGCAGTTACCAGGCAATAAGAAAACATAAACAGTGATAACAGTGTCAGCAAGTACAAACAGGTTCAGGCATACAGAACAGTAAATAGGTTAGTCATGCAAAAAGGACATTATACATTCACATGAAGATAATAAACAAGAGATAATAAGACGTGCCATTTTAAGTCACAAATCAAGCAGGTTAAACGACCAGACAGAACCTCAAACCCCCATTGTAGGCAATACGTGAGGAGGGAACCCTATGGATCACAATCAGGGGGAAATAGACAGAATTGATTTCCCCAGCCAGGGAAAAAGGAGAGACCCCTACCTCAACACCAGGATTTGTAAACCCTACGGGAGGGGTGGGGGGGGGGGGAACAGGCCTCCCATAACCCAACCACAGGAGATTTGTGTCCATAACTGCACCCTAAAGAGTCCCCACATGGCTCCAATACCAATCAGGCTGCAGACTGAAAAGACCACTAGTCACTCCCACCCGACCAACCCGCTAATCCAACTCCAGTTGCTCCTCACGAACCCATGCGGCCCAGATCTTATCAAACTTCCCCGGACAATTACGACCCAAATATGTGAGTTTGTATAAAGGAAGGGCCGCATTAATTAGGGTTCTCCACTGCTGCACCAAAGGAGGAGAGGCCTCCATCCGTTCGCACTAACTTTAAACTACTATAAAGCTTCTTCTTATTTTCTTCAATAATGAAAGAATGCTTTTCTATTCAATAGATTTTGAGGCATTCAGTGCATTTTAAATTTCCAGAAAATAAAGTTAGTATTATTGTGTGTAAGCTGGCAAATAGAAAACAATATTTTTAAATTGTATCCCAATCTGTCTTGCTCAATCTGTACTTGCTCAATATAAATTCCTGCACATTAGCATTAAGTCTGGAAAAGGACAGCCGGCCTTTGTTACATTCGTCTTTGTTGCAGATCTAGTGAAAATAAAGCTTGTCGATTGAAAAAGACAGCAAAGAGAGGACCTTGTCAGGTAAATGCTGTTTCCTAAAATGTATTCACAACTCAAACCAAAAATGTAATATATTGCAGATTACTAGCACTTGATAAAGTGGTAAAGTGGGTACATTTGTTTTTTTAAAGTTTCATTGTTTTAATTTTTACCTGGTAAGCCCACAAACTACACACTCACTGTCTCTGGCTGGCTGTATTACTCATCCACTGTATTTATAAAGGTAGCCATGGTTGTCAACCTAAAGCATAGTACACACTATTGTTCAACTCAGCGGACTGAACGAAAAAATAAAATAAAGAGTTCAGGAGGAGACACTGTTCTAACCAGTTAGAGACTCTGGGCGTATCTATTAAGGACTTTCTGCCCTGCCGCCAGGATCCTTCCCTGTCCCAGTACACCGGAAATTCAGCTCCGAATAATCATAGCTACATTGCCAACAGTACACAGCAGCAGGAACTTAAAAAAAAAAAAAAAGCAGTCTGCCGAAGTTTATCAACAACATTGCTCAGTCGGGAATACAGAAAGCTACAAAGAAACATTGTATCATTTGTAACTTTCTGTTTTTCATCTACAGATCAAAGGGATGAAGTTCGATCTGCAGATCAAAAGAATTAAAGCAACTTTGACCAGCAAAAAAAAAATTTTTTTTTTTTCTAATTAAATGTTTGTTGAACCCCTTATTAACCCCTTTAGTTTATTATAATCAGCACTAGTTAACTCGGTATTCTCCTTCCTCATTTAATTAAAATGTTCTTAGTGATTTTTTTATTTTATTTTATTAACTAATAGTTAGACTTTTCTGTTTTAGTTTGCTTTGTTCATTATTATTTTTACACTTTTTACATATATTTACACGCACACAGGACAAATTACAGAATAAAATGTACTCTTTATGTGCAGTAACACTTTGCCTTTGTTTGGTTTTATTACTTTTAATTGTCTAAGGATTGTGTAAAAAAAATATTATTGCAGAACAATATTCACACAAAAAAAAAACTTGTTTGTCCTTAAAAATACAATGTATGTATTACGTTGTTATGTTAAGTAATAAAAAAAAATATCGCCGAATAAATAGGCTTAAAGCAGAAATTTGAAAATTGCTCTGGTCCATAAGGGGTAAAAAGGTGTGAGAGCCGAAGTGGTTAAGTATGGGATGTTAGTACAGCGGTCTCCCCCGCTGAGCTATTGTGTTCTTATTTGTGTCCCCCCACCACCAGAACACACCGGTCACTGGAGAGCGCTGATCGGATGTTGATAGGGAATGACCTCTAAAGGTCTGCCAATTGACAGAAGATCGCCAAACTCTTTTGGACCCGCTACTGTACATATGGACGGAATGTCAGCCGATATTCGGCCTGTGTGTACGACCCTAAAGCTGCTCTTCTGATATGGACTAGAAATTTGTATATATCTTTATCGCCATTACATAGAGGGCAGTTTAACATTTTACCGAAGATAGCTGAGAAGGAAGCCTCTGTGCAACTCACAGATGGTGACAAGGACACACCATTTCTTGTTAGTTCAACAGGTTTTTTTTTTTATTTGCTGAAATGGTTCTTAGCTTGAAAATTCTAATGTAGCCATTATAACTAAAGATTGTAAACTGCATTATATTTTGTTCTTAGGTTTAGTTATCCTTTAACTATCCAATTACAGTCAGATCTCTATTATTCTGATTGTGTGCGGTAAAGCAGATGGTGGATGGTGGGTATGTTGTATAGTGTCTGGAGGAGGACTAAACAAAATTTTAAGTTTTTTGGCTGATAAGATAGTTTAAATGTACGTATATCATCGATTTTCCAACACTTACATGTAAACTATCCAATAAAAACAGCCTCAAGAAGCAGCGCAGCGTAAGCATTTATGAGCTAGATTCCTTTTTATCAATGTGCGCTAAAATAAAGTAACAATTGGGAGCAAATGTACAGTATAAAGCGGTGATATGGCCCAACTAAGCCATACCACTGCTTTTCTATTAGGAATGGCCCTGGCACATTTATAAAGAGAATTTATGAAAGAGACAAAAAAGATGCTGGGGATTAAAAAAACATAATTTTTTTCAAAATGGACCCTTTAACCACTTGCCGACCAGCTCCTATATATTTATATACGGCGGCAATGTGGCTCCCTCCTGTGTATCACCCTATATGTACGGCGGCTTCTTTAGGAGCCATAGCAGGGGCATGCCTGGGGACCGATCAATTGCACGAGAGCCAGACCACGGATTTGTGTGTGTAAACACACAAATCCTTGTTCTGACAGGAGAGAAGAGACAGATTGGCTGTTTGTTGTAATTGCGAACAGTGATATGTCTCCTCCCCCAGTCAGTCTTATCCCCCACAGTTAGAAACACTAATGAGGGAATGCATTTAACCCCTTGATTGCCCCCTAGTGTTAACCCCTTCCCTACCAGTGACATTTACACAGTAATCAGTGTATTTTTATAGCACTGTTCGCTGTCCCAAAAAAGTGTCAAAAGTATCTGATCTGAAAACATATTGGTCTAAACTAATGAAGACATTTGTTTAAAAAAAAAACTTGGGGATATTTATTATTATTGTTTTTTTCTAAATTGTCATTCTTTTTTTGTTTATAGCACAAAAAATAAAAACCGCAGAGATGAGTAAATACCACCAAAAGAAAACTCTATTTGTGGGGAAAAAAGGACACAAATTTTGTTTGGGCACAACGTTGCATGACCGTGCAATTGTCAGTTAAGCTAACGCAGTGCCGTATTGCAATAAATGGCTAGGACATTAAGGGGGCAAATCCCTCCAGGGCTGAAGTGGTTAAGGTACTTATTTTACAATGTTATACTTCTTCCTAAATATACTCTGTCCTCTGAGTGTGTGTATATGTTTATAACGACAAGTGCAGAAATATATTGTATACAAAATATGTCTTCTACTAACTAAATCATCACATTGAAAAGCCTATTGTTTGCTCAGACAGAACACATGCATAAACCAAGTATACAGAAAGCTTTCGGCTAACTGAACTGCTGCTGCAGTGAAGTTTTGCGCTTCCTGTACTGTAATAGTTTATTTCTAAAGCATGTACCAGGAGAAGCTTTTATTGATCCCCTCTGGGCACTAAAAATTAAGTGATAAATAAAAGTAAATCAAGAAAAAATTTTCTTCAATACTTACCGAGACATTTTAGAAGCAATGACAGCAGCCAGCAAACAACCCCAAATCCCCGCTTGGGATAAAAATCTCTTACTGTAATCTTTAGATCTTTTGCTGCTTATGCTGTCTTGGGAGCCATCAAGCTCTTGCCATGAATTAAGAGCATCAGACATGTTGAGCGTTTCATCAAGGGCTTGACACCAGCATTTGAAAGCAGCTCTGTAACATATAAAATGCATCAAAATATGACACTATAGGGGAAATTTAGTGTGTTTACGTGGCAAAACATCATCAAAAGCTTAACCTTTTCAGTTCTAAATGAATATAATAAAAAACATATAAAGAATGGACGTGTTTTGGATATAAAGAGACATGGGGTTTTAGCCAAAGGGTCATGTACTAGAAATGTTTAAGATATGATTCTTACTGAATACATTGTATGAAAAATACATATGGGTTTTTAATACTATGGAACTGTTAACCTTAAAGTCCAGAATGACTTGAAATTAATGAAACAAAAAAAAGAAATGCATACAGTATATTGTGCATCAATTACCGTACTCCTCAGTCTTGATTTTTAAACACTAAGCCATCCTGCCGTGTAGTCACAGTTTCTTCTATGATGCTAAATTCTTGCCTTGGGATCCGAAATGTTTTACTTTTTTCTTGGGAAATGGTCCCCTCATCACCCTGCAAGTTTTCTTGCCTCTAAAGCCTATAAAAGAGGACCTGGTGGGTGGAAATGTTTTCTCCACCAATAGGAAGCGTCCATGTCACATAGGTAGTGATGTGATGCGAACACTTGAAAAAGGACCCCAGCGAGCATACAGAAGAGAGAAGGACTGTTACGTGAGTGTGGTTTCAGGTTGCCGAGGGGGGCATTGCTGATATCCTGGAGTTGAATTTTAGAGTCATTTTTCATATGTTTCTAACCTTGCTGAAAGCTCACTCTATTTCAAATGTTCAAAATTCGTAGAAATAATTCAAATAAAAGCAAATCAGCATACATGAATATATGACAAACAAATCATCTATAGGTTGATAATGTGTAGGAATTGGAAGAAATTTACTTTTCAGGCATACTATACTTATTTGTTAAAAAATTTAACAAAGTTTTTTTATTACAAATCACACTGAGAAATATTAGATCAAAAATTGTAATTACTTGCTCCCTTTAAACAAGGGCAGAAAAATTGGGCCTTAGGTGGTGGTGGCACAACACTGTAAAGCCTCAACACTAGTTGAGCACAGGAACGTGCCTTGCTGAGAAATATTAGATCAAAAATTGTAATTACGCACCCCTGTTGAACAGGGGCAGAAAAATTGGGCCTTAGGCAGTGGTGGTGGTGCCACAACACTGCAACCCCTCACAGATACTCTAGTTGAGCGCAAGAACAAGCCCTGCTGCAAAATATTACAGCAAAAATTGTAATTACACGGTTCTGTTAAACATGGGCACAAAAATTGGGCCTTAGCCACTGGTGGTAGTGCCCAGAAACAAAAATTCTCTTAGAAGCTATCAACATGAACATTGAGGAGGAATAGGATAGTCATTCAGCATAACAGGATAGTTACTCAACATCAGCATAGGCAGTCTTCAAGGGATCTTACATTCATAGTAAAATTAAAACTGTGATTGGTTACAAAGCCTCCAGCAGCACTGAATGTGCGTTCAGATGGAACGCTGGGTACAGGACAGGCCAGTATCTAAATTGCATACTGTGCAAGCTCTGGCCAGTGATCCATCCTCAAGACCCAGTAATCCAGTGGATTTTCGATTGGAAAGGTCTCTTGTACCTACAGTGCCTGCCGCCGAGAATGTGTTTTTAGCACGGCGACAGGCTGCCGATAACTCGCACTCGCTGGAATAGTAAAAGCACATTCCAGCGAGTGCGTCATAGAAGCGACGGGGATCCGACGCGGATTCCCGCCAATTCTACACGTGGGCGGAGTTTGTTATGAATCCTGAAGGAGAAATCCCCGCCGGATTTTGAAAGCATAACGGGCCCTTAGGTAAGACCCCCGGAGAGCGGAGAAGACCCCCGGAGAGCAGGAGAAGACCCCGGAGAGTGGGAGAAGACCCCCCAGCCGCCGAAGACGTCGAAAGAAGCCCGCCGGGTGGTGGGCGCTTTTATCAAAGCGCCCCCCCCCGGCGGCGGAAGAGAACCAGGCGGCGGCACCCACCCCCCACAGAAGCCCGCCGGAGGGGGGCGCTTTTATAAAAGCGATCATACACACCACCCCCCCCCGGCGGCTAACTAATAAAATATTTCAATACCCTGTGTGGTTTATTTGTGTTTACACTTTTTATTTGCAGGTGAATGGGTAGGGGTACAATGTACCCCATACTCATTCACTTAGGGTGGGGGGCCGGTATCTGGGGGCCCCCTTATTAAAGGGGGCTTCCAGATTCCGATAAGCCTCCCGCCCGCATACCCCGACAACCAACGGCCAGGGTTGTCGGGAAGGGGCCCTGTCCTCATCAACATGGGGACAGGGTGCTCTGGGGTGGGGGGCCGCAGTGCGCCCCCTGCCCCAGAGCACCTAACCCCCCCATGTTGAGGGCATGCTGCCCGGTACGGCTCAGGAGGGGGGGGGGGGCGCTCGCTCGCCCCCACTCCCTTCCTGACCGGCCGGCCGGCGTGCTTTGGATACGGGTCTGTTATGGATTGTGGGGGGACCCCCACGCCGTTTTTTCGGCGTAGGGGGTCTCCTTACAACCTATAACAGACCTAAGGGCCCGTTATGCTCCTGAGGGGGGAACCCATGCCAGATTTTTCTTTAAAAATCCGGCGGGGATTTCTCCTTCAGGATTCATAACAAACTCCGCCCACGTGTAGAATTGGCGGGAATCCGCGTCGGATCCCCGTCGCTTCTATGACGGCTTTGTCTCTATCGCGGCAAGCCAGCTCGGCGCTGGCTCCCGCGATGGGGCTCGTAGGTGGTCAATCTCGCCGAGAAAGGGAGTGAGATTGACACAATATCCCAGTCACCTACTGTAGGTATTCCTCCACCATGTAAATCAGATGCTGGCTATGGTTGTTGGAACCGATCAGACCTTGGTGCTGCAGATTAAAAAATTGTCTGAACGCATCAGTCAGACAGCCACTTTCTCCATCGCTACTTCTGTGACTGACTGAAGCCTCAGCAACACATTGTCCAGGAGTACCAGGAAATTATAACCTCCCAGGCTCTGAAAATGCATTGCACAAACCTTTCTGCAAGGCCTACCGAAGATGTTTCATCCTCTGCTCCCTCTGCAAAGGCTGGATAAGTTCCGCAACCTTACCCTTGTAACATGGATCAAGAAGGGTTGCCAGCCAGTAGTGATCCCTCTCCTTGATACCACAAGTCCGAGGGTCCTTTCACAGGCTTTGCAGGATCAGGGAGGCCATGCGGCGTAGGTTTGCTGAGGCATTTGGTCCAGAGTCCTCTGGGTCATTAAGGACGACATGATCTGCAGTCACCTCCTCCCAGCCACATACAAGTCCATGGGCTTCTGGGGATTGAAAACGATCTCTTGAAAACTGCTGTTGATGCTGAGTGCTAGGCTCCACCTCCATGCTGACACAATCCTCATCCACCTCCTCCTTCTCCTCCTCTTCTTCCTGTGTGATTGGCGGGCCCACAGGAATACTGTCTGTATAAAGGGACCTTGAGAGGTAAGGAAGTCTTCCTCTTCCTCCCTTTGTTCTGCCTCAAGTGCTCTGTCCATTATTCCACGCAGCGTTTGCTCCAACAGGAAGACGAGAGGGACAGTATAACTGATGCATGCACTGTCACTGCTCACCATCCTCGTGGCCTCCTCAAATGGTGACAGGACAGTGCATGCATCCTTGATCAGTAGTGAGAAGATATGAATATATACCTATGTCTATATCTGTATATCCATGTATATTCATGTATTGATATATCTTCTCAATGCAGAGTTCCCCTAGTATGAAGATGTTTTTTTTAATGTTTCAATGATTCAATGTTTCTGAATTCTTTTTGTTTTGCACCTTGTTGCCTTGTTTTTCCCCTGGTTCCCATGAACTGGTCAGTCAATATTTTTATATGAATTCTCGGAAAATATTGTTTTGTTGGAATGTGCCTTCACTTATAATTGCTCGATAAACATTCCCACCATGTAATCTATTTTTTGTTGTCGCTTGTTGCAAAAACAACACCTCACTTAAAGCCTTAGTTAGGTCACGATGGCCAGGTGTGAAGTTATCAAAATAATAAATAATGACATGTATACGTGTATTGTGCAAGATTGTGTAATCTTGCTTGTGCCCTCCATAGACTTTCATGTTAGCCTTTTTCTATAAAAGCCTGTAACATTTTGTAAACTATGTCACTCTCCTTATGAAAGGAGTGATCCTCTGTACTACAGTGTATTCTGAAGTAAACATACATCTAAGACGAATGCAACTTGTCTGTCGTTGATGTCTTACGAGAAAAGACTAACTTATCAGTAGCCACTGGCGTGGCAGAAAAAAGCCAAGCTCCGCTGACCCTGTCCTGGTGCCATATTAGCATAGGTACTCATTGATGGCCCTCTGCTGCGTGTGCAGCCACTGTAGCATTGCCAATGTTGAGTTCCACCTGGTGGGCATGTCACAGATGAGGCGGCTCTTGGGCAAGTTGCATTCCTTTTGAAGGTCAGCCAGCTAAGAACTGGCATTATATGACTGGCGGAAATGCCCACAGCCTTTCCTGGACTGCCTCAGGAGATCCTGTAAACCTGGGTACCTGCACAAGAACCGATGCACCACCAAATTAAGGACGTGAGCCAAACAGGGAACATGGGTCAAATGTCCCTGTCAGAGGGCGGAGAGGAGGTTGGTGCCATTGTCGCAAACCACCATTCTTGGCTGAAGCACCTCTGAGCCTGCCCCTGCAGACCTGACAGAATCTCTGCTCCGATGTGGCTCCTGTCCCCTAAGCAGACCAACTCAAGCACTGCATGGCATCTTTTCGCCTGAGTGGTTGCATAGCCCCTAGAATGCCTACAGAGCACCGCTGGTTCCAAGGACGAATCTGCGCAGGAATAGGCCATAGATAAAGGAGAAGAGAAGGTGGTGGAGAAGAGAGGTGTGGCAGAATCACCACTACCAGCATTTTGCAGGCAGTGTGTCAGGGAACCCCTGTGAAACGTTTTGCACACAGACGTGCGCAAGCGCATAGCCTATGCCATAGAATGACCATAGAATGGCACACAGGTGCGCGCATGCGTGCCAGAGGCCACACTTCCAGGCACGCATGCGCACAGGCGCGAGCACGCATGTGCACAGGCACGAGCATGCGCGCACACGTACGAGCCTAATTCCTTTTGGCGCCAGACAGCCTATTAAAAGGGAGTCTGGGCTCTTGTGCTTTGCTGACTGATCTTCAGCTGTGTTCCTGAATACTGCTCTGATCCTGTGTGTCCTCCCCGCATTTAGACCCGGCTTGCTCGTGACCTTGGCTCTGTGCTCTGTCCCTGTACTGATGCCCATCTCTGATCCGGCTCCATCCCTGACTCTGGCTCTGTCCCTGCTGACGAACCTGGCTAAGACCTTGTTCCTGTCTATGTTCTTGGTTACTGTTAACCCTCGGTTACCTGCCTGGCTGTTACCTGTTCAGCTCACCACAGTCTACTCCAGGCCGCTGAACCCTGCCAAGCTGTTCTCCTGGGACCTCCTGCTCCAGGCACTCGTGTCCCTCTTGTCCTTCGGCTTCCTCTGTCTCACCTTCAGCGGAGCCAGGACAGGATATATAAGAGAGGCCACCTCATCAAATCAGTCTCCCATCTGATCCCTGACACAATGCTGGAAAATAATGGTGGCCGCACAAAATATTAAGACTTTGGGCCCAATTTAGAAATTTTCACTTAGGGGTATACTCACTTTTGTTGCCAGCGGTTGAGACCTTAATGGCTGTGTGTTGAGTTATTTTGAGGGGACAGCAACTTTACACTGTTATACAAGCTGTACACTCACTACTTTACATTGTAGCAAAGTATAATTTCTTCAGTGTTGTCACATGAAAAGATATAATAAAATATTCACAACGATGTGAGGGGTGTAATCACTTTTGTGAGATACTGTATATTCTGGGGCCCTTGAAAATTGCAAAACCAAGAAAGGTGTATAATATACTATGGAGTATAATAAACATAAACTTGAAGATGTCCATATGCATCAAAGGGAGCTAGCTAAATGCAAGATCAAACACTATCCATGGCTCAGTGTATATGGCCCATAACATGTGTCCTAGAGCTCTGGGATCTCGAGAGATGACCAGGTCCTGCCTTAGGCAACGGATGGTGTTTGATCTAGCATTCAGCTAGCTCCCTTTGATGTATATAGACATCTCCAAGTTTTTGTTTATTATTAACCTTTTCTGATTTCGCAATTTTTAAGTGCCCTAACGAGCTCCAGCATATGTATATGCAAATACTTAGTGAAACATCCTTCAGGAAAATTTCTGTAAGCGACAACCCCCCTTCTTTGCAAATCGAAAAAGGGTATCATTTACCCAATACTACATGCTTTATTATTATCATTCATAGATGCTTTATAGTGACAGAGCACTCCCTGTGAAGTCTCTGTGTTACCTGCCTGCCTGACCTCAGTGACAAATGTATACCTTTTCTTCTTTACATATATATCCATATAGCTCCAGAAGAAGCGTGTCCAGATCGCAAAACTAGTGAGCAATTCTTGATTATACCCTTTGAACATTGAAGCAGAATTGATCTATTCTGGTTTGGCTTTATCAACCCCTTCATATACAATGATTGTATGACAATGATTAGATCATCCCATTTGTATATACATGTGTTATTCTTTAGAAGCTCGTTTGTTTAACCATATTTTTATATTTATATTTTATATAATTTTTGTCAACCTACCAACCCAGTCCATTCAGGGTCAGTTTGAACTCTGGACTGTCTGGTTGGTCACTGAGACATTTTTTTTAAATCACACGTTCATGTAAATGTTTTTATTCTTGTCCTAGTCTTTTTCATGAATGATTTGTAATAAATAAACATTGGTACTTTTTTCAACAAATAAGTACAGTATGTCTGAAAAGTAAATTTCTTACAATTCCTACACATTATCAACCTATAGGTGACTTTAGCATATATTCATGTATGCTGATTTGCTTTCATTTGAATTATCGCTATGAATTCTGAACAATTGAAATAGAGTGAGCTTTTAGCATGGTTAGAAACATATGAAAAATTACTTCAGGATATCAGCAACCCAACCCGTGTTTGGGGTTGGTCCTAGTGTTGCTCACCCAATAGAAGATATATTCCAGTGTTATTAAATGAAGATAGAATCCAGGTGCATTAAATCCTCCTTTTTTCAGCACATCAAAGACTAAAAAACAATTAACACTCCAGCTTTTTAACCACTTAAAGACCCCCGCACGCACATATACGGCCACAACATGGCTCGTACAGGCACAAGGGCGTAAATTTACGTCCCCGCCTGAGTGCCTTTCGGGGGTCCCATCGGGACCCCCTCCGCGGCGTGCGGGGGTCTCCCTACCTCTGGGAGCGATCCGGGATCTGCGGGCGGATGTCCGTGTTTTCCGCCCCCCCCCGCGATCGCTCCCAGCCAATGGGAGCGCGCTCCCAGCCTGTCACTTCCTCCTCCTGTGTTTACACAGGAAGGAGGAAATGATGTATTCTCTCATCGCAGCGCTGTTTCCCAGCGCTGCTGATGAGAGAAGACATGACAAGTAAGTGTGCACCAACACAACACTGACACACACTCACATAGGCATATTAACCCCTTGTGATCGCCCCCCCCACCCCCCTATCACAGTGTTACTGAATGCAGTGATTTAATCACTGCATTTAGTGTCAGTGTGACAGGCACTGTAAAAAACAGTTAGTGTTAGGTTCAGGATAGCCCCCCCACCCCCCCTAATAAAGTTTTAACCCCCTGATCACCGCCCTAGTTAACCCTTTCACTCCCTATTGCCAGCGTCACTAAGCGATCATTTTTCTGATCGCTGTATTAGTGTCGCTGTTCCCGCTAGGTAGCTATTTTTTTTTATTGCGATTTTTTTTTTTTACTAAAGACATGTGGCTAAATAAATTTTGGCCTAAATGTTTGACTAAAATTTAGTTTATTTGATTTTTTTTTAACAAAAAGTAAAAAATAGTGTTTTTTTTTCAAAAATGTCGCTCTATTTTTGTATATAGCGCAAAAAATAAAAATCGCAGAGGTGATCAAATACCACCAAAAGAAAGCTCTATTTGTGGGAAGAAAAGGACGCAAATTTTGTTTGGGAGCCACGTCGCACGACCACGCAATTGTCTGTTAAAGCGACACAGTGCCGAATCGCAAAAACACCTTGGGTCATTTACCAGCGTATTGGTCCGGGTCTTAAGTGGTTAATTGTTGCTAGCCTTTTTCTGCAATAAAGAGTATTTTGCATTGCAAGAGTGCTCCTGGATTCCATCTTCGATTCAGAAGTAAAAGCAAGTATGTTAACATTTACCCACTGTATTGTACCTTAATTACATTTTTCAGGCATTCTCAGACTTTAAGGGCCCATTCACACCAGAACCATTCTGGTGTGAAGCAGGCACTAAAAGCACGGTTTTCAAACTCTGCAACAGGTTCAAAAGGTTTTAAAAGCTAAGCTCTGCTTTTACCATATAGGACAATACAACAGGTTAACCTTTAATGTCGACCTTCACAGACTCACAGATAGTTACCTACCCCCCCCCCCCCATACTGTTACATTCAGCTGTTGTGTGCAAAAGAAAGGCCTTTATTAACTAATGCCGCTTACACACGATCATTTTTTGTGATGAAAAAAAACGAAGTTTTCTGTGAAGTAAAAAACTACGTTTTTGAAACGTCACTTTTCAAAGACGATGTTGCATACACACCATCGTTTTTTTCACAAAAAGCGAGGTTACGTTCACCACTCTTTTCCATTGAAGCTCGCTTCATAACTACAGTAGGTGACTGGGATATTGTGTCAATCTCGCTCCCTTCCTCGGCGAGATTGACCACCTACGAGCCCCATCGCGGGAGCCAGCGCCGAGCTGGCTTGCCGCGATGGAGACAAAGCCGTCATAGAAGCGACGGGGATCCGACGCGGATTCCCGCCAATTCTACACGTGGGCGGAGTTTGTTATGAATCCTGAAGGAGAAATCCCCGCCGGATTTTTAAAGAAAAATCCGGCATGGGTTCCCCCCTCAGGAGCATAACGGGCCCTTAGGTCTGTTATGGGTTGTAAGGAGACCCCCTACGCCGAAAAAAACGGCGTGGGGGTCCCCCCACAATCCATAACAGACCCGTATCCAAAGCACGCCGGCCGGCCGGTCAGGAAGGGAGTGGGGGCGAGCGAGCGCCCCCCCCTCCTGAGCCGTACCGGGCAGCATGCCCTCAACATGGGGGGGTTAGGTGCTCTGGGGCAGGGGGCGCACTGCGGCCCCCCACCCCAGAGCACCCTGTCCCCATGTTGATGAGGACAGGGCCCCTTCCCGACAACCCTGGCCGTTGGTTGTCGGGGTATGCGGGCGGGAGGCTTATCGGAATCTGGAAGCCCCCTTTAATAAGGGGGCCCCCAGATACCGGCCCCCCACCCTAAGTGAATGAGTATGGGGTACATTGTACCCCTACCCATTCACCTGCAAATAAAAAGTGTAAACACAAATAAACCACACAGGGTATTGAAATATTTTATTAGTTGGCCGCCAGGGGGGGGGGTGTGTATGATCGCTTTTATAAAAGCGCCCCCTTCCGGCGGGCTTCTGTGGGGGGTGGGTGCCGCCATCTGGTTCTCTTCCGCCGCCGGGGGGGGCGCTTTGATAAAAGCGCCCACCACCCGGCGGGCTTCTTTCGACGTCTTCGGCGGCTGGGGGGTCTTCTCCCACTCTCCGGGGGTCTTCTCCGCTCTCAGGGGGTCTTCTTCTTCTTCAGGACTCGCCGCCGCTAACTTTGTGTGTTAGCTCAATTACTAGCGGCGGCGAGTCCCCTCCTCTGTGACGTCGTCTTCTTCTTCTTCTCCAGATGTTGACGCGACGCTTCCTTCCGCTGTTATGCCGGGCGCGCGGCTCGCAGCGAGTTATATAGGCCTGTCTTGTGACGTCGCAGTCCCATCATGCTCCGGTAGGTAGCACGTGCTACCTACCGGAGCATGATGGGACTGCGACGTCACAAGACCGGCCTATATAACTCGCTGCGAGCCGCGCGCCCGGCATAACAGCGGAAGGAAGCGTCGCGTCAACATCTGGAGAAGAAGAAGAAGACGACGTCACAGAGGAGGGGACTCGCCGCCGCTAGTAATTGAGCTAACACACAAAGTTAGCGGCGGCGAGTCCTGAAGAAGAAGAAGACCCCCGGAGAGCGGAGAAGACCCCCGGAGAGCGGAGAAGACCCCCGGAGAGCAGGAGAAGACCCCGGAGAGTGGGAGAAGACCCCCCAGCCGCCGAAGACGTCGAAAGAAGCCCGCCGGGTGGTGGGCGCTTTTATCAAAGCGCCCCCCCGGCGGCGGAAGAGAACCAGACGGCGGCACCCACCCCCCACAGAAGCCCGCCGGAGGGGGGCGCTTTTATAAAAGCGATCATACACACCCCCCCCCCTGGCGGCCAACTAATAAAATATTTCAATACCCTGTGTGGTTTATTTGTGTTTACACTTTTTATTTGCAGGTGAATGGGTAGGGGTACAATGTACCCCATACTCATTCACTTAGGGTGGGGGGCCGGTATCTGGGGGCCCCCTTATTAAAGGGGGCTTCCAGATTCCGATAAGCCTCCCGCCCGCATACCCCGACAACCAACGGCCAGGGTTGTCGGGAAGGGGCCCTGTCCTCATCAACATGGGGACAGGGTGCTCTGGGGTGGGGGGCCGCAGTGCGCCCCCTGCCCCAGAGCACCTAACCCCCCCATGTTGAGGGCATGCTGCCCGGTACGGCTCAGGAGGGGGGGGCGCTCGCTCGCCCCCACTCCCTTCCTGACCGGCCGGCCGGCGTGCTTTGGATACGGGTCTGTTATGGATTGTGGGGGGACCCCCACGCCGTTTTTTCGGCGTAGGGGGTCTCCTTACAACCCATAACAGACCTAAGGGCCCGTTATGCTCCTGAGGGGGGAACCCATGCCGGATTTTTCTTTAAAAATCCGGCGGGGATTTCTCCTTCAGGATTCATAACAAACTCCGCCCACGTGTAGAATTGGCGGGAATCCGCGTCGGATCCCCGTCGCTTCTACGACGCACTCGCTGGAATGTGCTTTTACTATTCCAGCGAGTGCGTGATATCGGCAGCCTGTCGCCGAGATTCAGCGCGATGCTGGCGTGTTAAAAACACATTCTCGGCGGCAGGCACTGTAGCTTTTGGGCATGCGCAGGTTGAAAAACGTCGTTTTAAACAACGTTTTTGCTACACACGGTGACTTTTTGTGAAACAAAAAACGACGTATTGAAAAACGACACAAAAAATTCAAGCATGTTGGAATTTTTTTTTGGTCGTTTTTTTTAAGACAAAAAACAACGTTTTGCCCACACACGATCAATTTAAATGACGTTTTAAAAAACAACGTTTTTTTTCATCGCAAAAAACGACCGTGTGTACACGGCATAAGAGTAAAGGGAGTCGTATCCTCTCAATGAACTGAATGATCCCAGAAACTGATGTCAAATGCAAAAGGAATGCAAGAAAGCTTCATTTGCCCATCAGCACAAGCCCCAAGACTGCTGAAACAGTGCTTACCTTATACTGGCAATACTGTACTTGCATATGCTCCAAAATGTCCTGTGTAAATGTATCCATTTAAAGGAAAAATCTGAATACATAAATGTAAACTGCTGATGACCTTGAACTAATGAAACTAAAATCAACTCATTTCAGTTGTCTTACTATTAAAAATGGCCGCACTTAGTATGGAACAAATACCACAACGTCATATTGCAATGAGAAGCAAAAAAATCTTGTAAATTAACCTGCTGGATATAGTAAATGATAATGACAGTCACAACTGGAAGCACTAGATAAATATGACAGCCACAAAGGAGAAAATCTTTGTTGATGAATATCAAATGTAAAGCAGATTATGAGCTAATAGATGACAAATAAATTGTCTCGTCAAGAGAGAGTTCCTATAGCCCCAATTTAATATTTAGTTAGCTGTGAAGGAAAAGAAGCCAGTATCTGAACATTGCATATACTTGAATTATGTGGTAGAAAAAAATGTGGCTTCATAGAGCAAGATAGTAAGAGCATGTAATCAGAATCAAATTCATGGAAATGTTCTGTTGATGCAAAGATTGCATGATTAATTGATTGATCAAATACCTTAAAGCCCTTTTCACATGAATGATCCAATCAAGTCAGCTTGATGTACCTCTGAATGGACAGCCAAAGGATGAAAACTGACCATGCCAACACAGATTAGCTTCTATGTGTGTGTGGCCAGTTTAGAGCTAGGAAGACTGTGTGACTGGCAGGATAAACCAGGTACTTCAGATGGAAGAAGTACATGAAAATCATGGAGAGTATGACACACATAGAATGGAAAAATCTTTTTTGATGAATATCAAATGCAAAGCAGATTATGAGCTAATAGATGACAAATGAATTGTCTCGTCAAAAGAGAGTTCCTATAGCCCCAATTTAATATTTAGTTAGCTGTGAAGGAAAAGAAGCCAGCATCTGAACATTGTATATACTTGAATTATGTGGCAGAAAAAATGTGGCTGCGTAGAGCAGGATAGTAAGAGCATGTAATCAGAATCATATTCATGGAATTGTTCTGTTGATGCAAAGATTGCATGATTAATTGATTAAATACCTTAAAGCCCTTTTCACATGAATGATCCAATCAAGTCAGCTTGATTGGAAGTTCCATGTAAAGCAGCTCATAGGTGATTTTTTTTTCTTTCAAATCAGTGAGTCGAATGATAAAAACAAATTCCCCATCTACACACTCAGTGGGGATGGGGGAATCCTGCCACTGAGCCTTTGTATGATGACAGCGGGGGATCCCCCCCCCATTAGAATACACTGATCAGCACTGCCACTATAGCCTGCGGCACTGATCAAGCAGCAGAAACCCTGGAGAACCGGCTAAATTTTGATTAATGCTTGGCCAGCTTAAGTCTATGGGCATGCTGATGTAAGCACATGTCCATTTACTTACCTTCTAGCTTGTTTCCATTTTTTCTGACCTAAATGTGTCAGATCAGAGGCAGTCTGATGTAAAAGGACGCACAGATCTTATATGGGTCTGGAAAGCTCCTTTTGTTAAATGGAGGTAAACAATGAACTGTTCCATTCTGCTTCACTTCAGAAGGGGTTTTTGTTTTAAGAAATCCCCTACTGAATTCACCAGGCAATGCCTGCGTGTAAGGAGCCTACAGATTATTTTTTACCAGTTAACATAAGAATATTTAACCACTTAAGGACCACCTACTGCACATTTACGTCGGCAGAATGGCACGGCTGGGCACATCAACGTATATATACGTTGATTTTAGTACCCAGCCGTGGGTGGCGGGCGCGCGCCCGCGACCCGGTCCGAAGCTCCAGGACCGGGACCGCGGGATTCGCGGACCCGATCGCCGCTGCAGTGCGGCGATCCATCCCTGGAGCGGAAGAACGGGGAGAGCCGTGTGTACACTTCTCTGTGGCCGTAGCATCGATCGCGTCATCCCTGTAATAGGGGGACGCGATCGATGACGTCACACCTACAGCCACACCCCCCTACAGTTGTAAACACAACACATAGGTCAAGCATCCCCTACAGCGCCACCTGTGGTTAACTCCCAAACTGCAACTGTCATTTCCACAGTAAACAATGCAATTTAAATGCATTTTTTGCTGTGAAAATGACAATTGTCCCAAAAATGTGTCAAAATTGTCCGAAGTGTCCGCCATATTGTGGCAGTCACGAAAAAATCGCTTATCGCCGCTATTAGTAGTAAAAAAAAAAAAAATAATAATAAAAATGCAATAAAACTATCCCTTATTTTGTAAACGCTATAAATTTTGCGAAAACCAACCGATAAACGCTTATTGCGATTTTTTTTACCAAAAATACGTAGAAGAATACGTATCGGCCTAAACTGAGGAAAAAAAAAGTTTTTTTATATATTTTTGGGGTATATTTATTATAGCAAAAAGTAAAAAATATTGCATTTTTTTTAAAATTGGCGCTCTATTTTTGTTTATAGCGCAAACAATAAAAACCACAGAGGTGATCAAATACCACCAAAAGAAAGCTCTATTTGTGGGGAAAAAAGGACGCCAATTTTGTTTGGGAGCCACGTCGCACGACCGCGCAATTGTCAGTTAAAACGACACAGTGCCGAATCGCAAAAAGGGGCAAGGTCCTTTACCTGCATTTTGGTCCGGGTCTTAAGTGGTTAATATTATGGCACTATTATCGCAAAATCCTAATTTATAGTTACTGTCCTATTTCCCAGTTAGAGGACATCCAGCATCCAACCGTACATTTCTTTGTTTGCCCCATTCGGTCATTAGATATCAATTCTTTCAATCATGAAGGCACAACATCACATGTGGGTGTTACCTACAGTGGTCTCCATACTAATGCAATCTTGCCTAGGAAGGTTGCCAAAATGCCTTGGCATGTTGATATTTGCAAAACTCCTGCCAAAAGCTAGCCCATTGCTTGCAACAGGACTGTAGGCTTTTGGGATTAGTAATGAGGTAGGGCACTGTGGTGATTTTAGGAAGCTATGTACAGCTCAAGGCCTTGAAGATCAAGGCCTTCTCTCACTATCTCGGTGCTATGGGCCAAAGGAAATTTGCAACAGATAACTAATAAATCAATGTTACCATTTATCATTCAGTGGAACTGTCAGCAGCCGCTTAAAAACATAAAACATCTAAAATTTATAGTAAATATAAAATAAGAATATCTTATCAATTACTACAGCAGTGCTAGTTGTCACTTTAAAACGTGACCCCTCTTTCCTACTCCTCTTTCTCCCGTGTCAATCTCCCCTCATGGATATGTTTGTAATTGGAGGAAGTTTGGACGGTGCAGTGGTTTAGGGCTTGTTGAACTCAGCCTTTTGGTGAGTAGATACCCATAAAGGGAGATTGACACAGGAGAAGCTTGAGAAGTGGAGTGTGCACGTTTGATGTCACCTGCAGCGGAGAGCTCACCATTCTTCACAAAGCACTTCTTTCACTGGACTCTGACATATGTCCCTTTTTCTTAATATTATTTCCTTCTATGCACTGTCATAGGAAAGAGGGGTCACGTTTTAAAGTGACAACTACCGCTGCTGTAGTAATTGATAAGATCTTCTTATTTCTTATTTTATATTTACTATACATTTTAGATATGTACAGCACTCAGCCAGCCACCAGCCACAATCTGCTTGCATTGTATAGATATAAGAACTGTTATTGCTCACCTATCCTTCAATGAAAGTATGTAGTTGTAAAATGTTAGACACTTTCTAATACAGGTATAAATATGCAGGCATCATTACTGATTTTTCTTTGCCCCAGAAATGATCTTTCTTATCTTTTTTACAAGTTTAAAATATTCTGCCATGTGACCATGCACCTTTTCTTCTTGATAATGGGGGGAGGGAGCAGAAGCTACAGGAAACTGTGCCTATAGTTTAACCACTTAAGGACCGCCTCCTGCAGATTTACGTCGGCAGAATGGCACGGCTGGGCACATCAACGTATATATACGTTGGTTTTAGTACCCAGCCGTGGGTCGCAGGCGCGCGCCCGATCGCCGCTGCAGTGCGGCGATCCGTCCCTGGAGCGGAAGAACGGGGAGAGCCGTGTGTACACACGGCTTCCCCGTGCTTCTCTGTGGCCGGAGCATCGATCGCGTCATCCCTGTAATAGGGGGACGCGATCGATGACATCACACCTACAGCCACACCCCCCTACAGTAGTAAACACACACATTAGGTACACATTCCCTACAGCGCCACCTGTGGTTAACTCCCAAACTGCAACTGTCATTTCCACAGTAAACAATGCAATTTAAATGCATTTTTTGCTGTGAAAATGACAATTGTCCCAAAAATGTGTAAAAATTGTCCGAAGTGTCCGCCATATTGTCGCAGTCACGAAAAAAATCGCTGATCGCCGCTATTAGTAGTAAAAAAAATAATAATTAATAAAAATGCAATAAAACTATCCCTTATTTTGTAAACGCTATACATTTTGCGAAAACCAACCGATAAACGCTTATTGCGATTTTTTTTACCAAAAATATGTAGAAGAATACGTATCGGCCTAAACTGAGGAAAAAAAATGTTTTTTTATATATTTTTGGGGGATAATTATTATAGCAAAAAGTAAAAAATATTGCATTTTTTTTTAAATTGTCGCTCTATTTTTGTTTATAGCGCAAAAAATAAAAACCGCAGAGGTGATCAAATACCACCAAAAGAAAGCTCTATTTGTGGGAAAAAAAGGACGCAAATTTTGTTTGGGAGCCACGTCGCACGACCGCGCAATTGTCTGTTAAAGCGACGCAGTGCCGAATCGCAAAAACCCCTTGGGTCATTTGCCAGCGTATTGGTCCGGGTCTTAAGTGGTTAAAGTCTGTTCAGCCTGAGGCAAGATGCAGGCTGTGCTTAAGCAGGGGGTGTTCTCAAGAGGCAAGCTGCGATGGGGGGGGGGGGGTTGGGGTGCCAGAGGCATCTTGTGATTGACTGGGGGGGGGGGGGTTGTGGCTAAACTACTCAATACAGGCATGCTGTTTGTCTGCATTGAGCCTTGTACTTCTGAATGGCCAGCCAAAGGATGAAAACTGTCCATGCTACCACAGATTAGGTTCTATGTGTTGTGTGGACAGTTTGGAGCTTGGAAGACTGAGTGACTGGCAGGATCAACCAGGTACTTCAAATGCAAGTAGTACATGAAAATTATGGAGAGTATGACACACACACATAGAAAACAAAAACATGAATTAGGGTAACATACACGTTAATGCTCTTTGCATAGGTATTATATTAATCCAGTGGCTTTAAGATCTGGGGCACTGACCTGCAACAAGAATGCAGATCAGGAGATAGGTCTCAGAAGAGATCAGAGATCTGAGACATCTGGACAACTAGTATTCATATATAAAAAACAGCAATGGAGGCCCCTATTCCTCTTACTTATGTATCTTCTTTATGTGCTATGGCCGTTTTGGTTCATATTTAGGTTATTTTAAGTAATTGTTATCAAATCTGTTTGTCTAGTCTTCATGCCACGTTTCAGTGCCAGTAATACAGCTAGCAAAATGTTCTGCATCATTTGTCATTGCCAGTTTAAATAAATACATATGCGTGTATGTGTGTGTATATATATATATATATATATATATATATATATATATATACACACACACACATACATACAGTACACTCACACAGTACTGTGAAAATGTTTTAGGTAGCTTTGAATTTTTTTTTTAATTAAGAATGCTTTCAGAAATGTAAGTGTCAATAGTTTGTTATCAATTAACAAAATTGGCAGTATGTGAATAGAAGAGAAATCCAAATTAAAATTTGGTGCGACTACTTTTACACCGTGTACACACGATCAGACTTTCCGACAACAAAACCGTGGATTTTTTTCTGATGGAATGTTGGCTCAAACTTGTCTTCCATACACACGGTCACACAAATGTTGTCGGAAATTCTGTTCGCCAAGAACGCGGTCACATTACAACACTACGACAAGCCAAGGAAAATGAAGTTCAATTCCGAGCATGCGTCAAAATTGATTCCAAGCATGAGTAGGATTTTTGTTCTTCGGAATTGCATACAGACGATCTAAATTTCCGACAAGAACTTTTTTTTTTGGATAAATTGAGAACCAGCTCTCAAACAATTGTTGTCGGAAGTTCCGACAGCAAATGTCCGATAGAGCATACACACGGTCGGATTTTCGGACAACAAGCTCACCTCGAACATTTGTTGTCGGAAATTCCGACCGTGTGTATTCTGTATTAGTCTGACAGTTTGGCTGTTCCTCACCCAGTTTTAAGCCTCCTACACATGTTTCTGTTTCAGTTAATGACTGTTTCAGCATACATATAAAACAAATTATTAGTACCTGTTTGGTATAATTGTTTAACAATACACCCCTGTTATAATCCTACAAGATACCTGACTTTGTGTAACTGTACAAAGTTTGCAAGAGTAAGAAATTATGCAGGTTTGAAGACAAGGGGTAGTTATGAAGCCAAATTTTGATTTGATTTAAATTTTATTTTTTTCTGTTCGCTCACTTTGCATTTTGTAAATTGATAAAAATAAACAATTAAAATATATATTTTTGAAAGCTCTCTTACTGTACTTTACAGCATTTCTTCACACCTGCCTAAAATGTTGCAGTATTTATTGTATGTATCTATCAATAGACAGATAGATAGATAGATAGATAGATAGATAGATAGATAGATAGATAGATAGATAGATAGATAGATAGATAGATAGATAGATAGATAGATAGATAGATAGATAGGATAGATAGATAGACAGACTCACACACAAAGGAAAACATATCCATAGCCGTAAATGGCCCATTCACATAACTACCATGTGTCTAAATTGTGGAAATACAGCCCAACATTTAGAGCATCAAAGGGCTCACAAATTGGAGTAATTTGTCTAGATAAGGATCATTTTAAAAAGGGTTTGGGTTAGTCAAGCAATGGATATTAAAATGTCTCCTTTTGGATTTTAAAATAATAGTATGAATGTTTTCAAGCAAGGTTGTGACTACAATCCATTATACCATTTATATTCAATCACATAACAATAAAACACACACAGTGAGAGAAAAGAAGCTGTGGTTTTCCTCCTGTGTACTTAAGCTGCCCTCACACTTTAACACAATTTTGTTTAACAAACATTTACAGAGCGTGATTATATAAATTAATTTCCAATGCAATGTAAAGCCGTAATGGATTATAGCTTTTATCTGTCAGCTTGATAACTAAATTGCTATAATAAATACGGTACATTCCAAAGAATGTCATTTTTCACACTCTAATGTAAGAAGATAAACAGCTATACCAAGGGAAAACTGACAAGAAAGTTAACCCATTGTAAGGCGTTAAAAGTTGATATTGTGTTTTTTTTAGGCTTTTCGTTTCTATGTGTTTTTGCTTGACTGTAAGCAAACAATTCAGCAAATACTGCACCACAACAGTAGGAGCACAAAATACTGCAGTGCCATATAGTAAATATACTGAATAACGATACATAGGAAACACTAGCTTGATCCAATATAAAGACTTGTGGGGGTTGGTCCCAATACAGGTCCATTTTATTGCACATCTCCCCAGCAGCATATAGTTGCCTTCCTTTTACCTGCACCACACTCACTTTGTTCAGCTACGTGGACTGAAAAAAAGCCCTGTTTAAGCTAAATGTTACAAGCTTACACAAGGCTATGAACTCCAGTGTAACAGCACTGATATGCCAAATGCTGTCACTTGGACCTCTATACACAGAATCACTGCAAATTTACTTCAGATTTGGTGCTATACAGAGCACTGGGGGAGCAAAGAAACACTAATTACCTTATATACTACTGGGGATAGGTGTAAAATCTTTTGCTTTACCCTAAACGGGCAGAGTACCAGTGTGCTTTAAAGATCAACTCTAGGCAAAGGTTTTTTGTTTTTTTGCATACAGTTGGAGAAGTTAGAACATCTTTCAGGTTTTCAAATAATGTGAGGCCTTGTACACACGAGGGAATAAATCCGCTGAAGATGGTCCGACGGACCATTTCAGCGGAAAAATCCCCTCGTGTGTAGGGGCAAACGGACGCTTTTTGCTGGATTCATCCGGCGGAAAAATTCCAAAGCATGCTTTGAAATATTTCCGCCGGATAGCTGGCTGGCAGATATGTCCGCTGGTTAGTACGGCAAACCAGCGGACATATCTTGCCGCACATGCGTCGTATCCTGTGAATGGATCCGACGCATGCGCGCGGAAGTGTTTACTTCCTGGTGCGGTGACGTGGCGGTCACGTGGCGGCGTCAACGTCACCGCCGCGTCACCGCGCTATCCGCCGGCGGGGAATTTGATCCGATGGTGTGTACAGCCATCGGATCAAAACATCCCGGCGCAAATATACGCTGTAAACGGTCCGGGGACCGTTTACAGCGGATATTTCCCGTCGTGTGTACAAGGCCTCACAGTAGAGCTGCTCCACCTCCCAGCTTTGCCCTCAAACTCTGGCTCCCACACTTCCTGGGTCGCAGCGGCTCCTGCCAATAAGGCAAGCTAATTGGGGTCTTTAGGGGCAGGAGGCACTGATATGAGGGAACTCAACCTAATTGGTTCTGTAAGTGGGATCTAATGGAGGTCTATAAAGGGGTGGGAGCTGCTAATTTAAAAGGACACTGACCTAATTCAGTTTCTAAGGGGGGCATTGATACAAGTTGACTCTGAGCTAACGGGGAACCTCTGGGGGGGGGGGGGGCCCCAAATGCTGATTTAATGGATGGTGAGCAACCATTAAATAAGCAGTCAGCACCCCCCAGAGAACCCCTATTAGAACAGAGCCCTCTTATATCAGTACCCTACCTTAGAGACCCCCCATTAGCTCAGAGTTCCCTTATATCAGCACCCCCACCCACTTAGAGACTTCCATAAGGGGACTCTGATCAAATGGGGGTCTGCTATATTATGAAGAGAGGGGTTGACACTTAGTGTTGTCACCTGTCAGAAATTCACCCAGACAGTCCAGGTTTTGAGAAATGTGTCCAGGTTTCAGTCTGTCTCTTTGCTATGTGGGGATGTCTCTTTGAGGATTGAGTGGTCTCTTTTCTGGTTTGGGCTGTTTCTTTGCTGATTATTTGGGAATGTCTTTATTGACTTGAGCTGACTCTTTACTGCATTGGGCCATCTATTTGCCGATATATGGGGTTGTGTCTTTACTGCATTGGGATAGCTCTTTGCTAAATATTTGGGACTGTCTCTTTGCTGGAACGGAATGTCTCTTTGCTGAATATTTGGGTCTGTCTTTGCTAAATATATAGGGATGTCTCTTTGTTGGATTGGGCTGTCTCTTTGCTCAATATACAGGGCTGTCTGTTTGCTGAATCTATGAGGAGGTCTCCTTGCTGGACTGGGATGTTTCTTTGATGACTATTTGGGTCTCTGCTGGATATATAGGGATGCCTCTTTGCTAAATATTTGTCTCTTTGCTGTTCTTTAGCCAAAATATAATTCCTTACTGTTAGATTGTAAAAGCACTAATGACTTGGAATACATTTTTAATTTCCATATATTAAGTTGTATGAGTGTTAAAATAAAATGGGTGCACTGAAGGACTTGGTGGACTGGTCAGTGGGTGAATTTGGTGGGATGGCCAGTGGGCTGGCCACAGCACATATGCAGCAGCAGAGCAGTCCCTGGGCCCCCATTCTTAGGTAAGGACCACCAGTATAATATACAGTATATCCTTTCCTTAGTATAATTATTAAATAACAAAAAATATATATTGTATTTATTAAACTACAAAGACCACATACTGTATATATGTATGAATAATCCTAAAATTTATTATACAAGGTTTAATACTGTACTAGTGGAAGGGACTCAGGGAGTGCTAAAAGTCCACAGGTTAGGGAGCGCAAATTACTTGCCTTGCCCCAGGTGCTGACAACTCACGTTATGCCACTTGTTAGGTTGACAGTGGCTGGGTTGGGCTTTAGAGACACTGGCTGAGGTTGACAGCGGCCCCCAGCAGACTGATGTATTTATAAGATACCCCTGAAGACTCTAGGGCACCCCATACTTTCAAGTGTTTCCGGATGCCTGGTCCCTCGCTGCACTTTGCGGTTGCTTCCATCAGCTCCTACATCACTACTGTTTTGAACACAGTGGTATCTGAGGAATACAGAGGAAAACAGCAGCACAGGCAGCAGGACAGGTAAGTAATAAAGGACTTCTTTTGCAGGTAGCAAGTTATTTTATTTTAAGATCAAGCTAACCGAGTCTCTGTCATTTCTCAGCTCATTAATGTATACGTTATTAAAGCCCACTTGCAGTATAAAAAAATTACCAATAAAGTCAGCCAAACATAACATGTCTAATATTTTACAGTTATTGTTGTTTTTACAGCTTCTTCCAGCTACAGAAAGCTATTCCCATGCTTAGCAAGAGGCTACAGCTAAAGACTGCATGCTGTGTAAGATCAGTGGTCTCACACCCCTACCGTGCTGCAACTACAGCTTTGCAATCATTCACGGTCACTCTCTCTGCGGACTGAAGCCTGTCAGAATATTATGACCAGAAAATGGCATCTGCAAAATATGGATCATGACCCTGTTATTTCTTAACTATTAAAAATGCCTACCATGCTCACAAATTGGTCAGAACATATTACAAACCTATGAGTCTGAAAGCCTACTGTAACTGTCACACAAATCATTATGTTTAATGGATCAGTGTAATATTGATGGGGAGACATCTAAGCCTGGATGAAAGCTGCGACCCCTTCTCCCAATAACAAAGGTCTGGTAGTGGCTGCTACCTCTGTTCATGTTGCTTTTTCAATGTACCTGCACCTGTACTTGTTCATAAAATATAATATTAGCATTAGATATGACCAAATACAACCATTGCTTTATTTAAAGTGATACACGTATAATTGCATTTCCCCTTGCTAGCAGAGTAAAATATAGCATACAATGAGCACTCACAAAAACAATCCATTTAGTATATTATAAATACCTTTTTTTTTCTTTCATTTTTTATAAGTGATCTTATGACCTCTGTTATTAGCTGCATAGGGGCTTAGAGAGTTGGGGGTGGAGACCGCAGGAGGCAGAGAAACAGCAGTACACTAATCTTCCCAGTGAGTGTCAGTATAAGTCTGAAGGACAGACAGGCTGTGCTCCCAAGTAGCAAAGAAGTAAATACCGTAACTAATATTGCTGGGCTTCCATGCCCTGGTGCAGTCAATTTCTAATAGCACAGTACGGAACTGGCAGGATCACCAGTGAATTTTACATATAGGAAGCAATGTAAAATAATAGGATACATTTTAATACATGCACATGATACAACAGACACATATTAAAAATATGAAACTTGGGGTAACATACACAGTACAAAAACAGTATCCAAAAATAGCTAGGGGTTATTAACACTTTTATTAAATAGGAGATCCCTCAAGGGGTTTTTAAGCAGCAGGTAGTGTATGAAACAAGTAACAGATGGTTTCTATAAAGAATATATATATTTATTACACGTATCACAGTATCAAAACAAAGGGGAATAGGGCATAGTTACATGAGAGCCATAAAAGGCAATTACTGGTCGTGGAATCAAGAACATAACTCATCAATAAGGAACATTTAACACATAGACTCAAAGTTAAAACAACAGTGAATTCATATGAAATTCCACATATAAATCTCTATGGGGTTTATGGGGATATTAACACTAGACTTCATCTTCTTATGTTTTTACAGGAAAATGTCAAAGTATTCAATAATGACTTGTCAAACACATAGTATTAGTTTACAAAAAATAGTACAAATCAGTGGCGGCCCATCCACTAGGGGTGCAAGGGTACCACCCCCTAATCCATACGCCCGGCCCCTAATCTACATGCAGGGTGCCGGACACATGGATTTTGGTCAGACTAGCCCACTTAGTTGTGTGACAATAGTGAATACATTTTTTCTATTATCTTCCTGAGTCTCCTCCCGGCCCATTAGGAAGAAGCTCCTGGTACTCGAGTGGCCAGGGAGTCTTAGGAGGACCCACTTCCTATTCGACCGCGAGGATGAAGCAAAGGCACCAACTCTTCCCTGGAGCAAGGAGCCTTCCTAATCGCCACCATCCATCTCCGGGGGAGGGGGCCAACACTGATTGTCACCACCCTCTGTCTCCTGCGGGGGGGCAGGCTTGTTTGCCGCTTCCCCAAAATATTACGCACCAGCCGCCACTGGTACAAATCAATCAGCTGTGCAGTACTACACAAGGCAACCAAGGGATAAAACCTTGAGCAGGTAAATTTGGAATTGTTGTCCAAAGCAACAAGATTGCAAACGTAATTATGTGAGTAAATTAAACCATGAACCTACTTGGTTGTCACTTGCAACCTCTCCTCTTTATTTAATAAGCCAACATTGTTAAGCATACTATACTATATCTGAGGAAATAAGTTAAAAAAATATTACCTTTTATTCCCTGCATACAGATAGAGATTGCCAAGTTCATGGAGGGCTTGTGCTTTAAGGCTCTGCTGTCTGTCCGAATGGAGGATTTCTGTTTTATAAAGTTAATTACAATTATGAACATGTAATATTATTGTCATATTTACTTTGTGCAAACAAATAATACACAGTTCTGAGAATGACTGTAAACCCTTCATTTGGCCATGGAGACTAGCAAAAACTTCACATACAGTTTTTGCACCCATACAAAAAGTTGTGATTTTTAGTGCCTATCAACAGAGTAAGTGTTGATGAATTTTGGGCTTCGGTTGATGACATACGTTGGATGTCAGTTTAAGATTCTTCAGGTGCATTCTACCTGCAGATGCTCTTCTTCTGATCTGGATTTGACCTGCTTTAAGTTTGCTTTGCATTCCCATAGACTTGTATGAGAATGCAAAACCCATCTGAAGCAAACAAAAGTTGTCAAACACAGGCCCTTACCGAGTTTGGTTTAGAGGGTTTTATACATTGTACATAGGAATTTTGAATTACTCCTGTTTCCGAATGAACAGGAATCCACTGAAAGTCCACACTGAGCACTAGCACTCTGATTAAATGTACCATGATGTTAGGGGAACTTGTACTCTATCACTAACCTCTCTGGCTCCGTGTACTGTAAATGTATTTACCCTCAAAAATCACAGCTTAGAAACATATGGTGTTTGTTTACATTAGAGGGTTAGCAGAATGTCAAGATCTTCCTCTCCACAGAAAATAGCTGACATTTTTGTGCCTCTGTTGTAAATTAAACAATTAATTTATTCACAGTGTCTACAGCTACTGCCATGAATACGGGCTTGTTTTAAAGATTCACTTTAAGGCCTCATGCACACTGGATGTTAAAATAACGTTATAAAAATGCCAGTAGCCGTTTCAACTTTTTTCAACTATTTTCTAAAAAAATTCAATAGCGTTTTTTAGCGTTTATTCACGTTTTAAACTTTTTTCAATAGATCAAAAAAGCTGGTGAGTGATGTTTTTGAGCGTTTATTGATGGTTATCAGAGTTAATCAGCGTTAGAGCATTTTTACAGCTGAAAAACGTCTCTCAGAACCCACTAGTTTTGGGGGTTTTTTACTTCCAAAAAACGCCACTGCCCAAAACTGCTGATAACAGCCTATGTGTGCATGGACACATAGGGCCAGATTCAAGTAGAGTTAGGCTGGAGTATCACTTTGAGCCGGCGTTTCTGTTTTCTGTAAGCAGAAAACAAGAAACGCCGGGTTGGAGTTCCTATACGAGCGGCGTAATTGTATTTCGCCGTCGTATCGGAACTGCAATTTTAAAAATGGCGCTTGGGGCGTTCCCGCTGATTAACGCCGAGAATATGTTAATCAGCGAGAATCGGCAATTTACGATCGTATTTGGGCCTGACGCAGTGACTTTCCGACGTTTCCGTAAGAGATACGTGGTGTAAAGAAAAACCAGCCCCCTAGTGGAGTATCCTATGTTAAGTATGGCCGTCGTCATCGGGTTGAATTTAAAAATGTTTGCGTCGTTTGCGTAAAACGTCCGTGAATGGGGATCGACGTCATTGACGTTCACTGACAGAATTTGGAGCATGCGCACTGACAGTCGATGCATGTGCAGTACGTTCGCCGCGGGATCGCGCCTAGTTATAATAATACACGCCCCCTACCGGCCCAATTTGAATTTCGCCGGCTCATTTTCGCTACGCCGCCGCAACTTTAGGAGCAAGTGCTTTGTGAATACAGTACTTGCTCCTAAAGTTTCGGCGGAGTAACGTAAATGAGAAACGTTACTCCAACAAAAAGATGCGCCCATCTACCTGAATCTGGCCTATAGAATAACATGATGGAGAGTTTATCGACTGTAGAAAAAAAGTCTACTGCCAAAAACAGCTGATGTAAAGACGTCCAAAAAAGTCCAGTGTGCATGAGGCCTAAAAGCCCAAGTGTAGCTAAAAAAAAATGGCAAAAAAAATGTGTGTCCTTTGTGTTGTTTCCCTGTTAGTGGAAATCCTCATCAGGCCATGGTAATCTTCCGGTACTGCAGGAGTTAGTATGGGGGTTAGTACAGCTAATGCGCTGTCAGAGGTCTCATCAAGAGATCCCGACTATGGTTGACATTACCACTCATAGAAGCCATACTACAGTTTCAAAGAATGAAACAGGATCTAAGAATAGAGGATGGATGGGTGATTGATATCTCTGCCCCCCCCCCCCCATCCATTTATAGAAACAGTAGTGCAACTTCTATAAATGGGGCAGCTAGTCAGAAAGGACAGGCATAGTCAGGCTCCCTTGATGAGAGCCTAATGTCGCGTACACACGATCATTTTTCGTCATAAAAAAAAACTTTGTTTTTAAAAAATATAACTTAAATGATCGTGTGTGGGCTTCACATTATTTTTCAAATTCTAACATGCTGCATTTTTTAACAACGTTTTAAACAATGTAGTTTTTGGGTTGTAAAAAAATTATCGTGTGTGGGTTAAAACGACGTTAAAAACCTGCGCATGCTCAGAAGCATGTTATGAGATGGGAGCGCTTGTTCTGGTAAAACTACCGTTCGTAATGGAGCAAGCACATTCATCACGCTGTAACAGACAGAAAAGTGCAAATCGTCTTTTACTAACATGGAATCAGCTAAAGCAGCCCCAAGGGTGGCGTCATCCGCATGGAACTTTCCCTTTATAGTGCCGTCGTATGCGTTGTACGTCACCGCACTTTGCTAGAGCATTTTTGTAAAACGATGGTTTGTGGGCAACGTCGTTTTAATAATGAAGTTGGAAAAACTTTGTTTTTTCTACATGCCGAAAAACATCGTTTTTTTTTCTTGCTGAAAAATGATCGTGTGTACGCAGCATAAGAAAGCCAGATAGTTATATTAATCTCCGCCCCACCAAAAGATTATAGTGGCGAAGGTGGGGGCATTCACTAGGGTGGATTTCTACTAATAGAAGAGAAATCAGCACAAGGGACACATCCTTCTGCCTGTAGGTTATATCCCCTGTACTGATTTTTATTTTAGCTACACTAGGCTTTACACTGGATTCACACCATTAGGCTGTGGTAATGCTGCGTAAGCATGTTGCAGTGCACTGAAAAATGCATTAATGGATTATGTGGCACTGCAAAAAAAAGTATTTTTTTTGGTGTATTTGGTGCCTGTGCTTAGGACTTACTGGGGAGAATGACGTTTTGTGGGAAAGGATATTTCATTTGTGCTGGGGTTGGCTCTTGGGAGGAGTTATACAAATATCTAAATGCCTTGATAGGTGGATGTCAGTCACTGAAGTAGGTGTTCAAAGCAGACTGCATTTGAATTCTAGGTAACGACCCCATGCTATACTGAGTCTCCATGATTGAAGGAACTAAAATCCAAAAAATGAAAGGGGTGGGCATTATGGCTGCAAAAGACAAGATGATCCTGGACATCCTCCAGGAAAGGCAGATTCTATATGGCTTGCTGTAGCTTCTAATGCATACCATGAAAATCTCCCAGTGTGCAGTGAAAGCAAAGTGAGTAAGTTCAGTACAGGAGATGAGTCTGTAGCTGTGCTGAAAGGAAGGCTGTAGTTCAGCTTTAAGTTTTAAGGTGTTATAGCTTTATGAATAAAATAATATATTTAGATGTAGAAATGATTGGCCCTAGCAAAAAAAGCTAGCGAAGAGGTGCATCTTGTGCTGTTATTGGAATATGTGCACCAATAAATAAATAAATACATAAAAATAGAAAATAAAAACCACTGAGGTATGAATTACCTCCAGCTACAATGTACAATGAGAGGCATGATTTCCATTGGCTAGAATGAGCTACGTTTTTTCACAGGACCTTTACTTATTAGGTTAACCTATAATTTGTTTGTGTGAAAACAAATTTGCAAATAAATGGATATGTCAGTAAAAGATAAATGATGTATTGGCAAGTGCATGGCATACTATGACAGGGAGCAATGTCTGGGCTTACAATATTCAGTTTTTGTTGGGAAACGGAATTGTTCAAAGAATGGTAACACTATAAAATCCCATGTGCATACTAATCTATCCCTCGGACTGTCCCCTCCCCTACATCTCAGCCAGAAGATTAAACTAACTTGATATATTTTGGACTATTTACCTGTCACTGTCTGACTTTGCATTACTTATTGGATCTGGAAGACATTAATCCTCAACCCACAGATTAATTGATCTAACAGCGCGGCTTATTATCAGTCAAATAATAAATGTCTTACCAATAGTCTTGTCATAGGAAGTTATAACAACTGAAAGTTGTGAAGAAGGGATTGGCTTGTTTTCAATAGAACACACAGAGAGAAATTCTTCTTCTGAAAGGTCTGGAGGGACAGACCGGTGAGCTTGCAATGCCCCCGCAGAGAAACCAACTTTTCCATAGGAGATGTGCAGACCACTCTGTCTTTCGTGTAAATTAAAGTCTAAAAACAAAATACAATTATTACAAATCCCAGACTATGTACAAATGATCTAAACAGAGATAAAAGAAATATGCTTGCAAGCTACAAGCAACAGCATAATCAACAAATCTTGGCAAAGATAGCTTATAATCAAGCCTTCGCTGTAATAATTGTAATTATGTCTCCTGATTGTCCCAATTCTGGTGCAGTCATACTTTTATAGGCTGTCTTGGTGTCATGTCTCTAGTCAGCACCCTCTTGCTTCATTTTGTTTGTGAAATTCATAGAACACATTGACTTTACTGCATGTTCTAGATATGGCTCGATGTATATGTATGGTCCACAAAGCCATCCATAAGATAGGCCCAGGGTATCGTTAAGATCTGCTGATCAGGGTAATTTGACGGTCCTTAAATTTAGGAAAACTAAATGTAGAGGGAGGACTCTGGATGTACGAGGATCATTATTCTGGAACTCTCTACCTTTACATTTAAGACGGGAGAAGGATTTGTTAAAGTTCAGGAAGTTTTTAAAAACGTTTTTATTTTCTCAGGCGTATGGTCTTAATTAGGGTTAGATATTAGCAGTTTTATCAGTTTTAGCTGTTGATGTTATCATGTGATTTTTAAGTGATTATTATATTGTATGATGTGTTTTTACATGTATCTGTGGTTCTATGAGCGCATCGAGGCCTTCGGGTAATGACTGCGCTCCCAAAAAGCATTTTTATAAATAAATAAATAATAAATATATACACTATATTACCAAAGGTATTGGGACACATGCCTTTACACACACATGAACTTTAATGGCATCCCAGTCTTAATATTGAGTTGGCACACCATTTGTAGCTATAACAGCTTCAACTCTTCTGGGAAGGCTGTCCACAAGGTTTAGGGGTGTATCAATGGGAATGTTTGACTATTCCTCCAGAAGCGCATTTGTGAGGTCAGGCACTGATGTTGGACAAGAAGGCTTGGCTCGCATTCTCCACTCTAACTTATTCCAAAGATATTCTATTGTGTTGAGGTCAAGATTCTCCTGCGCTCTGGTATTTCCTACTATGGGGTGGCGTGGTCCGATTAAAAGGTATATTGACAAGTCTTGCAGCCCTCGCCAGAATCGTGGGAATTCATATGGCTAAAAAAAAGAGAAAAGAAAGGAGGGCGCACCGACCTAGTGTGATACCGTATAACAGGGTTTTATTAAAATAATTAAAATTAATGGTTATACTCACAAAATGAGTTGTAAAACACGCTTTGACAGACAGTACAGCAAATGTACAGCGACACCAGAAGAACACGGTAACTACTCAAATCAAATAGTATCAGAGCCTTGGTGGTCTGCAGCAACTACATACCACCAAGGCTCTGAGGAAAGGGGTACGCCCCCGAAACGTGTCAGCCATACCACCTGTCAGATACTATTTGATGCGAGTAGTCACCGTGTTCTTCTGGTGTCGCTGTACATTTGCTGTACTGTCTGTCAAAGCGTGTTATACGACTCATTTTGTGAGTATAACCATCAATTTTAATTATTTTAATAAAACCCTGTTATACGGTATCACAGTAGGTCAGTGCGCCCTCCTTTCTTTTCTCTTTTTTTAAGACTCTGTGCAGGCCAGTCAAGTTCCTCCACCCCAAACTCGCTCATCCATGTCTTTATGGACCTTACTTTGTGCACAGGTGCGAAGTCATGTTGAAACAGGAAAGGGGGATTCCTAAATTCTTTCCATAAAGATGGGAGCATGAAATTGCCCAAAATGTCTTGGCATGCTGAGCCCAACCCCTGAAAAACAACTCCACACCATAATCCCCCCTCCACCAAATGATTTGGACCAGTGCACAAAGCAAGGTCCATAAAGACATGGATTATACCTCTTCCCTGGGCCAGTTGATAACCTCCCATGGCTTCCAATACCACCTTTATGCCGACGACACCCAGATCTATCTCTCCACTCCTCAACTCAACTTTATCATTAAGATCAACAGCACATCTATTGGTCCCTCCACACATGCCAGGGTGCTGGGTGTAATCCTCGACTCTGATCTCTCCTTCAGCCCCCATATCCAATCACTGGCTAAATCTTGCAGTCTTAACCTCCGCAACATCTCCAGAATTCGACCCTTCCTGACTAACGACACCACAAACCAACGTATTCACTCCTTGATTATTGCTCTGATACTATTTGATTCGAGTAGTCACTGTGTTCTTCTGGTGTCGCTGTATATTTGCTGTACTGTCTGTCAAAGCGTGTTTTACAACTCATTTTTTGAGTATAACCATTAATTTTAATTATTTTTACCTATGAAGTGGAATAAGTGCAATTTTATTCAATAAATCGCCTTTAATCATTGATACTGCACCATAGGAGGTTAATTTATTACTTGCATGTATGATCTGGAAGCTTAAACTGTTGTAAACAATCGGCTCTTGGAGAGCAATCTGGATGTGAAAATTGGGATTCCTTTACATGAATTTTGCACATGGACTTTTATTCTTGTTTCCATTTATATAATTGTATTGTACAATAATAATTGGTTCTAATTGATGCACTTGGAGGTTTACTATCATATGTACTGTATATATTTAAGAAAATTTGCACAAATAATGAATTATTGTTTCATAAGTGCTATGACTAAAAGCACATATATAATGGGGTTATTTCCAAAAGGCAATTCCACTTTGCACTACAAGTGCAAAGTGCACTTGAAATTTCACTAAAAGTGCACTTGGAAGTGCAGTTGCTGTAAATCTGAGGGGAAGATCTGAAATGAGGGAAAGCTCTGCTGATTTTATCATCCAATCATGTGCAAGCTAAAATGCTGTTTTTAATTTTCCTTGCCTGTCCCCCTTGAAATTGCACTGAAAGTGTACCTGGAAGTGCAGTTGCTGTAGATCCAAGTGCAGTTTGCACTTGTAGTTTGCACTGGTGGTGCAAAGTGGATTTGCCTTTCATAAATAACTCCCATAGTGTATATTGATCAATGTATACTGTGTTTTTGCACATTGGGTATATCCAGATGTACCTTCACCAGTTAATATCTGGCTCTAAACTTTTTTCTTTTGTTTGCGCTGCACATTGAACTGTTATTTATTTTAATCACGTGCGTTCATCTCTAGGCAAGTGGGAGCTATATGCACAGGTCAGGGCAGGCATCATGGAGAACACCGGTTTTAGATCTCCATGACCACAGCTATATAAGGATAAATGCTGGTGCATTTTAGATTTGCATTCATTACCTGGTGGGGATACTTTTTAAATGATCCATTCTTGTACAGTGCTTGTCCCTTACATTTCCTCTCCTCTTATTAAAAACAAGTTCATAGGTCTAATCGGACCCAATACAGTTTTATGGAACTCAGTAAAATCTTTATCTAGCTAATTCTGTTATTGCCTTTCCCTTAGCAGTCATTGTGAAAAGATGCTGACTGCACTCTTTTACATTCATATGGAAGGAATCCACAGTTTTGTTTATTAAATGTCCCCCACTAAAGCTAAGCAGACTAAAAAAGTTAAATGTTAAAGAAAAACAAAAGTAAAAGTTACATAAAAATTACTTTTGTGCAAACCTTAAAATACAAATTTGCTGTTTCCTCATGATAAATACTTGATCATTTCCTTTAAAGTAAAGTTTACCATGTAAGCAAACACATTTTCAAATATGAGCAACCATTAGTGTGTTGCAGTTATAACTATATCAAAAGTGTTTCAAATAAAAGCAAAGGTTTGACTCTCTTTACCTTGGCTGGAAGCAAGAAATAACATCAGTAGTTTTCTGCTGTGTTTAAGTGCTCTGCTTGAATATTTTGATTCCTGAAGACTATCACGGAAGCAAGAAAATGTGTCCATCACATCCAGTGGGACACATAAAGGTGTCTTAAGTTGTCTACCATCTGCAAGGGAACACAAATTGTTGGTTTTGTAGCCTTTTACTAAAAATAATGACTTAACTGGTTAGACGGGTTATTCACAATAATTGTAATGTACACCTCACACTATGAGTAATCTGTGCAGCAACAAGAAGATGTGTCCCCTTTATACATCGCCTTCATTTTTAATCAATGAGCTCAGAATTTCCACTGTGGGTGAAAACCAACAAAGTAACTTGCCTGCTCATAAACAGTGTATTCCATGAGCACTTTTACTTCTGGGTGGGTGACCTTAGTAATGTATCCACAAAAAGGAAGGTCTTGCTGTCACTTAAGATTGGAGTACAATAAAGTCAAAGCCGTACCTATGTCAAATATCAGTTAAGTGCACATATTTTATTGGTAAAAAAAAAAAAAAACGTTATTGGTACATTCCAGTAAAAATAGAAAACTATGCAAAGTTGCAATGTACCAAGACACTTTACTGCTTAAAGTATATGTATAGAAATGTATTGTAAGGAATAGAGCCCCTTGTCATTTATTTTTTATTTTTTTACTGTATGCATCCTTTTTGAAAAAATTGCCATAACATCGTATTTCCAATTTCTGATTACAGTGCTCTACTAGAAGTATTCTGTGCCAAGGCTGAACAAAAGACACTTGCAGCTTGGCTTTTATTAGAGCATTTACAAACCGCTGATACAATTACATATTTTCATTTATTGTAATCAAGTTATTCTAAAATACCATTTAGATGCTATTACAGAAACTGTTTAAGCCAAAGCTTGGTCATAAAAATGAGAATCCTAGCAATCAGACTAACAACAAGCAAATTTTCATGCACATGCTATGCTTTTCAGTGGATTTTGACAACCATACAACTAATTTGAGCCCTGCACAAATTCCTGGCAAACATGATAGACATCCTTAATAGAGTATATTTCTTTATAATCTCCTGTTAACATTTTGTCTCGAAGAGTGTAGATAGATAGATAGATAGATAGATAGATAGATAGATAGATAGATAGATAGATAGATAGATAGATAGATAGAGAAAGAGAGAGATACACACAGTTTATCACACAAAAGTGAGTGCAACCCTCACATTTTTGTAAATATTTTATTATATCTTTTCATGTGACAACACTGAAGAAATGACACTTTGCTACAATGTAAATTAGTGAGTGTACAGCTTGTATAACAGTGTAAATTTGCTGTCCCCCCAAAATATCTTAACACACAGCCATTAATGTCTGAACCGCTGGCAACAAAAGTGAGTACAACCCTAAGTGAAAATGTCCAAACTGGGAGCGAAAATGTCAATATTTTGTGTGGCCACCATTATTTTCCAGCACTGCCTTAACTCTCTTGGGCATAGTGTTCACCAGAGTTTCACAGGTTGCCACTGGAGTCCTCTTCCACTCCTTCATAATAACATCACAGAGCTGGTGGTTGTTAGAGACCTTGCGCTCCTCCACCTTCCATTTGAGGATGACCAACAAACCCTTAATAGGGTTTAGGTCTGGTGACAGTCCATCACATTTACCCTCAACTTCTTTAGCAAGGCAGTGGTCATCTTGGAGGTGTGTTTGGGGTCGTTATCATGTTGGAATACTGCCCTGTGGCCCAGTCTCTGAAGGGAAGGGATCATGCTCTGCTTCAGCATGTCACAGTACATGTTGGCATTCATGGTTCCCTCAATGAACTGTAGCTCCTTAGTCTTGGCATCACTCATGCAACCCCAGACCATGACACTCCCACCACTATGTAAAAAAGGTATGGAAAAACTGGGCTAGGCACAAATACAAACAACAATATTGATAAAAGTTATACATGATGAATAAAAGCAGCGATTCTCCTGTATAATATAAACACAGTAGAGCATAAATAAGTAGAAAATAGAATCACGCTAAATAGAAAAGTTCATAAATTAGAAAGTCCACCAGTGCTTGCAACTATGAGCTTATTCACAAAGTCCATCCATCATCTTCAGCATGCAAATTCCACCACCAAATGATAAAGATAAAGTCTCCTTACCAGATCAGCATATCAGCATATCAGATCAGAGCGATAACACCAAATTTAACACACCTGCTCCACATTCACACCTGAGATCTTGTAACACTAAATGAGTCACATGACACTGGGGAGATAAAATGTGCCCAATTTGAACATTTTCACTTAGGGGTGTACTCAGGGTGTACTCACTTTTGTTGCCAGCAGTTTATATATTAATGATTGTGTTGAGTTGTTTTAAGGGGACAGCAAATTTACAGTTACACAAGCTGTACACTTACTACTTTACAATTTAGTAAAGTGTAATTTCTTCAGTGTTGGCACATGAAAAGATATAATAATATATTTACAAAAATGTGAGGGGTGTACTCACTTTTGTGAGGTACTGTGTGTGTGTGTGTGTGTGTATATATATATATATATATATATATATATATATATATATATATATATATTGTGTATTCACATCAGTCCTTTGCATGGGTCATTTTGTACTTAAAGTGTCATGCTTATTGTAGGATATGTGGGAGATCACTTAACAAATATTTAAGTAAATAATTTTTATTTTTTTTATATAATTTCCAGTATAACACAATTTTTTAATAGTACAAATAAGTGTACCTTAAAATTCTTTCCAAAAACTAAACTAACTAAAACTTTCTAAAACCTAAATACTTACCAGAGGTTGATGGGGTATGGGTTTTAGGACCAAATTGTTAGGTCCTACTGTGTCACTCCTTTGCTAACTTGTTGCAGTATCTAGCACTACCAGCTAGACACCAGTGATAAAGTGACACCTAGCTGATCATGCTAGCAAGGCAGACATGTTACCCCCGTACATAAAGTAGGCATGTTGATTTTTTTAGTAGGGTGCTTCCCAGTGCATGAGATAGTTTGTATTTAGTTTTAGAAACTTTAGTTTAGAAACTGGGTTTTCAGCAGACTGGGCAAAAGTCTGGCACATGGTTATCTTCTGCTAATATACCTGCTGTGAAGATTAGGGCTGCATTTGTAGAGTGCATTACTACTACTACTTTTGGCGACTTTGGGGTGCGATTTGTATAGACATCTGTGCATGAACCTGCACAGATGTCTCTGAAATTTCTCCCAAAGTTAGACTGACATGCACGTATGTAATCGTGCAAGTTCAGCTGAACTCGCACAAATTTTATTTTATTTTTTTACATGAGCTGGATCACGTAAAATTTCTAACCTGCCGAACAGTGTGAACCTAGGGTGACAATACATATATTTTTTTAAATACTACTAATACTGCTTTTAATAACCTTTTTTACATCACTGACCAGAATGCCTGCTACCACTCTATTGTAAATTACAGTGGATAAAGGTTCTATGAAACACTAAATACACTTACCATCATAATATGTGCAGGACAACAGCTAATTTTCACATATTTATCAAGTAGCTACCAACAAAGGCCAGAAACAAAGTTTTTTGGAGTGTGCTGTGGAAAAATGTGTCCACCATTTTAAATATGTATTTAATTTTGTTTCTTTTAATCACCATTTTTGTAATAAAGTTTTTTTAATATTTAAATCATTTCTTTGTATTATAATATAATGATACATTATCTTGGGCAGCTTTAAAAGTTTAATTTTCTGCTATGTTGATAATGTTATTCCTCATTATTTCTTGTCTCTGGACAAAAAATAAATATCTTGGGCCAGATTCAGGAACAGTTACGCTGGCGGATCGAGTGATCCGCCAGCCTAACTGTGACTTTGAGCCGGCGTTTCTGTTTTCTGTAACCAGAAAACAAGAAACGCCGGGTTGAAGTTCCGATGCGAGCAGCGTAACTGAGTTTCGCCATCGCATCGTTACTTCAACTTAAAAATGGCGCCGGGGGCGTTCCCGCCGATTTACGCTCAAAAAATATGTTAATGAGCGGAAATCGGCAATTCATGATCGAAATCCGGCGCGACGCAATGACGATACGACGTTTCCGGACGGGATACGCGGCGCATAGATATACCTACATGGGGTTGGAGTATCCTATGTTAGGTATAGGCGTCGTCATCGCGTCGGGAAAAAAAAAAAAAACGTCGCTTGCGTAAAACGGTCATGAATGGGAATGTGACGTCATTGACGTTCATTCACAGATTTTGGAGCATGCGCACGGGGATGTTTTGACACTCGACGCATGCGCAGTACGTTGGCGGCGGGATCGCGCGTAGTTAGCATACTACACGCCCCGTACCCGCTAAATTTGAATTCCGCCGGCTCATTTGTGATGCGCTGCCGCAACTTTAGGAGCAAGTGCTTCGTGAATGACAGCACTTGCTCCTAAAATTTCGGCAGCGCAACGCAAATGAGAAGCGTTACTCCAGAGCAAAGATGCTCTGGACTACCTGAATCTGGCCCCTTGTGTGTGGCTAAACACAGCTGGTTGTATAAAATCATTTTGTATTGAAGAATTTAAAAAATCTTATTTGCATAGTAACAAACTAGTTAAACAATCAAATGTAACAGTTTGAGATAAAGAAAGCTGGTGTCTTTTTTCTTATCAGATATAAAAGATGCAATGTCCCTTGAGTTCAACATAAAAAAGGGATCAGACCAGTATGTATGCTAATAGCAATGCAGATGACAAATCAGTAACAAGCTAGTTCACTGTAGTTCCAATTGTCTGTGAAGGTTCTCATTGATTTGGGTCATTGTTTGTCTAATAGTAGTTTAATCAAATTCAATTGTACTTGTTCTCTAATTTTGAAGACATTTCATAGCTTATCCAATACACTTCTTCAGTTCTAATGAGTGTCAAGCAAATACCCCGGCATTTACATCCACACAGAACAAGTATGTTTTTAGCTGGGCCTGTGTCTAACACCACCTATGTCAAGCACTATGTCAAGCGTTCTGCGATCCACTAACCAAAATCTACTCCAGATACCCACAGCCAGATACAAGTCCAAAGGAGAAAGAAGATTTGCGGTCCAAGGCCCTAGGCTATGGAACGCTTTACCAACCAGCATACGGTTGGAGGAGAACCACTTGGCCTTTAGGAGAAAGATCAAAACCCATCTCTTCTGAATACAAATGAGAAATGGACAACGAGCACCCAGAGGCGATTTAGTTCGCATTTGCTGCACTATATAAGTTTCTCACTCACTCAAGTACAAGGATAATTTCTGAAGACAAAAATATGGCTGTGTCATGTGAACACCTTATCTCCTACTTTAATTCACCTGAACATGGGAGGAGTGGAGAAGAGAAGCTTGAACTGTTTCAAGGGCTCAACACCAACTCTTTGGTTCAGGTATGTGGATGATATGTGGGTTAAAATTAGAACATCAGAAATACAATCTTTTAAGCCATGTACACGGGATCGAACCAAGTCGATGCATGCTCTGAAGCATTGAACTTAATTTTTTTCGGCTCGTCGTAGTGTTGTACGTTATCGTGTTTTGGACACGATCGGATTTTGGACTGATGGTGTGTAGGCAAGACTGATGAAAGTCAGCTTCATTGGATATCCGATGAAAAAATTCATCAGATTAGATTCCATCAGATATCCGATCATGTGTACAGGGCTTTAGTGTTTTGGTTGATTCACTAAAGTTAAATAAACCATTCACTCTGCAAGGGAACGTTTCCTTAGGTTAGTGAATGTGGTGAAAATTCACTTAGCGAAAAATACCAAATCACACACAAGGAAAATAAAAAAAAAACAGTACAGGTGAAACTAGAAAATTTTTAATATCGTGCAAAAGTTAATTTATTTCACTAATGCAACTTAAAAGGTGAAACCAATATATGACATAAACTCATTACATGCAAAGCAAGATAGTTCATGCCGTTATTTGTCATAATTGTGATGATTATGGCTTACAGCTTATGAAAACCCCAAATCCACAATCTCAGAAAATTACAGTAGAATATTACATGCAATCAATAAAACAAGGATTGCACATAGACCAATATCGTACCTCTGAAAGGTATAAGCATGCATATGTACTCAGTACTTGGTTTGGGCCCCTTTTGCAGCAATTACTGCCTCAATGCGGCGTGGCATGGAATCTATCAGTCTATGGCACTGCTGAGGTGTTATGGAAGACCAGGATGTTTCAATAGCAGCCTTCAGCTCTTCTGCATTGTTTGGTCTCATGTTTCTCATCTTTCTCTTGGCAATGACCCAAAGATTCTGTATGGGGTTCAGGTCAGGCAAGTTTGCTGGCCAATCAAGCACAGTAATTGCATGGTCATTGAACCAGGTTTTGGTGCTTTTGGCAGTGTAGGCAGGTGCCAAGTCCTGCTGGAAAAATAAATCAGCATCCCCATACAGCTTGTCTGTGAAAGGAAGCATGAAGTGATCCAAAATCTCCTGGTAGATGGCTGTGTTGACCCTTGACTTAATGAAGCACAGTGGACCAACACCAGCAGATGGTTCCCCAAATCAACACAGACTGTGGAAAGTTACACTGGACTTCAAGCATCTTGCAGTGTGTGCCTCTCCATTCTTCCTCCATACTCTGGGTCCTTGGTTTCCAAATGAGAAGCAAAATTTGCTCTCATCAGAAAAGAGGACTTTGGACCACTGAGCAAGAGACCAGGTCTGTTTTTCTTAAGCCCAGGTAAGATGCTTCTGACGTTGTTTGTTGTTCAGGAGTGGCTTGACAAGAGGAATATGACATTTGAAGCCCATGTCCAGGATCCGTTTGTGCGTGGTGGCTCTTGATGCACTGACTCCAGCCCCAGTCCACTCCTTGTGAAAGTCCCCAACACTTTTAAATGGCCTTTTCCTGACAATCCTCTCCAGGCTACGGTCACCCCTGCTGCGTACCATTTTCTTCCACACCTTTCCCTTCCACATAGCTTTCTAGCACTTTGGGAACATCCAACTTCTTTTGCAATTACCTTTCGAGGCTTTCCCTCCTTATGGAGGGTGTCAATGATGGTTTTCTGCACAACTGTCAATTCAGCAGTCTTTCCCATGATTGTGATTCCTACTGAACCAGACCGAGGGACCATTTAAAGGCTCAGGAACCCTTTGCAGGTGTTATGGCTTAATTAGCTAATTCGAGTGTGACACTTTGAATCTAAAATATTGCACCTTTTCACAATATTCAAATTTTCTGAGATTGTGGATTTGGGGTTTTTATGAGCTGTTAGCCATAATCATCACACTTATGACAAATCACTGCTTAAACTGTCTTGCTTTGCATGTAATGAGTCTATCTCATATATTAGTTTCACTTTTTAAGTTGTATTAGTGAAATAAATTAACTTTTGCACGATATTCAAGTTTTTCAAGTTTCACCTGTATGTTTGCTTGCACATAATTGGATGATCAGAGTAAGCAGAGCGTCACTTTATTTACTAAACTAAGAGAAAATTCCTTTAAACATTGCGTTTACATGGGAAGAGGTATAGAATAACAAATTACCCTTTTTGAACTGTGTTACATGTCACAGTGGGCAGTAAACTTGTTTTATTGAATTCCACCACTCACTAACACAAACTAGGGGTTATTAAAACTTTGAAAGATTGAAATGGGTTGAAATGTAACAACAAACACAGAGAGCCAGATTCAGAAAGTATTTACGTCAGCGTATCAAGAGATACGCCACGTAAATACTAAGAATAGCCGGCGTATCTTTTTTTGCTATTCAGAAAAGAAGATATGCCGGAATTCAGCTAATATACGAGCGGTGTAATTCTGTTACACCGTCGTATATTAGTTGCAGTTTTTACGCTGGCAATTCCCGAACGTACTTGCGGCCGGCCGTCGTAGTTTACATCATTTGCATAAGCGTTATAGCGGCGTAACGTTACCCCTGCTAGAGGAGGCGTAGCCATCAGCCAATGTTAAGTATGGACGTCGGGACAGCGTCGAATTGTACGACGGTTACGTCGTTTGCATAAATCATTCGGGAATGGGGCTCGACGTTAGTTACGTTCACGTCATTTACATTGACAAAAAGCGCCGTCCAAAAAAACATCAATTACGTGGGGTCATGATTCATTTACATGAATCACGCCTCCACATCACAAATTTGAATTGCGCAGCCTTACGCCGTGCACTTTACGCTACGCCGCATATTATGGAGCAAGTGCTTTCTGAATAAGGCACTTGCCCTTAATATTTGCTGCGGGGTAGCGTAAAAAGCATACGCTAGGGCGCCGGACAGATACATCAATTGTATCTGAATAGGGCCCAGAGTCTATGGCCAAAGTCACTCCTGGAGTGCTTTGAAAGATTGTGGCCTCTCACACTGGCCTTTTAATAAAACACCCACAAAGTCAAGCAAAAACACAACACCATCCAGCAGAGGGGAGAAGCAGAACACACAGAGTTATATAGTTATCCCATATATATCTAGAGGGTTAGAAAGATCTTTAACAAATATGTCCTACTCCAGAAAAGCATAGTGACTGAAGCTTGTACATCCAAGAGTGCCAACACCCAAACACAAGTGGGAATTTGCAGCACAGTGTAGGGAGGAATACAAAGACCTGTACATTGAGGAGACAAAGTAATCTCGCAACAAAAGAATGGCCCAACATTGGAGGATGAATTCTACAGGCAAAGACTAAAAAGTTTTCCTACACTTTAAGGAAAAGGGTCTTGTTTTGAGGACACTAAGGTGAACATTTTGGACAGAGAGAACAACAAATTCACAAGAAGTGTGAAAGAGGCAATCTACATCATACTGGAGAAACCATCATTAAACATGGGTAGAAACCTTGGACATAATGGGGACGATTTACTATAACTGGAATCTAGGACAGCTGTAACCGATTACCAATGAGCTTCTAACAAAAAACCTGGAAGCTGATTGGTTTCTATTTAGAGCCGTATTTTCCAGTTTTATTAAATTAGCCCCTATCTGTCTTTCCCATATAATGCCATTTTAACATCTCTACCCTGTCGTTTTTACAACAGTTCACACCTTCAGCTCTGTACATCAAGGGATTTACACCAATTAAGCCTTCCTGACACCAAGGATGACATTATTAACTAGATATGGGTGGTTCCACAATTTTCACATCTCCCATACTGTTTTTTCACAATAATAAATGCATTTTCATGGTGATTGGATCAAGGTGTCAGTGCTATCTGTGTGAATATAAATGCTGGGAAAAATTTCCTGACACTAATTATGGCTGAAAAAGTGACTTGGATAAGCTACGGAAAGTCTTCAACATTACAGAACGAGTTCTGTTGAATGTGACTACTAGATGAAGTTCCATATATATTGTGTAGATTAAAAAAAATCTGTCTTTGATAAATGTGATTTTTGAAATTAAAAATAATGTGGATTTGTTTGATCTAAGAACTTTTAATTGTATACCTTTTGCTTACAAATGTACTATATATAAACAACTTGTTTTATAAGAGGGCTATATTTAAAAGATGCTAACAAGTGTTGAGCGGAATACGCCATATTCGATTTTGCGATATTGCGCGAATATATAGAAGAATATTCGCGAATATTCGCTAATATCGAATATTCGTGATATTTTATCCCAAAATTTTTTTGCGAAATTCTCATAAACGGAGATCATTTCCTGTATTACTAAACTAATATGCACTAAACACTAACTCTACACTAACTCTACTTAAAAGAAAGGAGAATAAGGTTGCAAAAGAAGGGCGGAGAAGATAATCGCGCAATATTCCTATTGCGCGATTATCTTCTCCGCCCTTCTTTTGCATCAGAGCCAATCAGAATAACTCGAATATTCGGCAAAAGGAATATCGCGCAATATTCCTTTTGCCGAATATTCGAGTTATTCTGATTGGCTCTGATGCAAAAGAAGGGCGGAGAAGATAATCGCGCAATATTCCGTTTGCCGAATATTCAAGTTATTCTGATTGGCTCTGATGCAAAAGAAGGGCGCATCAGAGCCAATCAGAATAACTTGAATATTCGGCAAAAGGAATATTGCGCGATTATCTTCTCCGCCCTTCTTTTGCATCAGAGCCAATCAGAATAACTCGAATATTCGGCAAAAGGAATATCGCGCAATATTCCTTTTGCCGAATATTCGAGTTATTCTGATTGGCCCTGATGCAAAAGAAGGGCCGAGTAGCTGATGCGATTCTTTTATGTTGCTGAAAATTCGCAATGCGAATTTTCGGCAACATAAAAGAATCGCATCAGCTACTCGGCCCAGGGTCTCTCTCTAATCATACCAGCAATGCTTTTAGACGTCGATGGAGATCACTAGGATGTGATCTGTTTTACAAATAAATTTGAAAAAATACGAATATTCGCCATAGCGAATATTCGCCGCAATATTCGAGTTATTCGCGAATACTCGAATATGCAATATTCGTAGCGAATATTCGCAATGCGAATATTCGTGAGCAACACTAATGCTAACTAAGAATCTTATTTATTGGTTAACTATTATTTTCTCTGTTAACTTGATGCAAGGTACAGAAAAGGAAGATGCATTGCTATTGAGAAAGCCATAGCTTCAACACATCACAATTGACAGCCACTTAAACCATGCACCAAGTTCTCTCCCCACTGAGGGCATTTCCTGAGCTGATTTGAAGAAAAATATGAGTTTTCCCCCTTCACTAGATATAGTGAATGTATGATGTTATATTTGCTATTGTTTTTATTTATTGTTTTTTCGTAATTATTATTGTAACTACCATCATGATTGTTCTTTCCTTTACTAGTTAACTTTGTCCATTAACTGTCTAAGTATTTCAAATGCTGCAGTCACTCATCGGTATAGATTTTGCCATCAAGTTTCACTATTTAAGGAGTTGCCATTTTATGGATGATCTTTACAAAATGGGTCTACATGAATTTTTATATAGAAAACTTTGGAGTCTGCGTGAGGTTTGCTTATGATAATCATAAAAGATTTGTGGTATGCTTTTTTTTTTTACATCAAATGGCTATAAAACAGCTCAACAGGTACGCTGATGTTTTTCAGCCACTCTGGGCCTAACTCATAGTTGTACTGGAGTGCCGGCTTGTGCTTATCATAATCGTTACTGGAGTGGCTTAAGAGGTCAAGGCTGAGTCCAAGTGTTCCTTGATGACTGGAATTTAATGCTATGATGAAGTACAGTTTTCTTTCCTTGCATTTGTGAGTTTGTTCTGCTAAATTTCCTCATCATAGGGATCAAAAAGGAACATTGAGGGTATATCAAGACAAGCATGCTAACTTTTTTTTTTTATTCATTTGATATGCCCCTGTTGATGGCTGTTTTAGCCGAAACAGGTCAGTTTTTGGCATCATTGCACCCCATACTGCTTTTATTTTTATCTTATGTGATCACTTTTATCCTTTTTCATGTCATTTTCTTTCTGTATGACCATTTTTTTACTTTAATAAACCTTAAGTGGTTTTTATGACCTGCACCATTTGGAGCACTCTTTTGTTTGCTTTTTTAGGAGTCTACACAAATTGGTCCATATCCATTCTGCAGCAGAAGGTCCAGTTGCTCATCACCTCAGCCTTCAGGATCCTCATTACAGATCTCAACGAGAACGGCTGGCTAACTCACACGACCCTGCCGCATTCATTTAGGTCGATTGAGACCACAAGCGCATCTGACCCACTGTTGTATAACAGATGATTCCACCTCACATGGTAAGAGTACCTCATCTTTCCTTTGTGAAGTGATCCTGATTTCTTTAGGCAACAGGCCATCCAGCATCCAGAGTTGTCTCTTTGAAGAATTGTCCACACCATGTGTTCATTACATATGGACTCTTGTATCACTTGATTTATTTGTGGGTTTCGTTATCCCACACATATCTGTTTTTTATTTAGTATTTTGTGGTCACTTCATTAGTCACACCACTTTTTGATTGTTTAGCTCTGAACTATTTATTATTAAACCTTTTATTTCAAAGATTAAACTTCACCGCTGGCTACATAGGTAAAGAGAGATCTCTATGCCGAGGATGTAAAACAAAAATTGCAAAAATTGTAATTGAAGCACCAAACCACTGCTAAGATGCAACTGGACTAAGACTGTTCCTTTCATTGGGGCTTAATTGGCTACAATGCGAAATGGTCTAGAAGTATATTAGCAGGAAAAACAAGCTGCTGACAAGGCCTGTGCCTGCAATCACAATGAAAAAATGCCATTAAAGGTCCAGTTTACTTCTAGTCTATTATATTCTATTCATATCGTTGTTAATCACACCCTGAAAATGGCATTAAAGGTCCAGTTTACTTCTAGTCTATTCATATTGTTGTTAATCACACCCTGATTAAAACGCCCTGGCTACTTTTTGGATTGTCCCCTTGGCTTTTAGTGAAAGGAAGTTGTATCTGGATGAATAAGTGGTGGTGTCTGCACTGTGTAACTCAAAGAACAAAAAGGACAGTGTGACTGATAAGCACACTGAATGTGTAACTTAAGTGAATGTGTAAACTACACAATAAAGGCAATAGGTAAACCTCTCAATATAAGCAATATGTGATCCAGAAATATCAAAAATTCTTCAGCAAACATAAAAACAAAATACAGGAACCAAGTGACATAAATTAAACGTGGTGAAATGGTGACACAATAAATATGCGATTTGGCAAGAAAACACACTAAATAATATATAATGAACAAAAAGTCTCTAGATGGTGATCCCAAAACCAGGCACAAGTGTTGAGAGGAGAGATAGCTTCAGTGCAAACGCCTCTTGTGTCTCCTAGCAGCTCACCTCACAGCTGGTCCAGGACAGCCCAAAAAATCCTCATGTGTATATTCAGTAGATGATAATACAAGAGGCTGGTATGTGGCTAAAGGAATCAGCACCAGATTTGCATATGGAAAAAACAACAAAGGGATATATGGCGTAATACTGTGAGAACAATACTGAGGTAGAATAAATCACACAGCAATGCACTCACTCAGAGGACAATGATAGTGGGCATATCTCCAATGGACACTGAGTTTGTGAATTCTCCTGTGTATCTCTTCCTAGCCTCCCAGTAGCATCAGATGTGTCACTCAGAGGATAGTAGTAAAACAAAAGAGAGGGAGGCACATCGCATAATCCCATAATAGGAACGCATTTAATAATAAAAACACAATAAAAACTCACATGTGCAGCAGATCTGCAGTTCAATACATCTACGAGCGACTCGCCATATTTTGAGGAAGAAAATGCTAACTATGACCCTAAGAACACCATCCCTATAGTCAAGCATGTAGGTGGAAACATAATGCTTTGGGGCCATTTCTCTGCTAAAAGGTACACACCGACTTTACTGCATTGAGGGGGCCAATGTACTGGGCCATGTATTGTAAAATCTTGGATGAGAATCTTCTTCCCTCAGCCAGAACACTGAAGATGGGCCATGGATGGGTCTTTCAGCATGACAATGACCCAAAACATACCAACAAGGAAACAAAGCAGTGGCTCAAGCAGAAGGACATTAAGATCATAGAGTGGCCTAGCCAGTCTCCAGACCTTAATCCTATAGAAAATTTATAGAGGGAGCTGAAACTTCGAGTTGCTAAGCGAGTTAATGATTTAGAGAAGACAAACTGAGCTGCAGCATGGTGGCCAAGACTATACATTGGTTTAAAAGGACAGGTTCCACTCAGAACAGGCTTCGCCATGGTTGACCAAAGAAGTTGAGTGCATATGCTCAGCATCATATCCAGAGGTTGTCTTTGGGAAATAGACGTATGAGTGCTGCCAGCATTGCTGCAGAAGTTGAAGGGGTGGGGGGTCAGTCTGTCAGTGCTTAGACCATACGCTGCACAATGCATCAAATTGGTTATCCTCTTCTAAAGATGATTTACAAGAAAGCCGTTTACAAATATTTGAGGCGTTTACTATATATATATATATATATATATATATATATATATATATATATCTACACACACATACACTTTTTGTTGAGAGAAAGACAGAAAAAATAGAGAAATACACTGAGGAGCACCTAAATGTGTACAAGCAGTAGTTTTTCTTTCTACAAAAAGTTTAAAAGATGCATTAACTACCAAAGTCCTGTGTGAGAGATGAAAAGTAGAATGGTGTGTTTCTGCATACATTAGGGATGATGGAGATAAAGAACATTGTGATTGTTTATTTGCTTAGGATACAAATGTATGTCAAGTTAACAGATGTAATATAGCCCTGACCTGAATGACCAATGTGTCCCTTCCGATCAATATCTGCTCCAGGACTCCTCACTTTATTACACACTGTGCCAACATGAAGCGGTTTTCCTATATAATTCCTGCAATGCATCTAAAAAAATCAACACAGAAAAGAATACAGCTGAAAGCTTATGTTAACAAATCTTTTTATTCAATTTATAGTGTGCATGTTCTTGAAATAGCATAATAGCAATGTGACTTTACAGCTAATCCAGTGTGGGGGAGGCAAGCTGATGTTTATCTTGTCCTTTAGCAAAAATATCATAACAGCATTTTATCTTTCACCAAAAGATCTTTCAAAATTATTGTGTTATGTAGTATTTTCTTTTTACTTTGAGCAAAAAATAAAGGTTATTGGTATCATTATATCAAAAACTCAAAAAAAATATCTAGTTATATTTCATGACACAGCTTTGCAAGTAGTAAATGAGTATAATTAGCATGAGCCAAATGAAATAAACAAAAATTGCATATTGAAAGGTTTATATATATTGTATATACACAACAGTTGTGTAAACAAAATGCAATATATATACAAGTATTAAACATTTAAAACACCCAATAAAAAAATTGAGCCTATCTTTGTGAATGCAAAGGGTATTTGTACCACAGGGCACAAAAATATTACCAATACATTTCTGATTTACATGTTGTTGGCAAATTGCCCATCCACACATGTCTATAATGATTCCAAGTTGTAGCTAGGTTTAGAATGGGACATCAGCCTATTTTTTTAAGCAGTTGGGCAGATTTTAACCAAACAGAACACAGATAGTTATGATGAATAAACATAAGTAAGACTGGCACATGATCACAAAGCATGTCCTCCTTTTCGGGGGTAGATTGTGAAGGAGGACTACAGAAACTTGGATAATAATCAAAATGCACTTAAAAACCCAACTTAGTGGATACAAACCTTTTCTTTTTTTCACGGAAACAAATATTTTACTGGGAAACATAATATATATTTAAATCCATAGTTACATAAATATTAACAGAGACTAACCGTGTCATCACTATTGCCTGGTGGTGTGTGGATGGCAGCCAACATTCTCTGTGCATGAACCAACAGTGGGGTTACTTGCTCTGTAAATCTTTCACTATCGTACAGAGAAAGCATGTTTAAATCTTACACATACTCCATATTTACAAGTTTCTGAACAACCTTTATGAATTTATGCACCAGTCAATTTAATTTAGCATGTTACATTTTCACAGAAATCATCATCATCATCAATTGGCTCTACATAAGCCAAAATAATACATAAAAATGATTTGTTCCGATAAATTCCAAGCAGGTAACCTTACATTTTATGATCATTTGAAAGCTAATGAAGCTAATGAAGCTAACCCATCCTGCCTACAGTTGAAATTTCTGCAACCATTGTTAGAAAATGGGGACATGAAAGGGCACATAGGATGATATTTATAAACTCTCACTTCTTCCAAAAATGAGGTAGGAACAACAGTTTTTACCAGTTTTGCCCCTAGTGGATGATGCTACACTGATTTTGAATTTAGAGTTGCTTTTTTACTCTCATGTAGGCTGTGACTTCTTGCACTAAAGTGAGATGAAAACAATGTTGCACTGTTAGGGTCCTTTCACACGGAGTGGACCGTTTTTGATCCGCCCCGTGTGTGTCCGTCGGCTCAGCGGGGATCATCCGTAAATCCCCGCTGAGCTGTCGGCGGACAGGGCGGTCCCCGCACACTATGCAGAGACCGCCCTCTCTCTCCTCCGCTATCCCCTATGGGGAATCGGATGAATACGGAGCGTGTGTCCGTATTCATCCGATCCGATCCTTCAGACAGAAGAAAAATAGGGTTTTCTTTTGTCCAAAAAAACGGATCTTTGCGGACGCGGATCTTTGCGGACGTTAGCCGATGCATCATCGGCTAACGAACGCTATCCCGTAAACGAACTTGTAAAAAAACGGATGAGCGGTCCGTACGTGTGAAAGGACCCTTACTGATGATTCAAAAGCATGAAGCCTATCAATCAGCACCTGACCAAGGTTGGTCCTGGCAACTTTTCTGGTTTGACAAAACCGCCTCTTTTTCTGAAAACCTCCCACTGTGAGCTGCAGGGTCTGGGAGTAGGAGTGTGAGACACAAATGAAGGAGGATTTGGCTCAGTCAGGGGAGGTAAAGGAAGTTTTTCTTTACTTAATGAGGCTTGTGTATTACATATTAACTTGATTTGGTACTTGTTTAGACTGTCGTGCAAGAGCCTTTAGATGTACTTTAACATTTTCATATATAAACTGTCTTGGTGTTTTTCTTGAAAGAAGTCTACAGTTATGGCACTATGATGATGTGGCCAAATACTGTTTAGTGACACTCACTTTGATGTCCCAATATGAAAATTAGTTGGCAGTTATCTATAAAAAGCTGTTGAACAATGAAACTAAATGGTTAGTAGTAGTTTTTAACACTTAACTGAGCTTGCCATGCAATGGTTCAGACAATTTACTTTACTAGTGGCATCCTCCGTACAAATGATCATTGGGAAAATACCCAAGTATTTATTGTCATACTCGTAACTCAGCACTTTTAATTCAATTACTATGGTTTCATGCAATGTGTTAAGGCAGATGATGATTACCCAAAAACGTAACAAGAAATGTGAAAAATTGTGAAACCATTTAGATTTTGGTAATGGAACAGAATCCTAAACCACCAGATTTGAAGTGAGCTATAAGAAAAAAAAGTGAAGTGGTAATATACTTTATTTTTTAAATCTGCAATTAATCTGTTGTTGGAAAAATACATTCTGAGGCCCGGATTCAGAAACAAATTACGTCGGCTTATCTCTAGATATGCCGCTGTAATTTCAAATGTGCGCCGTCGCATCTTTGCGCTGATTCACAAAGCGAGATACGTCGAAAAACATGGCTTCAGCATTCGGTGTTCCCATTATAAATATGCAAATGAGTAAGATACGCCGATTCACGAACGTAAACGCTTCGTATACGAGATTTGCGTAAGGCTTAGGTCCGGCATAAAGTTACCCCTCATATAGCAAGCACAGCTAATGCAAAGGTATGGGCCAGGGAAGGACGCCGTTGAATTTTACGCTGCGTACGCCGTTTACGTTAAACTACGTGAATAGGGCAGTGCGTAGGTTACGTTCACGTCGTAAGCATTGTGCAGACGTATCGTAGGGAGTAGATGCAACGTGAATCTGAGCATGCGCACGCATGCGCCGTTCAATTGGCCATTCGTTTGCATGGGGTCACGCTTAATTTAAATAGATGACGCCCACCTCCTTCCTACTTTGAATTAGGCGGGCTAACGCCGGCCAATTTACACTACACCGCCGCAACTTGCGATGCAAGTGCTTTGTGAATACTGCACTTGCCTCTCTAAGTTGCGTCAGCGTAGCGTAAAGAAGATACGCCAATGTATCTGAATCGCGGCCTTTGACATTTAAAGGGGAAGTATATATAAATATTGTTTCGCTCTACTTCTATGGATTACAGGAATGCAATTCGTCCTGCACTTCTATGACTTGTTTTTAGCCGACTGTGGGCTAAAGCTTGCTGTTGGCTGGCAGCATTCAGCTAGTCCAGGTTCGGTATCAATTTAAGTGCCTGGACCAGCAGTAACCGGAACTCTGCTCTCTGAAGACTGAGAACTGAGCAATCAGTAGTCTTTGATCACACAGTTCTCAGTCTTAAAACACCCATAGTTTTTATCAAGCCCAGCTTGATAAAGTATTTTGTAAGTTTTATACCTGAACTCCACAGGGATATCACATATATAAATATATATATACACAACACTAGCATGTTTTCATTAAATTTATTAAACAGAGGAACTATAATGGTTTTAGGTCAATTTTTATTTTCTTTAAGCTTATACATTTGTAAGCTGGTGTTTTGTATGTGCTTTTCAATACTTTTAAGTAAATATGTCTTATGATGCACAACAGAGGGTTACCAGAGAAAACAAAGAAAACCAGAATGCACAGCGTTTTTTTTCTACAGCTCCCATTAGGCTCAATTCACAAAGCTAACACATAAGGATAGGGATATTTATTTTCAAAAAGTGAAAGTTTTTTTAACCGGGTCCAATGAGATATGAAAAATACCATCCCCTGCCTGAACATAAAGATCCTTATCTTTGTTCAGCTTTGTGAATTGAGTCTTGTCTGTAAAAACCTCAGACTGAGCCACCTCAATTTCGGTAAATCATTGGAGTTCTTTAAACAAGGGACTTCTTTTAGCACAGCTTAATGATTAAAAAAAAAAAAAAACCTTTATCTGTTGGATGCATGGAAGACTATCCACCATTCTAAATATGAAATAGTTTTTATTTACCTGACAAATTCTTTTAACATTTTTTTTTGTCAGACGTAATAAAGAAAATTGTACAAACCACTATGAACACACGTTACAGTTTGTACCCCAGTTTGTCTTTACTTTAGTTTCTTAATAGGACAAGGGAAGAAAGGGACAGCAATCTACCGGTAATTCACGGGGATTATATCACAATTGTATTGTTGCGACATCACTAATCTCCTAGTTTAATCAGCAGGATAGGGGTGCCCTAAACAAACCTGTGGTGCCTGGATAATAATGTGTAACTGGTTGAACAGAATTGCTAAGTTTTAAGCAGGTAGGGTAGGTTTTATATAATATACTGTATAATCTCAACAGTGTATTTAGCATCTTGTCTGTAATTTATTTTTAAGCACCATGCTGTAATTCAGGATGGTGGTCCATGTCAAGAAACTCATCTTTAAATTGCCAAGATAATATTCATGTGCATTTAGATAAAAACTGCTTCCAAATTGCATAAAGCTGTAATAGACATCTTAGATTTATTTGTTTTTCAAATGCAAGGAGACTTACTGAGTCAGTATATTAAACTGGATTGCTACATGAACCAGTGCTTTCCATCTTTTCATGTGATATAAAACTTCTATAGCTTTTAGAACCAGATCACATGTCCAGCGCATATCAATTACTGTGACATCATCAAGCGGATATTCAAAAGTAAGATTTGATCCACCTTCTTCATCAGCAATGCCACCCATGCAGCTGGGGACACTGAATTTTTCATTCTCATCAACAACCTAGGAATACACATTGCACATTGCATGTTAGTTATAAAGAAATTATTTTGCCAAGAAAATAATATATAATAAAATAACATACCACATTTCTCATTTGCAAAACTAAAGTTGCTAATATATATGTTTTTTTAACAGACACCTTAGGGAATAGAATGGCGGCCATTGCAACTTTTTATCTCGCACAGTATTTGCACAATCATTTTTCAAACGCCTTTTTTGGGGGGGAAAAACACGGTTTTGTGAATAAAAAAATAACAAAACAGTAAAGTTAGCCCAATTTTTTTGTATAATGTGAAAGATGAAGTTACGCCGAGTAAATAGATACCTAACATGTCACGCTTTAAAATTGCGCACACTCATGGAATGGCGCCAAATGTCAGTACTTAAAAATCTCTATAGGTGTTGCTTATTTTTATTTTACAAGTTACAAATTTAGAGTTACAGAGGAGGTCCAGTGCTAGAATTGTTGCTGGCGCTCTAACGCATGCGGCGATACCTCACATGTGTGGTTTGAACTGCGTTTACATATGTGGGCGGGACTTACATGTGTGTTCGCTTCTGAGCGCAAGCTGCCGGGGATAGGGGCGTTTAAAAAATATATATATATATTATTTTATTTTTTATTTTACTCAATTTCTTTTATTTTTACACTTTTTTTTACATTTTTTTTTTTTATCACTTTTATTCCTATTACAAGGAATGAAAAAAAACATCTCTTGTAATAGGAATGGTTCGTGACAGGTACTCTTTATGGAGAGATGCAGGGTCAATAAGACCCCACATCTCTCCTCCAGGCTGAAAAGCATTAGATTGTGAAAAAAAATTCACTGATCTAATGCTTTCAGCCGCGATTGCGGCTGTGTTTACATTCCAGGACCCAGGCGTCATAACATCGCTCCCGGGCCTCCGACAATCATAGAGATGACTGGTAACCATCTGGTCACCAGTCTACTCTACGGTTTCCATCGGACGCCGGTGGATCATTTCTCCGTGTCTCCGATGGCAAAGGAGAGCCCGGAGAAGCACCGGATGGCGGCCTATAAGAACGATCAAGCAGTGGAACCGCCGCTATGATCATTCTTATGGTGCAGGGATTCGCTGGCTCAAGAGATGAATATCTGAATGATGCCTGTGGCTGCAGGCATCTTTCAGATATCCCCACTGAAAGTCCAGGACGTCATATGACATCCTTGGGCTGGAAGTGATTAAGCTCTGGAAGTCTCTTCTGATATGTTTTATCCCTCAGATCTTTCATAATTTTTGTTGCCCGTCTCTGGACTTGTTCTCTCTCATCAATATCTTTTTCTAAGTGAGGTTTCCATAACCAAACACAGTATTCTAAATGATGTTAAACTAAATATCTATATCTATTAGTTTCTATTAAAAAATAAAATAAAAATGGGTAAAGATATACTTTAAATTACCTTAATGTGAAGTGGGAACTGCACACATTTTAAAAAGAGTATTTGTACAACTTGTGCAGACTGAAAAATGGCCAATTTATGAGCACTTCATATATTCTCACATAAACATAAATTCTCTTTAACCACTTTGCAACCGCCCTATGCCGAAAGTACGGCTCTAGGGCGGTTGCTGTATTCTAACTGGCCGTTAATTAACGGCCTGTCAGAATCGCGCTCCAGCGCGCCTCCTGAGGCGCGCACACGGGAACATCCGTGACCGCCGGGTCCAGAGGACCCGGCGCATCACGGATCACGGTAAATCGCCGCTGATAGCGGCGGTTTACCACGTGATCGCGCCGTCCAATGACGGCGCGATCAGATGTAAACAGACCGGCGTCATTTGATGACGCCGGTTCCTTCCTCCTCTCTCTGTACCGATCGGTACAGTGTGAGAGGAGAGGGGAGGGAGCGGATGGCAGCGCCAGTGCTGCGGGCTGGATCTGTGACAAATGCAGTCACAGATCCATCCATCCCTCCCTCCCTGCTCAGCCATCCCTGCTGCATATACTCTGCAATACTCACCTGGGCATACTCTGCAATACTCAGGCATACTCTGGCAATACTCTGGGCATACTCTGCAATACTCAGGCATACTCTGGCAATACTCTGGGCATACTCTGCAATACTCAGGCATACTCTGGGCATACTCTGCAATACTCAGGCATACTCTGGCAATACTTTGGGCAATACTCTGGGCATACTCTGCAATACTCTGGCAATACTCTGCAATACTCTGGCAATACTCTGGGCAATACTCTGGGCAATACTCTGGGCAATACTCTGGGCAATACTCTGGGCATACTCTGGCAATACTCTGGGCATACTCTGCATACTCCGCAATACTCTGGCAATACTCTGGCAATGCTCTGGCAATACTCTGGGCATACTCTGCAATACTCTGGGCATACTCTGCAATACTCTGGGCATACTCCGCAATACCCTGGGCATACTCTGCAATACCCTGGGCATACTCTGCAATACCCTGGGCATACTCTGCATACTCCGCAATACTCTGGGCATACTCTGGGCATACTCTGCAATACTCTGGGCATACTCTGCAATACTCTGGGCATACTCTGGGCATACTCTGGGCATACTCTGCAATACTCTGGGCATACTCTGGGCATACTCTGGGCATACTCTGGGCATACTCTGGGCATACTCTGGCAATACTCCGGGCATACTCTGGGCATACTCTGGCAATACTCTGGCAATACTCCGCAATACTCTGGGCATACTCCGCAATACTCTGGGCATACTCCGCAATACTCTGGGCATACTTAGCAATACTCTGGGCATACAGCAGCCCCTGTCCCCGCGAGCTCGCATGCAGAAGCGAACGCATACGCAAGTCCCGCCCACATATAAAAACGGTGTTCAAACCACATGTGAGGTATCTTTATATCATGTTTTGGGGTTTTATGTATTTTTCTAGCAAATAAATGATGATTTTTACATGTAGGAGAGAAATGTCAGAATTGGCCTGGGTGCTCCCTGCATGTTGGGCCTCTGTATGTGGCCGCACTGTGTAAAAGTCTCACACATGGGGTATCGCCATACTCGGGAGGAATAGCAGAATGTGTTTTGGGGTGTAATTTGTGGTATGCATATGCTGTGTGTGAAAAATAACCTAATAATATGAAAATTTGATGAAAAAAAAATAAATCTTGATTTTGCAAAGAATTGTGGGAAAAAATTACAACTTTAAAAAACTCACCAGGCCTCTTTCTAAATACCTTGGAATGTCTTCTTTCCAAAAAGGGGTCATTTGGGGGGTATTTGTACTTTTCTGGCATGTTAGGGTCTCAAGAAATGAGAGAGGCTGTCAGTACTTCAGGTGTGATGAAATTGATCAATTTTCAGGATTTGGTACCATAGCTTGTAGACCCCATAACTTTCACCCAGACTAAATAATATCCAACATTTTTTATTTTTTTTACCAAAGATATGTAGCAGTATACATTTTAGGCCAAATTTATGAAGAAAAATTACTTTTTTGCAAAATTTTATAATAGAAATGAAGAAAAATTATTATTTTTTGCAAAATTTTGTTCTTTTTTCATTTATAGCAAAAAAAATAAAAACCGCAGAGGTGATGAAACACCACCAAAAGAAAGCTCTATTTGTGGGAAAAAAAGGACAAAAATTTCATTTGGTTATAGTGTTGTATGACTGAGTTATTGTCATTCAAAATGTGAGAGCACCGAAAGCTGAAAATTGGTCTGGTTATTAAGGGTGTTTAAGTGCCCAGTGGTCAAGTGGTTAAACTGGTTTTCTAAAAATAACTTAAACGCGTTACTAAACCCACAACAGTAAAATCCATCTATATATGCAGGTAAAGCATGCTTGTTATACTCGCTGTGGAACCCAAGGGTTTAATCCCAGCATTGTGTAAAAAGGTTGTTTGATGCTCTCTGATCCTTCCCTTCTTCCACAATTTCCAATCCATCTTCGGATAGTACATAGTCTTGGGAGCACTATGCACATGCTCAGCTGGTTGTGTATTGGGGAGGAGGGGGGGGGGGTGCAAGTGATCAGCACAGGGCCATTCAACACTGTCCAGACAGAGGGTCAATTTGTCATGCAGCTTCAAAGGACATTTAGAGGAGAATGAAAACTTCTCCTACATGCTTTAACCAGTACTCAGCCGGAAACTGATAGAAGTCACAAGACTGCTATATACTGCTGATGAGAAAAGGTATTTAGCAGTTTATATTTACTAAACCAATTGAATGTAGTTCTATGTACTGTGGGATACCAGATATAGTGAATGTAGGGTTCTGGGTTTAGTAACACTTTAACATAATTATGCATATACAGTGGGGAAAATATATATGCAGATTTTGTAAGTTTGCCCACTTACAAAGAAATGAAGGGTCTATAATTTTCATTATAGGTGTATTCTAAATGATAAAGACAGAATATTAACCAAAAACCCAGAAAAAACACATAATATAAATTGAGTTGCAGTTCAGTGAGTATAATATGTTTTTAATCCACTACTAACCAACAATAATTCTGGCTTTCACAGACTGGCTACAGTTTGTGCTCAGGCGGTACACAGATAAGTCCTGTCAATTTAAGAAGGTGCTCCTAATGACAACTCGTTATGTGTATAAAAGGCACCTGTCCACTTCCATTCAAACTCCCCATCATGGGCAAGATCAAAGAGCTGTCAAAAGATGTCAGGACAAGAGGATCTGCAGAAGGCTGGAATGGGCTACAAGTCCATCAGTAAGAAGCTTGGTAAGAAGGCGACAACTGTTGGAGCAATTTTTCGCAAATATAAGAAATAAATAACAACCATCAATCACCCTCAGTCTGGAGCTCAATGCAAGATTTCGCCTCATAGGGTAAGAATGATCATGAGAAAAATTAGGTATGAGCCCAGAACTACACAGGAGGATCTTGGGAATAATCTCAAGGCAGTTGGGACCACAGTCACCAAACAAACCAACACAATACACCGATATGGATTGAAATCCTGCAGCGCCCGCAAGGTCCCCTCCTCAAGAAGGCACATGTACAGGTCCATCTGAAGTTTGCCAAAGAACATCTAAATGATTCACTGAAGGATTGGGAGGAAGTTCTGTGGTCAGATGAGACCAAAATTGAGCTCTTTGGCATTAACTTGAATCCCTGTGTTTGGAGAAAGAAAAATGCTGACTATAACCTAAGAACACCATCCCTACAGTCAAGCACGTAGGTGAAAACATTATGTTTTGGAGACGTTTTTCTGCTTAAGATACAGGCTGACTTTGCCACATTGAGGGGCCAATGGAAGGGGCCATGTATTATAAAATCTTGGATGAGAACCTTCTTCTTTACTCAGCCAGAGCACTGAAGATGGGTCATGGATGGTCTTACATCATGACAATGATCCAAAACATACTGCCAAAGCAACAAAGGAGTAACACTCAAAAAGAAGAACAATAAGGTCATGGAGTGGCCTAGCTAGACTCCAGACCTTAATCCTATAGAAAATGTATGGAGGCAGCTGAAACTCCAAGTTGCCAAGTGACAGGCAAGAAACCTTAAGGATTTAGAGAAGATCTGTAAAGAAGAGTGGACCAAAATCCCTCCTGATATGTGTGCAAACCTGTTCACCAACTACAAGAAACGTCTTACCTCTGTGCTTGCCAACAAGGGTTCCTCCACCAAGTACCAAGCCATTTTTTGCTTGGGGATCGAAAACTTATTTTACTAACTGCATTGCAACTCAATTTATAACTATTGAATCATGTGGTTTTTTTCAGAATTTTTGGTCTCTATCATTTAAAATACACCTACAACAAAATATATAGATTCCCCCACTGTAAATATGCATTATCATGTGTATTTTTGCATGAATATCATGATTAATATCCAAAAATACATTGTAGGGTGATGATTAGCTCTAAATATTCACATGCACTTTATTTTACTGTAACCGAAAGCTTAATTTTTTCTCTGCATCTACTGCCATTCAGACTTTTCCCAAGCTGCAGTATTTATGACAGTTATTTCTTTATCATTTAATTTATTCATCTTAATTTCTTTAGTTTTCTTATGCCTAAAAGAATATATTTTTTCTTTCTAATACACAATAAAAATGACCTTCAGCCAGGAACATGTACAGATCACAGTGTCTTGAAGACATACGAAAGGTGATTTCTGTTCTTGAGCAAACATAATAAAGGCTGCTTACAGTCAACCCTTTATAAAACAGGCAATGCATGAAAGCTGGGAAAAACAGTAGCTATGAGCACTTTTTATTGTGTCTAAAAATAAAGAATCAGTAAGCAAGTGTAAAATGTTACTGGGAAAGAGTAATGTGTGTTGGCCTTGTACCAGAATTTGTTCAAGACACTAATGAATCATGTGTAGCATGAAAGTAGTGTTTGCCAGCAGCTTTATTCCTCTCTGATTCTCTCTGCTATATGGACATTTTTAATTGACTGTAGTAAATGTAACGTTTTATCTTCAGCTGTCTGGGACAGAACTTCATTTCTCTTGGGAATGCCAAATATTTACTATACAAACATATCTTCTTTGGGGACACATTCACATTTTTACAGTGGTAAGTGTATAATTTTGCAGTCAAATTCGAAAGACAAAATCATCCCCGTGAAGCTGATTTTTACAGCTTGATGAGCAAAGCCACTGCATAACAGGGAGGAGTGATTTGCCTAATACAAGCTTTAGAGTTAAAATTACTTAATTGTGGTCACCGAGTGGCCATCATGCTTGCTTTGATTGTCAGGTCTGAATATTAGTGATAGTCAGTGATGGCAGGTCATTGTTCCTGTGCATCCTCCATGAATCTTCTAACTGAAGAGAAAAAAATGAAATGCAGTGTGCATTAAAATGGTCAGGCCTCCCAAAATATCTGAAAACTATTTTTTTTCAGTACATACAGTTAACTTTTTTTTTGTTAAGACATATGAAGCTCCTATGATGCGATATTTACCTATTCTATTTTTTTGCCAGATACTGGGGAGTTAAATAGGACACAATAAAAAATCATACGTGGACCACATACCTTCAAAGAACCAATGTTTTGCAGGACAAGTATCATGTCAAGGACTGAGTCTGCTGCAAAGTGCAATGGTATCCATATTACACTGTTCAGGAGGTCCCTTGTGATGGGAAAAAATCCTTTAGTGCCATCAAATCCTTTAGCAGTCACCTGCAATTCAAGTACAAGGTTCCAAAGTACACGACACACATTCTGAAGTAATGTCCAGTGTCCTCCTCGATGTGCAAGAACCTGAATATTTGAAAACCAAAGCTTCATCAAGCAGTCCATGGATTAAAATACAACGTTGTTAATCTAAAATGTTTGGTTAAGGTAGAGGCTACTGTATATTCAATGAGAAAAAACTCAGAGTTATAAGTGGAATAAAACAATGTAAATGTATTTACGAGAGAGTTATTGTGTTAAGCTTTTATAAGAGCAGTGTGAAAGCATTTGCGGAGCTTTTTTAGTAAGCTTAGTTGAAACCTTTAAAGTATAACTCCAATTTGTAAATGTTGAATACAGAACCTGAATACGGAAGTCTTGATTGCCACTATAAGCAAGCTGCTAGCAGGCTTTTAGCAGACTTTCAACAAGCTTCAGGTAGTGCTGAAGCCTCTTAGCAGCTTGATTAAAATGGCAACCAGCACCCCCATTAGGATCTGTGTTTAACATTTACAACCTGGAGTTGAATGATACTTTAAATGCTTCAACAAAACTTGCTGAAAGCTCTGAAAATGCTTTGTAAAAGATTGCTGTTAACACTGCTGGTTTCCTATGGAACATGTTCTGTAGTGCAAATCTACAAAATGTAAAAAGCACTAAAAATGCACATGTGTGAATCAGGCCTTAATGTATTGATTGGCCACTAAAGCTAGCTTCAGTGATGAAGTGCAATTACTCTACAGAAGACACTAGCCACACAAGCCCTTAGACATTAATTGTGAGAAGGGGTATTAAAAAACAACAGTTGTATAGCACTGCAAAGTAGAAATCAGCCAACATACAGTATGAGCATATATGGCTGCCACCATTTACATATGTACTGTATTTTCTGGCGTATAAGACTACCTTTTACACTTAAAAAAACTGGCCAAAAAGCAGGGGTCGTCTTATACGCCGGGTCAGCTGCTTGGATGCCTGCTGGATGTGCGGTAATACTGTATGTAGCTTTGACTACATACAGCATATACTGCTTAGCCAATTCCGGTGAGCGATGTATTCAAATGAATACAGAGCCTGCTCGGATTGGAGTAACAACCTCTGACAGCGTGCAAATTATATTGGTGAAATAAAACTAATCCAATAATAAATATCCTTAAGCAGTCTTCTAAGCAGTCCAAATGCAATGATGGATATATGCAAATGATAATGTCCTCTATTAGATAGCTTTCAAGCATATAGGGATTGCATGTAATCTGTCCCAATTGGAACCAGAAGGAGACTTTTAATAATGATCAGTGTCACACAACTCTTCTACACTCTTCTAAACTCCACATTCCTGTATAGTAGGCGTACGGTAAAGATGAAATTGCTACGCTTACCGACTGCTGTAGACCCACAGCTCACCATACGGTGGGGGGTCCCTTGAGATTGAATGGGCTGGATACCCGATCACTAACACCGTGCAGATCTTTCTGTGGATGATCCAGAAGTCCTCGCAGGGAAACAGCCAGGGTTTTCAATAAAGTTGTATCCTCATGCAAGATGGATCCAAACAGGAAATGGGAGATAGGGAAAAAAGGGGAGAAAATCGTCTCCTCATAGTGTAAAAAAAATTATTTAAAAAGTAGGTACACGTTAAAACTAGGGCTGTGCAAATTAACTTTTAATTAATCGATTAATCTTTAATTTTTTTGATCGATCAAAATCTTTTTGATCGATTAACATTTTTTGGATTGGTACTCACCTCTCCGCCGCCTTCTGGGCCTTCAGGGAGTTCTGTCAGAGATCCGGTAACGTCATGGACACCAGCGGGGCTTGCCGTGTCCCTCTGAAGGGCTCCTTTGCTATACCTTTATATTTGCATGCCGGCGGAACCTTACTATCTGCCACACACAAGGGCTGTTACACTTCCCTCTATCAACCTGGGATTCTACAACCATCCACTGGGAATTGTGATAGTTCCATTCATGGGACATCTACATGCCGATGGACTGATGTTAACCTCTCCTCATCTGGATTCAGCAGTGGTATCGTTGTACCGATTTTTATACCAGTATCATACTTTGCTACATGTTTTTATGACTGCTTTTGGTACCGTTTGGTATTACTCGCACCATTTTTACAGTTTATGTAGCTACATCGATTTTATCTCCAGTGCAATGTTTATTTGGTTACTTGAAGACTATAAAAGTTTTAATGCTATTCCCATCTAGCGGTGCCTTTTTTGTATCCTGCTATCCATTTTTCCAGTGGTTGGGAGCTGCACTGGGAATCGGCCTGCAAGGAGATCAGCTAAAAGTAGTTGGATCTGTATGTGCGTTATAATTAATCGAAATTAGTCGATTAATCGATCAAAAAAAAACCGATTAATCGAACACAAAAATTTTGATCAGTAACAGCCCTAGTTAAAACCAATCAAAAAAAGACTTCCTTATTACAAGAAGGAAAAAACTTGTAAAGGTGTATGTCAATAAAAACTTAAATGTCCCAGCACACCACAGCACTATTCCACATCTAGGAGCAACAAATGAACAAAAAAGTCCAGGAAGCGCAAAGAAATTCAGGTAAATTCCAGTGATAATCCCTCATGGGAGTAATTGTGATGACTACTTATAGCGCAAGGGGACTCTTGTTATCCAGTCCTACACCCCAGTTGATGTCTTGTTAGACGAAACCGGTCGGGTTATCACTGGAATTTACCTGAATTTCTTTGCGCGTCCTGGACTTTTTTGTTCATTTGTTGCTCCTAGATGTGGAATAGTGCTGTGGTGTGCTGGGACATTTAAGTTTTTATTGACATACACCTTTACAAGTTTTTTTCCTTCTTGTAATAAGGAAGTCTTTTTTTGATTGGTTTTAACTAGGGTTGTCCCGATGCCTCTTTTTTAGGACCGAGTACAAGTACCGATACTTTTTTTTATGTACTCGCCGATTCCGAATACCGATACTTTTTTTTAAATGCAGCAATGCGCCCCAAATGCAGCCTTGTGTCCCCCCCATATGCAGCCATGTCTCCCCCCAAATGCAGCCATAACTCCCCTCTCATATGCAGTCATGTCTCCCCCCCATATGAAGCCATGTCTCCCCCTCATATGCAGTCATGACTCCCCCTCATATGCAGCCATGTCTCCCCCCCAAATGCAGCCATAACTCCCCCCTCATATGCAGTCATGTCTCCCCCCCATATGAAGCCATGTCTCCCCCTCATATGCAGTCATGACTCCCCCCCCATATGCAGCCATGTCTCCCCCCCATATGCAGCCATGTCTCCCCCCCATATGCAGCCATGTCTCCCCCCCAAATGCAGCCATAACTCCCCCCCATATGAAGCCATGTCTCCCCCTCATATGCAGCCATGACTCCCCCCATATGCAGCCATGTCTCCCCCCCATATGCAGCCATGTCTCCCCCCCAAATGCAGCCATAACTCCCCCCCATATGAAGCCATGTCTCCCCCTCATATGCAGCCATGACTCCCCCCATATGCAGCCATGTCTCCCCCCCATATGCAGCCATGTCTCCCCCCCATATGCAGCCATGTCTCCCCCCCATATGCAGCCATGTCTCCCCCCCAAATGCAGCCATAACTCCCCCCCATATGAAGCCATGTCTCCCCCTCATATGCAGCCATGACTCCCCCCATATGCAGCCATGTCTCCCCCCCAAATGCAGCCATGTCTCCCCCCATATGAAGCCATGTCTCCCCCCTCATATGCAGTTATGTCTCCCTTGCCGTCTAGTTGTTCGGCGCTCAGCAGAACATAACAGCTTTCATTTGAATAGCTGCTGTTCCCTGCCGCGCGTCGTCATGGCCCCTCCCCCTTGTCCGGGCACTTTGATAGACAGATCACCTGTCCAATCCTGGGAAAAGCGCCCGACAAGGGGGAGGGGCCATGACGACGCGCGGCAGGGAACAGCAGCTATTCCAATGAAAGCTGTTATGTTCCCTGGCTTAAGCGCCGAACAGCTAGACGGCGGCGGCAGCGGCAGCAGAAGCAGCTCTCCAGTGATTTTATACATACCTGGGGACTGCTCTGCTCTCCGCTTTCTTCTTCGCTTCCTCTCCGCCTCCTCTCCGCCTCCAGTCCGCCTTCCTCGCTGCCCCCTCAGTCTCCTCTGCGATCGGTTCCCGCCCCCTTTCCGCCCACTCTCTGCCCTCTCTCCGCCCCCATTCCGCCCCCACTCCGGAAAAAAAAAAAAAAAAAGTATCCGGATTAGGCATCGGGGGTATTTGCGGGAGTACAAGTACTCCCGCAAATACTCGGTATCGGACCCGATACCGATACTAGTATCGGTATCGGGACAACCCTAGTTTTAACGTGTACCTACTTTTTAAATACATTTTTTTACACTATGAGGAGACGATTTTCTCCCCTTTTTTCCCTATCTCCCATTTCCTGTTTGGATCCATCTTGCATGAGGATACAACTTTATTGAAAACCCTGGCAGTTTCCCTGCGAGGACTTCTGGATCATCCACAGAAAGATCTGCACGGTGTTAGTGATCGGGTATCGAGCCCATTCAAGCTCAAGGGACCCCCCACCGTATGGTGAGCTGTGGGTCTACAGCAGTCGGTAAGCGTAGCAATTTCATCTTTACCGTACGCCTACTATACAGGAATGTGGAGTTTAGAAGAGTGTAGAAGAGTTGTGTGACACTGATCATTATTAAAAGTCTCCTTCTGGTTCCAATTGGGACAGATTACATGCAATCCCTATATGCTGGAAAGCTATCTAATAAAGGACATTATCATTTGCATATATCCATCATTGCATTTGGACTGCTTAGAAGACTGCTTAAGGATATTTATTATTGGATTAGTTTTATTTCACCAATATAATTTGCACACTATTTGTAATAATGGCGGCATTGTTACTTTGACACATATCACTATTTTTGAATCGTTTTTTCTGGTGGGGATTGACACTCTCACATAACCGGATCTTTATACCCTATTTGGGGTTATCACTGATTTATGGTGGGTATCCCCAGTGGGTGGATACCTCGGTTTAATTGGCGCTGCACTTTTTATATTATTCACTTACAATATTTTCCATTGTTGTGTTGGCTGCCTCTACCCCCTTTTTTTCAATTTTTTTTCACGTATTTTGCATAATACTACTATATGTCACATATTTCTATTTTTTCACTTTGGTTTAGCGCAATATATTTTTATTTAACAACCTCTGACAACCCGAGCAGGCTACATAGAGTAGCCTGCTCGGATTGGCTTTGAGAGTCAGAGAGGCGTGGACTGATGATGTTACAGCCTCTGCCACTCCAAGCAGGCTTTGTATTCATTAAACAATAATTGAAAAGGATATAGGGGATATAGGGGATGGGAAGTGATCTGAGTGGAGATCAGAGATTAGAAAAGAGGGTTACTTTGGGCAACAATAAATGATCGAAAGATATAATAATGATACAAAAATATATTTTAATAGTAGTATCAAAATTAAATAGAAGACTGTAGTAAATTACAGTCTTGCGTAAGTTAAAAAATCATTGTAGCTACAAAGGTGGCTGCTAGATTAAAATAAGAGACCAACACTGACTCACATAAAACAACATGTAACATAGACACCAGTCCGGACGTTAAGGTATATCAGACACCAATAACACGGTAATGTACCAATGACCTGATTAGCCAACATCTTATACAGATCCGATTGAACCAGTGACTAACAGGTCCACATATGCAAATGCCTGAACATTTACATTCAATGAACTATACATGATGGACTGACAGCGCCAAACTTCGGATTCTATATAATCTACCTGCAATTCACTGTATACACTAATTACTTTGATACCAACAGGAGGACACCTACTTGCTATAATCTTTATTTGGGAAATCCTCAGATTACTAGCATCTATCCCGCAGTGTGACTCTGTTCCAACTATATATATTAGATGTGAACATACATGTGTATATATATATACCTAATTTCTGCCATTCAGCATCCCTACTCCTTCCCCCTCCCCCTTCCTGCAATACCTATTCAGCCACCAGTTATTGCAACATTCGACTTATTTTAAGGTTGTATTATTCACAGTGGTGTGATTGCTACGCAACCACTCCCACTTAAACAACCCCTACTATCGTGTATTAACAGATAGGACACTCCAAAAAACATATGATTTTTATTGTTGCATGTCCCTGGTGTCTGATATACCTTAACGTCCGGACTGGTGTCTATGTTACATGTTGTTTTATGTGAGTCAGTGTTGGTCTCTTATTTTAATCTAGCAGCCACCTTTGTAGCTACAATGATTTTTTAACTTACGCAAGACTGTAATTTACTACAGTCTTCTATTTAATTTTGATACTACTATTAAAATATATTTTTGTATCATTATTATATCTTTCGATCATTTATTGTTGCCCAAAGTAACCCTCTTTTCTAATCTCTGATCTCCACTCAGATCACCTCCCATCCCCTATATCCTTTTCAATTATTGTTTATATGACTTCACGGTTACAGCAACAAACCATTATTTCATGTGTGATTGACTCTATACACTGATGTTCGATAGACATCTATAAACTAGTGGTTCAACTTGCATTCCCTTTTCCCCTTACCTCCCTACAATTCATGCTATAATGTACTGTGATCCCTAAGTTCACTTCCAGCAAGTCCACGCATTTAAATTTATATATCTTTTACTTTTTCCGCACCGGCCATTATTGGCATAACAATCCTGGTCAAAACATCCCTCTTCGAGGGATGGCCTTCACACTTGGGGATGACATTGATAGAGAGATTGAATTAGCATTCCAAAGCGATACTCCACAAACTTTTGATAAAGACGAGGAAATTAAAAATAAATTTAAAGAACATAAAAAAATACTAATACGGCACCTCAATAGAAAGTGGGACGTATCATCATTGGAAACATACATCTCCCACAAAATTGTACCGAGGGGATTGCGAGACAAAACAATCCCAGCAGAACACTTACATACAGAGAGCTTCCTACCTAAATGGAAGGAACTCTGTATTAACCATGGGGTAGCCGTAATGACATTGATTGTTGAAGAAGAGAAAAAACAACTAATCTCTATCCAACAACAAATAGAAATAAGTACAGAGGGATTGGACGAATTAAAAGACCAAGACGAATTCATAAAACAAAATGACCAACTCAAAAAGGACATAGAAAAAATTCAGCTAAATTTGAAAATCACTAAACAAGGAAAATTCAAACGAGACGTGTCCGACTTTGATAGGGGCGAGATTTTTGACCTTACCACACGTCGAACACGTAGCAAATCACAAAAACGTCTATCCTGTTCACAGTCACGACAACGTCGTGGAAAATCACATAGTGACACCGAGGAGGCACCAACTAAGTCTGTTATTTTTTTAGACAAGGGGGTTCCTTTGGAAGATCACCAAACACAACCCCCAAAAACAAAGCAAATTGCCCGAAAACCACAACAGACCAGGAACACACAGGCACGTACCAACACCAGAAGTCAGAACAAATAAATATTGCCAATATACTAGAAAAACAGCAAAGTATTAACGACCTCAAGGTCGTTAATCTAACAGACCTGGTACTGACCCCTGATCACCTGACACTATTACAAAAGGGCATGACCTTCTCTCCTGTCACAAATATGGATGAATTTACTGTTTATAAAGACGTTGTTTTATTTCTACGCAAGGTTTTTTATAGGTCACTACTATACACACATGACAACTTTACTCCAGCAAATATAGAACCTTTAGAAACCGATGATCAACTAGCACTTGACATATTGAACTCACTGCTTGATGAGAATTATTCATCAACTATCGAACCCTTAAGGCTAATCAGACGTGCTAATTTAAAAATAAAATCTCTGAAAATGCCAACATTATCCAAGAATAGATGGTTACAAATGTTCCTGGATATGGTTCAAACCGATTTGGGAAAATTAATTGGAATAAAAAACAAGTCGATAATCTGTCTACTTGTGAAAGACAAGCTTTATCTGACTTACAAACCAATAAAAGCATCGTCATTAAAAACAGCGATAAGGGTGGTAACGTGGTATTACTTACCCAACAACAATATGAACAAGAAGCAAAAAGGTTACTAAGTGACTCCCTAACATACCAGAAACTTGACTGTAACCCACTACATACGGTAGTCACGGAATTAAACTACAAACTCACCCTTGCTAGGGATGAGGGCCTTTTGACTGCCAAAGAGTTCAAGTATTTAAAGGTGGTGAACTACAACATTCCCACTTTTTATATAATACCCAAGATCCATAAAAACTTCAATCAACCACCAGGCAGACCAATAGTGTCAGCCTGTAATGGACCTCTTGAAAAACTCGGTAAATACTTAGATGCATTACTTAAAGAAATGGTCATGGACTTGCAATCTTTTGTACAGGACACACAACATGTCCTTACCAAATTGCATGAACTTGACATCTCTCAACAATCAAAAAATGCTATTTTGGTCGGTATCGATGTGGAGTCTCTATACACATCGATACCCCACCAAATAGGCATTAGGGCAGTACAGGCATTCTTGGATTCCACCTATCCAACCTCCGGGCCTCAAAATGAATTTGTTGCTGAAATGCTGGAATTTGCACTCACCAACAATTACTTCCAATTCATGAATTACTTTTATCACCAAATTAGAGTTACCTCCATGGGGGCTGCCTGGGCACCCGCCTATGCTTGCCTCCATCTAGGACAATGGGAGGTGGAAGACGTCTACACGTCCTCACTGTACCGCCGCCATGTACTTACATGGTGGCGGTACATTGATGACGTGTTAATGATCTGGCAAGGCCCAGAAGAATCATTACATCAATTCATGAAGGAACTTAATCACAATGGACGCAACATACATTTAACTTATACCTTTGATATGAACAAGCTATCTTTTCTTGACCTGATGATTACCCTGGAAAATGGTGAACTCAACACCTGCACTTACCGAAAGACTACTGCAGCCAACACATTACTGTATGCTACGAGCCATCATCCACACTGGCTCAAAAACGGCATCCCAATTGGACAATTCTTACGAATTAAACGCAACTGTTCAAATCACGATGATTATCGTCGTGAATGTCATGACTTATATATGCGATTTCGCGAACGGGGCTACTCACATGGTCAAATAAAGAAAGCACGAAAAAGAGCGGCGATCAGGGACCGGACGGACCTGCTCACCACAAAACGATCAATAGACAAATCACCCCAAAAACTTGATAAGCCAATAAGGATCATCACCCCATTTGGCTCCCAATGGGCTGCAGTTAGAACGGTCCTCGAAAAACACTGGGGAATCCTAACTAATGCCCCATCACTAGCAACAATAGTGAGTACTACTCCTAAACTAGTCGCACGTCGTGCTAAAAACATAGGGGACATCTTGATTAGGTCAGAATATATCAGAGAACCTGACCCCAGTTGGCTCACCGACCACCCTCGGTCACAAGAAATGTTTCCCTGTACTAAGTGTCAAATTTGCCCATACGTGCATCGCACGGGCACTTTTTCTGATGCACAAAGTCATAATTCTTATGACATTCGTGACTTAATAAATTGCTCAACAGAACGGGTGATATATATGATCACATGCCCATGTCCAAAAATCTACATAGGGAAAACTAAACGCCCCCTCAGGGTCCGCATTGGCGAACACCTGAGGGAAATTAATGAGAAGGAAAAGTCCCCAGAGAAAGCGCTTGCGAAGCACTTCGCCCAATACCATAATAGGAATTCAGGGGGACTCAAAGTAAAGGGCATATATCGACTTAATCTACCCAATAGACGTGGCGATTTTGATCGCATATTACTGCAAAAAGAAAAATGGTGGATATATCGCCTCAAATCTCTTGTGCCCCTAGGCCTCAACACCGAATTCAATTTACAGGCCTTCCTGGACCCCTAGAACACATCCATGGCCAAGCGCAAAAAGTTCACTTTTAAATATATCAAAAATACTGCATAAATAAATTAGTGTCCTTACGACACTATTTTTCTACTTTGACCCAAACTGTGATTAATATTGATTTCTGATATCATTATCATCCTTTGATATCACTATTACTATTGTTATTATCTTTTTGATATATTTATTAATGTTGTCCATGTTTGTCTAATTCCTATTTGTCCATCCCTATACCCTCTATTATTTCTTACTATTTACAATTTGATTTCCTTGATGTGTTGGTTGCGGTCCTATAGACCCCCTCTATGGGATCGTGACTACTTACCCAATGTTCTTATTTTCTTGAATTAAACAAATAATACTTTTTTAAACATTAAGTATCGGCGGGCATCTCCATACAAGTCAAAGTTTGGCTTTGCATTTGCATATATTCCTGCTCTTCTTTATACATATCTCTTTCAATGTAATCCTCTCACACTAATCCAGTGGATGAGGGATGGCCGGTTACGATCGGAAAAAATTAGCAATCAGCGACCAACGATAAAGAGGCTCGCTATACCGTAATGAATTACGTCCCAGAGGAAGCTACGCCATAGCGCAAGGCGAAACGCGTCGACGTCATTACCTGACGCCCGTCACGTGACGTTACTGACGGTGTGCAGCAAACGGGAACGGAGAAGGAACTGAGACGGAGACGGAGACACCGCCACTGACGGCGGTAAAACATGCAAGTCCGACCATAACTCGAAGTAGCACGGTACATACCGAGCAAATAAGGACTTTCTATACCAAATACTTGTAACGTCAGGACAAACATCCAGGGATACTTGCGGACCACGCCACCTCTACCCGTACGGCATTCATACAGCCGATTCAAACAAAGGTCAGCAGATACCGAGGAATAATGATGGTTTGATTCATATACCCTGATGTTCACCAGCAGTTTGGTAATGTACCTATATTTCATATACTTCGATGACAACCAATAACACGGTAATGTACCAATGACCTGATTAGCCAACATCTTATACAGATCCGATTGAACCAGTGAATAACAGGTCCACATATGCAAATGCCTGAACATTTACATTCAATGAACTATACATGATGGACTGACAGCGCCAAACTTCGGATTCTATATAATCTACCTGCAATTCACTGTATACACTAATTACTTTGATACCAACAGGAGGACACCTACTTGCTATAATCTTTATTTGGGAAATCCTCAGATTACTAGCATCTATCCCGCAGTGTGACTCTGTTCCAACTATATATATTAGATGTGAACATACATGTGTATATATATATACCTAATTTCTGCCATTCAGCATCCCTACTCCTTCCCCCTCCCCCTACCTGCACACCTATTCAGCCACCAGTTATTGCAACATTCGACTTATTTTAAGGTTGTATTATTCACAGTGGTGTGATTGCTACGCAACCACTCCCACTTAAACAACCCCTACTATCGTGTATTAACAGATAGGACACTCCAAAAAACATATGATTTTTATTGTTGCATGTCCCTGGTGTCTGATATACCTTAACGTCCGGACTGGTGTCTATGTTACATGTTGTTTTATGTGAGTCAGTGTTGGTCTCTTATTTTAATCTAGCAGCCACCTTTGTAGCTACAATGATTTTTTAACTTACGCAAGACTGTAATTTACTACAGTCTTCTATTTAATTTTGATACTACTATTAAAATATATTTTTGTATCATTATTATATCTTTCGATCATTTATTGTTGCCCAAAGTAACCCTCTTTTCTAATCTCTGATCTCCACTCAGATCACCTCCCATCCCCTATATCCTTTTCAATTATTGTTTATATGACTTCACGGTTACAGCAACAAACCATTATTTCATGTGTGATCGACTCTATACACTGATGTTCGATAGACATCTATAAACTAGTGGTTCAACTTGCATTCCCTTTTCCCCTTACCTCCCTACAATTCATGCTTTGTATTCATTAATAGAATACATCGCTCCCCGTGATTCGCTCCAGCCCCAGCAAGATTGAAGAAGAATATGGCTCCAGAAGGAAGAAATAGGAAGTGTCGGAAGCCTCGGAAGGGGGGGTCATCTTATACAGTGAGTACAGGAAAAAAATCTTTAAAAAAAAGTAAAATTAGGGGGTCGTCTTATACGCCCGGTCGCCTTATACACCGGCAAATACTGTAATTACAAATAATATGCAAAAAGATATTTTAAACTTCGTCACACACTGATAAGATTAACCATTTTCACATTCCATCTAAATACAAAAAAATACACATAAAAGCTTACCCTCTAAAACGTCTTATTAGAAACAGATTAGGTTATAAAATAAGTGGGCTGTCTGTTGAGATGGAAAATGTATCACTTAGGCCACGTACACACGATCAGACCGGTCCGATGAAACTGGATCAGACGGACCGTTTTCATCGGACCAGGCTGAAGTGGTCTGATGGTCTGATGTGTGTACACACCATCGGACCAAAAATCCGATCAGACCAGAACGTGGTGACGTAGAACACAACGACGTGCTGAAAAAACAAAGTTCAATGCTTCCAAGCATGCATTGACTTGATTCTGAGCATGCGTGGGTTTTTGGTCCGATGCTTTTGCGTACTAACCATCGGACAGATTTTAACCACTTAAGACCCGGACCAAAATGCAGGTAAAGGACCTTGCTCCTTTTTGCGATTCGGCACTGCGTCATTTTAACTGACAATTGCGCGGTCGTGCGACGTGGCTCCCAAACAGAATTGGCGTCCTTTTTTCCCCACAAATAGAGCTTTCTTTTGGTGGTATTTGATCACCTCTGCGGTTTTTATTTTTTGCGCTATAAACAAAAATAGAGCGACAATTTTAAAAAAAATGCAATATTTTTTTACTTTTTGCTATAATAAATATCCCCCAAAAATATATAAAAAAACATTTTTTTCCTCAGTTTAGGCCGATACGTATTCTTCTACCTATTTTTGGTAAAAAAAATCGCAATAAGCGTTTATCGGTTGGTTTTCGCAAAATTTATAGTGTTTACAAAATAAGGGATAGTTTTATTGCATTTTTATAAAAAAAAATTTTTTTTACTACTAATAGCGGCGATCAGCGATTTTTTTCGTGACTGCGACATTATGGCGGACACTTCGGACAATTTTGACACATTTTTGGGACAATTGTCATTTTCACAGCAAAAAATGCATTTAAATTGCATTGTTTACTGTGAAAATGACAGTTGCAGTTTGGGAGTTAACCACAGGGACCGCTGTGACTTTCAGTGTTCCCTGTGTGTGTGTTTACAACTGTAGGGGGGTGTGGCTGTAGGTGTGACGTCATCGACCGCGTCCCCCTATAGCAGGGATGACACGATCGATGCTGCGGCCACAGTGAAGCACGGGGAAGCCGTGTTTACACACGGCTCTCCCCGTTTTTCAGCTCCAGGGACAGATCGCAGCACTGCAGCGGCGATCAGGTCCGCGAGTCCCGCGGTCCCGGTCCCGGAGCTTCGGACCGGGTCACAGGAGCGCGCCGCGGGCACGCGCATGTAACCCACGGCTGGGTACTAAAATCCGTGCCATTCTGCCGACGTAAATGTGCAGTAGGCGGTCCTTAAGTGGTTAAAGCAAGTTTTAAAACTTTGGTCCGACGGACAACGGTCCGATAGGCCGTACACACCATCAAATTGGTCCGATGAAACTGGTCTCCAGACCAGTTTCATCGGACCGGTCTGATCGTGTGTACACGGCCTTAGGCCGCGCACACACGACTAAATAAATCCGATCAAATCGGTCTGACAGACCGATTTGATCGGATTTGTCTGCTGGGCTATTTTGGTTTGATCATGTACACACGATCAAACCAAAATCCCCGCCGGCAGACAACGTGGTGACGTGGCGGTGACGTTGACACCGCCACGTCACCCCGCCAGAAAGTAAAAAACTTCCACGCATGCGTCGAATCCATTCGACGCATGCGCGGGCAGATATGTCCGCTGGTTAGTGTACTAACCAGCAGACATGTCGGACGAACGGGTTCCCAGCAGACAGATTTTAAAGCATGCTTTAAAATTTGTCTGCTGGAAAAACCTGTCTGTCCGCCCGTACACACGATCGAATTTGTCTGCTGAAACGGTCCGTCGGATCGTGTGTCTGCTGAAACGGTCCGTCGGATTGTGTGTACGCGGCGGCCTTAGAGTTAATAACCTAAACCAACCCCAATTTTTCCTTTCATGAGATAATCAATCCAATGCAGATCTCTGCTTCTGAACATGCTAATTTACTGACTGTTCTACTGACCGACACGCTTCAATACTTTGAGTCACTTATCGGAAACAAGCATACAGTTAAGGACATCTACCTTTTCCAATGCACGTGCTTCTTTCATGTCAGTAGCTTATAGAATATTGAAACCAATGGGTCTACATAACAACCAGGCAACAAAAGCAGCCCCTATTACTTCTCTCACCCAGAAGACATAGAAGGCCTATAAAGCTTTCATATGACTATTAGAAAAATACGGCAATAATTTATAGGTACTGTATTTATTGGCGTAAAACACTCACCTTTTTACCCTGAAAATAGAGGGTAAACTGTGCCTGCGTGTATAGTTATACGCAGGGGGCTGTGAAAAGTTTTTTTTCCTGAAACTTCCCTCTTAAAGCTAGGGTGCGTGTTTTACACCTGTGCGTGTTATACGCCGATAAATACAGTATTTAGTGCTAAGTTAAATGTACTACTCTGTAAAACAAACTAAGAAGCAACAACAAGAACTCACTACATAAATAAATAATATATATATGATACTACACATTAAAACTGTATTTTTGATTTACTGATAGTTTGAACATAATAGGACAATGGACCTAACTGTAAGAAAACACAATTCGATATATTATAACATTTAGACAGAGTGTAATAATGAAGCTGCTCAACTCTCTAAATACAATTGTAAATCAATCTTTTTGGTTTCCCACCTCTGGCAGAACTGATAACATGCAAATCAACAACTCTGTAAGTCCAGACACCCTGACAGATTATGAGTCACTAACCCTCATGCAATATTCATATATAAGAATGACTGACAACAGCTCAGTGAAGCACAACTGAGAGCAGGGAAACCTCAATGTTGGCATCATCAGATTGCCTTTGACAGATAACGAATCTAATTTCTGATTGAGTTTATGCTGCATGAACTGCAAAACAGAGACGTAGTTATTGAATTCCCTTTATTACTTCATAGAGAAGGTACCGTTCAGGAGGCAAAAACGATTCAGGCCACTTAGTGACGTTATCATGAATTTTGTAGGTGTCACTCAAATATCAGTAGCAATTCATTTTAAACACTGTGGATATTCCAATTTATGAAATAATTACAGAAAATATTCCTAAACTGAATAGGTATCAAGCTGATATAGTTTTGTTGGGCTGAGATAAAACTAAAGACGTGTACACGCGATTGGTTTGTCCGATGAAAACTGACTTTTTTGCATCGGTGTTAAAAAATAGAACATGTTTTCAATTTTATCTATGGATAAAAAAACTATAGAAAAATCAGATTTTCTGTGTGGAACTCCATCGGATAAAAATCCATGCATGCTCAGAATCAAGTCGACGCATGCTCGGAAGCATTGAACTTCATTTTTTTCAGCTTGTTGTAGTGTTTTACGTCACCGCGTTTTGCCACGGTCGGATTTTTGACTGATGGTGTGTAGGCAAGACTGATGAAAGTCAGCTTCATCGGATATCTGATGATCGGATTAGATTCCATCAGATATGCGATCGTGTGTACAGGGCTTAATACTATACCACATATCTAATCAGCTCTTTAGTGTTCTTCATGTAACTATCTATTGCATAAATAAATACATATAAAAATTCAGAAGAGTCCATGACATAAAAGCAGAATAATTATTGACCATTCTAATGCATTTAATCATTATATTCATCTTTTTGATTAAACAGTTTAATTAAAATAAGCAGAAAGCATATAACAAAGAATATTTTATTTTGAAGCAGATATTTTACATGCCCTACCAGTGCTTTTTTAAGATGATCAAAAACCTTCCCAAGATGCTCCAAAAGTATAATTGAAGACATGTTTAATTTTGCTTGCTCTTTCATAGCTGGGACTGATGTGTCAGTGTCATTGGTCATCTGAGTGCGAGGAGTATCCATATCACTTCGTTGTGTACTCGGCTCTGAATAGTCAGCTGAATCTAAATCATGAGGGAAGAAATAGATGAGTAAGTGTTAGAACAAATGCATACAATTATTACAATTATAATTCAAGTGAACATTGACTACAGCATATGCTTGAGGTTAACACATTTACAGCAAATGTATAATACTGAAAATAATAGGATTGTGATAAACAGATGAGATACACTTAGTCATACACTGTAATATGAAAGATATTCTAAGCATGCAAATTCTTACATCACTGTTCATCACCTACTACTTTTCACAACTTTTATACAGTCATCACAGTACAGCATATTTTAACAAAAACTTGTGGTTAAAGGAGAATAGCCAAAACTTTTTTGTCTGTACTTCTTCTATAGGTGACAGGAGTGGAGTTTATTCTTTCACATGTGTGTATTTTTTTTTCCCACCTATACCCATGCTTCTCTTTTAACTAAACTTATAAACCTAGCTGCAACAACGGCAGGTAGATGACAGATTAAAGTATATGCCAACCCTTACTTTGTAAAACAGACTATTTAATTTCAAACAGAACTAAAATTAAAATATATATACAAACACACTATATTACTCCTGCCTATCTTTACACGCACAAGCACTTTAATGGCACCCCAGTCTTAGTCCATAAGGTTCAATATTGAGTTGGCCCACTATTAGCAGCTATAACAGCTTCAACTCTTCTGGGAAGGCTTTTCACAAGGTTTAGGAGTGTGTCTTTGGGAATGTTAGACTATTCTTCCAAAAGCATATTTGTGAGGTCAGGCACTGATATTAGAAGAGAAGACCTGTCTCGTAGTCTCTGTTCTAATTCATCCCAAGGGTGTTCTATCAGGTTGAGGTCAGGACTCTGTGCAGGCCAGTCAAGTTCATCCACTCCAAACTAGCTCATCCATGTCTTTATGGACCTTGCTTTGTGCACCGGTGTGCAGTCAAGTTGGGAAGGGGCCACCCCCAAACTGTTCCCTCAAAGTTGGGAGCATGAAATTGTCTTGGTATGCCAACGCCTTTAAGTGGATGTAAACCCCCCCAGTGGATGTCACAATGTAGAGTATAAGATTTCCTATCATCTGTGCCCAGTCTTGCCACACATAGTTAATCCAGAGCTGAATAATCCTCTTTTAATGTTCAGTGCAAATTAACAGAATTCCAGATAAAAACTTGCCAAATTATAAAGTTTATTTACATATCTAGCTTGGACATGTTTATCATAACATGAGGTGATCCAAAGTTCATTGTATATTACCAGAATGTGTTATGTGGGGGAGGGGTGGATTTCTCTCTTTTTATACCTCATGTTATGATAAACATGTCCAAGCTAGATATGTAAATAACCTGTCACTCAAAGCAAGGAGAGAGAAAACAGACTTTTTATTTAGGCAGGTTTTTATCTGGAAGGCTGTCATTTTCACTGAACATTAAAAGAGGATTACTCAGACCTGGATTAACTCTGTGTGGCAAGACTGGGCACAGATGATAGGAAATCGTATACTCTACATTGTGACATAAAAACATTTTGGGGTTTACATCCACTTTAAGGGCTCATTTCCACTGGCGTTTTTACAGCCACTTTTCTGAGCGTTTTTTGCAGCTTAAAAAAAGGATTTTTAATAACAGCTTACCTGTAAAATCCTTTTCTTGAAGTACATCACGGGACACAGAGCGCATAGCCATTACATATGGGTTATATGGGTACCTTCAGGTGTGGACACTGGTGTAATCAACTTCACAGGAAGTTCCTCCCTATATAACCCCCTCCCACTGAGAGTGCTTCAGTTTTGTAGCAAGCAATTTCTCCGAGGTTACACAATGTTCCCCAAAAGAGGGGTGGGAGCTCTGTGTCCCGTGATGTACTTCAAGAAAAGGATTTTACAGGTAAGCTGTTATTAAAAATCCTTTTTTCTTTATCGTACATCACGGGACACAGAGCGCATAGCCATTACATATGGGATGTCCCAAAGCAATGCTCCATGAAGGGAGGGAGACCGTAAGGCCAAAAATAGCCAAACAAAAAACATTATCAGGAGGTAAAATAGCTCCACCAACAGAAAAAAGGGGGCGTGAACCGGGCCAGAGGATTCTATACTGCTGCCCGTAGGACCGCCTGCCCAAATGCTGCGTCCGTAGCCTTTGCGACGTCCAACTTATAAAATTTAGTAAACGTATGTACGGAAGACCAGGTTGCCGCTTTGCAAACCTGTGCCATAGAGATCTGATGGTGTGCCGCCCAAGAGGCACTCATGGCCCTCGTAGAATGGGCCTTAACTGATAAGGGAGGTGGAACGCGCTTCAGGCCATAGGCCTGAAAAATCAGCTGCTTAATCCACCTAGCCAAGGAAGACTTGGCAGCCGGCTGACCCTTTTTGGGGCCATCCGGAAGAACGAAAAGCACATCTGTTTTCCGAATCTTCTCTGTAGCCTTGAGATAAACCCTCATGGCTCGGACCACGTCCAAAGTATGAAGCAGTCTTTCCTCTCTGGACTGGGGAGTAGGAAAGAAGGATGGTAGGACTAGGTCCTGATTCAAGTGAAAACTGGATATGACCTTAGGAAGGAAAGAAGGATGAGGCCGCAGAACCACTCTGTCCTTATGCAGAATCAGGTACGGTTCCCTGCAAGACAAGGCTGCCAGCTCGGAGACCCTTCTGGCCGAAGCCATAGCCACCAAGAAAACCAACTTTCGGGTTAGCAGCACAAGAGGGATTTCTGTCAGAGGTTCAAACGGCTGCCTTTGTAAAGCTGACAAGACCAGATTTAAATTCCAGGGGCAGAGGGGAGCTCTAATAGGGGGATTTACATGCAAGACCCCCTGCAAGAAGGTTTTCACAAGCGAATGCGTGGCTAAAGGCCTTTGGAACCATATCGATAAGGCAGACACCTGCCCCTTTAGAGTACTAAGAGCCAACCCCTTGTCAACGCCAACCTGGAGGAATCGCAAGATCCTGTCAATAAAAAACTTGCGAGGATGCCCTCCTAGAGACTCGCACCACTCCACATAGGTCCTCCAGACTCTGTAATAGATATTTCTAGAGACTGGTTTTCTAGCCTGAATTAACGTAGATATGACCTGGGCTGAGAGGCCTCTGCCCTTAAGAATTAGGGATTCAGCCGCCAAGCCATCAAATTTAGCTGCTGTGAAGCAGGGTGGTAGATCGGGCCCTGAGACAGCAGATCTGGGCGCAGGGGGAGTGGCCACGGTGCCCCTATTGACATCCTCACGATGAGTGCGTACCAAGCCCTTCTGGGCCAGGCTGGGGCCACCAGGATCACCGGCCTGCGCTCCACCCTGATCCTTCGTAGAAGGCGGGGAATCATCTGTAGTGGAGGGAACGCATACAGGAGAGAAAACTGGTGCCAGGGGCAAACCAACGCATCGGTCCCGTAGGCCGAGGGATCCCTGGCTCGGGATACGAATTTGTCCAATTTCTTGTTGAATCTTGTTGCCATGATGTCCACATCGGGAACTCCGAATCTTTGGCAAATCTCTTGGAATACCTGGGGGTGAAGAGACCACTCTCCCGGGAGTAACTGTTGACGACTCAAAAAATCTGCTTGAGAATTGTCTATCCCTGGGATGAACACTGCTGAGATGCAGGGTACATGGGCTTCGGCCCATGAGAAAATCAGGTTTACTTCCCTTTGAGCCGCTAGGCTCCTTGTGCCCCCCTGGTGGTTTATGTATGCCACCGCCGTGGCATTGTCGGACTGTATCCTTACTGGCAGACCCTGCAGGAGGAGAGTCCAGGCGACCAGGGCCAACCGAGCAGCTCTGATCTCTAGGACATTGATGGGAAGCAGACTTTCTGCCTCTGACCACTGTCCCTGCTGGGTCCGTTTTCCTAAGATTGCCCCCCAACCTGTTAGGCTGGCATCTGTGGTTACTATTTTCCACGTGATGGGGCAAAAGGTTCTCCCTTTTGACAATTTTTGAGGGACCAGCCACCAGTACAGGCTGCGCCTGACCCCTGGGGAAAGACCTAATGGACGGTCTAATGCCTGTATGGACCTGTTCCAAGCAGAGAGAATAGCTGCCTGGAGAACTCTGGTATGGATCTGGGCATAGGGCACTGCTTTGAAGGCGGCTACCATCTTTCCCAGCAGTCGCATGCATAGGCGAATAGTCGGCCTCTTTTTGCCTAGGACTATTTGAATTGTTTGGGTCAATGACCTAATCTTTTCTTGAGGTAAAAATATCCTCTGGCATTCTGTATCTAACCGAAGGCCTAGATATTCCAACTGTCTTGTGGGTTGCAACCTTGATTTTCCTTGGTTCACAACCCACCCGAATTCTTGTAGATGCCGAACTGTGCGGACTACTGCATGATTGAGGTTGGAAGCTGATCTGTCGATAACCAGGAGATCGTCCAGGTATGCCAGGACCAAAATGCCTTCTGTCCTTAGGACGGCTAGCACCGGGGCTAACACCTTTGTGAATACCCGCGGAGCTGTTGCCAACCCGAAAGGGAGGGCTACGAACTGGAAATGACTTTGATCTATCATAAAACGAAGAAACTTGTGATGTGCTGGGTAGATCGGCACATGCAGATATGCATCCTTTATGTCTATAGATGCTAGAAAGTCGCCTTGATGCAGGCTGGCTGTCACTGAACGTATGGAATCCATACGAAAGGTCTGAATCTTTAGAAAGCGATTTAGGCGTTTGAGGTCTAGGATAGGCCTGACGTCGCCATTGGGTTTTGGTATTACAAAAAGGTTGGAGTAGAATCCCAGACCCCATTCTTGGGTTGGTACTTCTACAATTACTCCTTGGAGCAAGAGGCGATCCCACGCCTTTACGAGAGAGGCCCTCTTTAATGGGTCGCTTGGAAGACTTGACCCCTGAAAATGAGGAGGGGGGATTTCTCGAAACTCTAGTTTGTAGCCTGTGGCTACCACGGACCGAACCCAAGAGTCGGGAATTCTGGCCTTCCAGACTTCGGAGAAAAACTGAAGTCTTCCCCCCACCCAAGAGAGTGGGGGCGCCCCTTCATGAATCTGACTTGATGACTGGTTTAGCCGGCTTGCGAGACCAGGGCCTCTTGTTTGCCGCGGCTTGTCCCTGTGGGCGGCTATTAACTGCTGAGCGCCCGGGAGGCCGTCGATACTGACGGGAAGTCGAAGGGGCCGAGCCTGCAAAGGCCTGTCGTTTAAACGCGGGCCCACGCGGTCTTTTCTTGACCGGTAAGGAAGAACTTTTACCACTTGATATGGTTTGGATATATTTATCTAGGTCTTCACCGAATAGTCTTCCCCCATGAAAGGGAAACCCTGCTAAAAGCTTTTTGCAGGGTGCCTCTGCTGACCAGTTCTTTAGCCACAAAAGACGACGCATGTGAACCACCAGCAGAGATAAACGGGATGCCTGTTGGATGGAGTCCTTAATAGCATCTACTGCAAAGCAGAGAGCCCTAGGGAAATCTGCTAATTCACGAGTTTGCTGAGCCGGCATGTCCTTTACTATCTGTTTTGCCTGATCCTTTAAGGCCTGACAAACGCCAATGGCTGCTACCGCTGGCTGAACCATGGCACCTACTGTGGTGAAAGAAGCCTTCAGTAGGGTCTCTAATTTTTTGTTGACCGGATCCTTGAACATCTGGACATTTTCAACCGGACAGGTCAGGGATTTATTCACGCAGGAAATGGCCGCGTCCACTGTGGGGAGTGCCCATTTCTTTAAAAATTCCTCTTCCATAGGATAGAGAATAGAGAACCTCTTAGGAGGGATAAAGATCCTATCAGGTCGAGCCCAATCCTGGTAAATCACGCTCCGCAGAAGGGGGTGAATCGGAAAAGACACACAAGTTAATGGAGCCTTTAAAGAACCCAAAGAGGATACCACAGGGGCTACTAGTTCTGGCACTGGAAGTTTAAAAGCAGTGCGAACCATATCTGTCAAAGACTGGATCCACAGGCTCTCCGCTTGAGAGGCCGAAAAATATTCATCTACAGTGGAACCTTCCATGTCTGAACCGTCGGGACTTGGGTCCGCTTGATCCCCTTGTGGGTCCCGTTCCTCCGAAGAGGAGACCTCCGCATCTGAAAACACCAAACTAGGTGAGGGGGATCTAGCCCGTTTGCTACTTGGCAAAGGGCGGGCAAACAAAGCAGTTAACCTTTTCTCTAGCCCACCCAGGGTGGTCGCTAGCATTTCTTCCGTTACGTAAACGGGAATGGGTGGATCGGGGGCCGCCTCTGCCCCCAGCACCCCCAATGGCTCTTGTACTATGCTACTCGGTGGTCTAACTGGTGAGGGTGGGGCCGTTGAAGCCTGGCCCAAATCCTCTGACCCCGATGGAGACCCCTTTTGTTTCTTGGCACCTTTTGCAGCCTTGGCTGGTCCTGATCCCTTTGGAGCCATTGCACAACCTTGAGTCACCCCTATAGCCAACACCTGACTGTTGTAGCTAGGAGTAATTAATATGAGAACAGGCTGAGGAAAATGAAAAATTTTGTATATATATATATATATATATTTTTTTTTTTTTTTACCTGCCTGGGAGGTGGCAATACTGAGGAAAACCTGTGAGTATTGCAACACCAATGCCCGTTAGCCGGAGTCCAAGGTTGACTCAGATACTGCTGGATCTCAGGCTGAGTCCCTTTAAGCAAAAAAACTTTTTTTTTTTTTTTTTTCTGGTCAATAGTGGAACTAAGTCCTAGACCTGAAGATCCACAAACCGCCACTGGGTGTCACTGTGGCCAAAAGACCCAGCTGCGCGCTCTGTGTCCTTCTTCCTCTGCTTCCAGGAGGGAAAAGACCAGCCAGAGAAAACGTTTTACTTTAAACTGACCCTGACGCTGCTGGCCCGCCCCCCCCAACGCACGTCGACGCTATAAAAGGCGGCGCTGAAACAACATGGAGGAAGCAGAGAGCAGAGGAAAAGCATGGACCAGCGCTAGCAGCACCAACAGACACCAGGTAAGCACTAATCCTTACTGTAGTGCACACAGAGAGGAAGCTGTCCCCATAGGCTTCCTAAGAAACAGGAGTTTTCACCAGCAATTCCCTCTTTACAGTACGTGGGGCTGCAGTATCAATGCTAACAGGCAGACCTGGGGTGAGTAGCAAATATATATCTTAAACAAGTATACATATATCTACATGTTATCTGGGTAAACATTAGTACATCCCATCCTGCCTAAAAAGACATAGTGGAGATAGTGGCTGATGCACAAGCATACCATTAGCCAACCCAGAACCCCCAGGGGGATACCTACTGTCGAACCAAGTCCCGCAGGTTCCCTCTTACCTGCTCCACGCCGCAGGGTATTGCAAAATGCAAGAGGCCCAGCCTTCCCCCATCTCCGTGGGTATTGTCTTGGACCTTCAGGGACCGGGGTCCTGCGTTAAGGAACCCACACCCCTGGACCTATATAGCATCCTGGCATCAGTAGCGTTTAGTTCTTGGAAGAGACTAAGGCACTGGAGCCCAGAATCCAGCCCTCCAAGGAGAGGCATTATAGGCAAAACCCCACTCCAGCAGGGCCCGGGTACCGTACACCTTGGCTTTGAAGCACTTCGGACGGATCCGGCTAGCTATCCTGGGTCCCGAGACCTCCGAGGGACAGCTAGACGTGACCAACACCTAAGACACTGGCGAAAAAACTGAAGCACTCTCAGTGGGAGGGGGTTATATAGGGAGGAACTTCCTGTGAAGTTGATTACACCAGTGTCCACACCTGAAGGTACCCATATAACCCATATGTAATGGCTATGCGCTCTGTGTCCCGTGATGTACGATAAAGAAAACGCCTGTCCATGTTAGTCTATGGCCTCATGCCCACCATGACGTTTTTGAGCTGTAGATGGCTGAGACGTTTTTAAGCTGCAAAAAAAAAACGCGGGACCAGGGCGTTCTGAAGCTCCAGCAATAGAGCTGTAAAAACGGCAGACATTAAAAAACGCTCAAAAAACGCTGCCACAGCGTTTTTAAAGCTCCAGCTCAAATTTTTTTTTTTTTTTTCTAAAATAGACATGGACAGGCGTTTTTAAGCTGTAAAAAACGCTCAGAAAAGTGGCTGTAAAAACGCCAGTTGAAATGAAGCCTTAGGCCGCGTACACACCATTAAATAAATCCGATCAAATCGGTCTGACAGACCATTTTGATCGGATTTGTCTGCTGGGATAGATTGGTTTGATCGTGTACACACGATCAAACCAAAATCCCCACCGGCAGACAGCGCGGTGACGTGGTAGTGACGTTGACGCCGCCACGTCACCGTCACCAGGAAGTAAAACACTTCCGCGCATGCGTCAAATCCATTCGACGCATGTGCGGACAGATATGTCTGCTGGTTAGTGTAGTAACCAGCAGACATGTCGGACGGATGGGCTCCCAGCAGACAGATTTTAAAGCATGCTTTAAAGTCTGTCTGCTGGAAAAACCTGTCTGTCCGCCCGTACACACGATCGAATTTGTCTGCTGAAACGGTTCCCTTCACTGGAACTAAGAAACGGTTCCCTTCACTGGAACTAAGAGGCCAAGTCCAACTCATGAAAAACAACCCCACACCATAATCCCCCCTCCACCAAATGATTTTGACCAGTGCACAAAGCAAGGTCCATAAAGACATGAATGAGCGAGTTTGGGGTGGAGGAAATTGACTGGGCTGCAATTTTCTTATAGCCTAGGCCATCTTTATGTAGAGGAACAATTTTTTTTTTTATGATCATCACAGAGTTCTTTGCCATGAGTTGCCATGTTGACCTTCCAGTGAACAGTATGAGAGAGTGAGAGCGATAACACCAAATTTAACACACCTGCTTCCCATTCACATTTGAGACCTTGTAACACCAATGAGGTAAAATGGCGAATTGGGCCCAATTTAAAATCTTTATTTAGGGGTGTACTCACTTTTGTTTCCAGCAGTTTAGACATTAATGGCTGTGTGTTATTGTAGTTATTTTGAGGGGACAGCAAATGTACACTGCTATACAAGCTGTATACTCACTATTTTTACATTGTAGCAAAGTGTAATTTCTTCAGTGTTGTCACATGAAAAGATAGAATACAATCAGGGCTGGCATCAGGGGGGTACAGGCAGTACACCTGTAAGGGGCCCAGGGGTCCCCAGGGGCCCAGATGGGAACCCCCCCCCCCCCCTTTTTTTTATAAAAAAAAAAATATTTTTTTAATATATTTTTTTTTTATTTTTTTTATTAAAGGGCCATTTTTTTAGGGGTCTGGAGGTCCCCAGGGCCCCAGATGACAACCCCTCTGTTTTTATTAGGGGGTTCCCACCTGGGCCCCTGGGGACCCCTGGGCCCCTTACAGGTGTACTGCCTGTACCCCCTTGATGGCGGCCTTGTATATATATATATATATATATATATATATATATATATATATAATTAAAGGACCCAGAGGTTCCCAGGGCCCCATGTGACAACCCCCCATTTTTTTTTAAATAAATGTTTATTTTTATATATATATATTTTCATTTAAGAGCCCAGAGGTCCCCAGGGCCCTGGATGGCAACCCCCCTTTTTTTTATAAAAAACATAAAAAAAATGTTCTTATATATATATTTTCTATTAAAGGGCTCAGAGATTCCCAGGGGCCCAGAGGTCTCCAGGGCTCGGAGGGCAACCACCCTTTTTTTATTTTTTATAGAAAAAAAAATGTTTTATTTATTTTTTATTAAAGGGCCCAGAGGTTTCTTTTTTTTATTTATATATTTTATTTTTATTTTTAATAAAGGGCCCAGAGGTCCCCAGGGCCCCCGGATGGCTACCCCCCCCTTTTTTTATACATATTTTTCTTTATCTCTTTTTTTTTTGTAAAGGGCCCCCCCCACGTCTTAATTTTCTCAATTATCGACAGCACCCCCCCCCCCCCCCCGGTTCTTCTCTGCTCCAGGGGGCCCATGTCTGAAACTGTGTAAGGGGCCCCATAATTCCTGATGGCGGCCCTGAATACAATATTTTCAAAAATGTGAGGGGTGTACTCACTTTTGTGAAATACTTTGTGTGTGTGTATTTTATATATATATATATACTGTGGCACCCTATGCGACCTTAATGCTTAATTTCCATGGACGTTTTTACAGCCACTTTTTTAGAGCCTTTTTTACAGCTTAAAAACGCCTGTCCATGTTTTTGAGTGTTTTTGTGCGTTTTTGAGCATTTTTTTAACGTCTGGCTCTATTGCTGGAGCTTCAGAACGCACTGGTACTGTTTTTTTTTTTTTTGCAGCTTAAAAACGTCTCAGCCATCTATAGCTCAAAAACTTTATGGTGGGCATGTGGCCATAGACTAACATGGAGAGCTGTTTTTAAGCTGTAAAAAACGCTCAGAAAAGTGGCTGTAAAAACGTCCATGGAAATGAAGCCTAAAGATTGCTGGTTTAAGCAAGTTTTTGTAGAGAAAGACATGCTGAATGCACAGCTGTGTGTTGGGCTATTTAATTGTGACCTGACTATGGCTCAGGGCCCCACCCAACAGACAGGAAGTCTGTGCTGGGAGTCATGTGGACTCCCATCCCTCTGAGAGGAGTCAGACGCTGCATGGGTGCAGCCAGAGTATGCATGTCTGCAGGAGGCAGATGTCATTGGTGACTGAGCAGCAAGGTCCTGATCAGGAGTAAGCTAGGAGAGAGTTTAACTCTAGGTAACTCTGTTTGTTCTGAGGAGCAGACCTAAGGCCTAGCCTAAAGGCCTGAAACAGCCGGATGGCAAGAATGAAAGCCAGGAGGCTAAAGTGTTAAGTATGCAAGATACAGTAATAGTGGAACCCCCTGTGAGAGCTACTGATGTATTTGTGAACTTTTTTATGCTTTTAAATAAAAGTGAGCTACCAGGCCCTTAAAAATTCAGTTCTGGACTGGCATACTCACTAAAAAAACGCACCTACCATTGGAGTCTGATCACCCTAATCTTACAATACTCACTCATACACACTATTACAACTACAAGTGCAAAGTACACTTGGAAGTGCAGTTGCTGTAAATCTGAGGGGTAGATCTGAAATGAGGGGAAGCTCTGCTGATTTTATTATCCAAATCGTGTGCAAGCTAAAATGCTGTTTTTTATTTTCCTTGCATGTCCACCTCAGATCTACAGCAAATGCACTTCCAAGTGCACTTTCAGTGCAATTTCAAATGCACTTTGCACTTGTAGTTTGCACTTGTGGAATTTGCCTTTCATAAATAACCCCCAATGCCTGACAGCTAATACTGTTTCATACTGTATTTCTTTGATAATTTGTGGTATTTCATTGATAATGTGTAACAAGGTTACACAATTCATACTAGTAAAATGTTGCGGAAACATTTATACTTTTTCTTGAGATGTGAAAATGTGCTCATCTAATATCAGCCTTTATGAGAAGCAAACTACATTTACACAATAAAGGAAACATTAGCACATTACCTAAAGTAATCAACTGACAAATGGCTTTCATTTATTACATCATCATCATCAGCAATGTATAAATAAAAGTCATCTGTCAACTGCCTACAAAATTGTGGGTTGTCGGAAGACACAACACTGTTTAAGTGATTTCAGCAGCAGCATGGTGAAAAGCATGTCTTTTTCAAAATGCTCAATGCACAGTCACTTAAAAGTGAAGCTATTACACAGCCAATTTGCAATTCAATGGAGGCATTTTGAGAATGCAATTACAATCGTAATTAAATGCAAAAACACAGAATAATATTGGATATTGTAGTTGAAATTTATAAAGTGTTTACCCGTTAGCTTGGCATCTGGTGGAAGATCTAGTTTAAGTGAGGGATGAAGGTGACCTGGGCTAGACACTTGCTCATCCGCAGCTTTTGTTTCAGTTGCCATGACGACAGTGCCAGCATGATGCAAAGTGAATAATTCAGGATCTAGAAGTCTATAGCGGCACAAACACGGAAAAACACATGTATGGAACCAAAACAAATGTTAATTCCAAGCAATTAATTCAGTCACAACAGCTTAAAAAAAAACAGACACTTTTCCACTTAACTAACAAGTTAAAACTAGAGAGCAGGTACTATTGAAGTGGGCTACAAAAAAAAACAGCTTTTGCAAAGTAAGATTCTTAAAATAACCCAATACTTATCCTTAATGAATAATATAAGCTCTGGAGGCATTTCCAGAATCTAAAGGTTTAGCCTGGAAGCAGATTGCTCTGTCTCAGGCTAGCCGCTGTTCTTATATAGCATCGTGTTGGCATTGTTTTAAAATCATGTTTATCAGTGTTATCCTGGGCATGGATTTCGATTTACTGCTTGCTAAAACAGCCTTTCCCTTGCATGTCCATGCATTGGGTTTCCCTTATGACAGGAGCAACAGGCAAATTCAGTCTAAAGTCTCAGATGGACTGATTTTCATTGCTAGAATGTGGAATCACTTTGTTTTATCACCTTCAAAAGCAACATGGTGACACAATATAGTGATTTTACATATAAAATGTCATTACGAAATAGAAGTATACAGGCTTTCATATGCCAGCATGTTTTTTAGGTTATGCCAAGGCAGATAAAGTCTAGTCAGACATAAAGCTTCTCATACATTGGCCAAAGTAAATGGGTTTAGGAGAAAAATTGGCTCCGTGGAAAACCGATATCTGACTGGACATGAACCAAGTGAGATGGAAAATCCAGCTGTACAAGGGCTGCATCTGGCAGTTTATGAGGACATGGTATATCTGCTTCTATTGTCTCTTGTCCAATCCAGAGGCCTTGGTTTTCGATGCCAAGTGGACAGATCTTTCAGGATTGGAAATAAACCTTATGGCAAAGTATGTTTAAATCCAGCTGCTGTGCCCTGTGTTTCTCTTGTTTGTTTGTATAGTCATTAGCAGCTAAAAGATATTTCATTTAACACATATTATATAAATATAATTTTCTACTTTACATTCAATAGCATACATGTGTCTCTGATATATTAATCTCTCATTAGCTAGATGTTTTGCTAATAACCCCTATGTGGGCAAGAATCCTAAACAGGAGGTATTTTATTAAAACAAAACGAATCTAAAACCAAGATCAAGACTATTAGGGCCCTTTTCACACCATAATTAATAAATATAATTATTACTAGTGCCATACAACATTAGAATTCTACTATACACTCGACCGGAAATGTACGATTGCGGCCTCGTACAGTTTAGCTGCTCCATCGAATCTTCTTAGAACATTCGACAGACACCATAAGCCTTCAATGACAGATTCAACCTTAATTATTTCGTATTTTCGGACTAATGCATTTTTTAACCACTTGCTTACTGGGCACATAAACCCCCTTCGTGCCCAGGCGAAATTTCAGCTTCCGGCACTGCGTCGCTTTAACTGACAATTGCGCGGTCGTGCGACGTGGCACCCAAACAAAATTGGCGTCCTTTTTTTCCCCACAAATAGAGCTTTCTTTTGGTGGTATTTGATCGCCCGTGCGGTTTTTTATTTTTTGCGTTATAATGAAAAAAAGAGCGACAATTTAAAAAAATATATATTTTTTTTACTTGTTGCTATAATAAATATCCCATTTTTTTTTTTTTTTTATATTTTTTTTTTTCTCAGTTAAGGTCGATACGTATTCTTCTACGTATTTTTGTAAAAAAAAAAAAAAAAATCACAATAAGTGACTGCTTTGCGCAAAAGTTATAGCACCTACAAAATAGGGGACATAATATTTTTATATTTTTTTTTTTTACTAGTAATGGCAGCGATCTGCGATTTTTATTGGGACTGCGATATTGCGACGGACACATCGGACACTTGACACATTTTTGGCACCATTCACATTTATACAGCGACCAGTGCTATAAAAATGCACTAATTACTGTATAAATGTGACTGGCATTGAAGGGGTTAACACTAGGGGGTGAGGAAGGGGTTAAATGTATTGCCTGGGTGTGTTCTAACTGTGTGGGGGGAGGGGGGTGACTGGGGGAGGTGACCGATGCTGTCTCCCTATGTACAAGAGAAACAGCATCAGTCGCCTTTCACTGACAGGACGTGAAGCTCTGTGTTTACACTCAGAGCTCCACGTCCCTGCTCTCTCACCGACGATCGCGTGTACCTGACGGACATCGCGGCCGCCGGGTACACGCATCGGATCCTCGGTGATGCGTCGGGACTGTTTTTCCCCGCCGCGCGCCACCCCGTGGCGCACGCGGGGAATTACAAGTAAATCACGTCCAAAGACGTGACCCCGGCGCCTCAGGTCCGCGCTGCTGACGTATTCTGTCAATAGCGCGGACCTGAAGAGGTTAATGAAACAAAATAAATAAAAACGAATTTCGGGAGTAACTAAATAAATACATTTTTCTGACGAAAAGGAAATTCCCAAATGAAATATTTCTGTGTGCACATGTCTAATAGATTCCACATTATGCTCCAATAGAATGCCAGGACAAGACCCAGGGGGAGCACTTTACAAGAAAGAATAAAAAAGATGATATTTGCAGATTAAGTTTAGATGGAGGAGGATAATTTAGGGTTACAGGTCCACTTTATAATCAAAGCATTTTATTAAATGAAATCCCACCTGTAAAACATACATCTATCTCCACGATCAATATTACACCTAATAATAATTTTTTTTTAATTTTGGCGGAACGTAGAAAGTACATAGGTTTTTTTAATATAATTTCCAGTCCCAGGTGTTTCTTTTATAAATACTTCCTGTGAGCTCATGTTTAATTGTAAAGTGGTACAGAGAACCCCTAATAAGTATAGTTTAGGGGCAAAACCTTTGATCATTTATTTTTATTGAAAAAAGTAAGGAAAAAGTGTTTAAACAAAAAAAGCCAGTAGCTTAGAAATCTTGATGTAATTTTGGATCATTTGAATATTTTTTTCATTGAAATATGACTTTGATAGCTTAAACACAACTCACCAATAAATTACCTGAAAACCAGTCTATGTAAGCAAATGTTGACAAAGTCTAGTGAACTTAAATTGCTTTCTTTCACTGAAGCATGATGCCTTATATTGGGGGTGATTAACTCTTTGAAGTACGAGGTACACTAACATACTGTGGTTTACCCACTTTCCTTGAGGTTAGCTGCGCTTTGCCATAGACAGCTATAAATATCCTGCAAGTGTGGTGCACTTTCAGTAAGTGCACCAAAATTCCTGCGTTCAGTTTGAAGTTCAGGGCTACATCAGAGGGCTCCAAGGGCCATGGGTTGAGCATCCCTGCCTAATAGTTGAGGACATTTTTAGATATATTTTATTTTTTGTTCTAACCCTAGCAATCGAAGAGTTATCTCTCCTAGCAACCTGCCCAAAAATATCTTTACTACCCCGGTGTATCTACAGATACACCGGCGTAATTCGAATTTCCCGCCGGCGTATCGTTGTTTTCTATCCAGAAAACATGATACGCCGGATTTACGCTAAGATCCGACCAGGGTAATAATCTTACACCGTCGGATCTTAAATGTAATGTTACGCCGGCCGCTAGGTGGCGTTTCAGTCGATTTCTCATTTGTCTATGCAAATGAGCCTGATACGCCGATTCCCGAACGATTTTGCGCCGCCTCGTCGTCGTTTACATAAGCATAAACTTACCCCTGCTATATGAGGGGTAAGTTTACGTAGGTCCGTCATATGCCATGTTAAGTATGGCGTCGGGACAGCGTCGTCTTTTTCCGTCGTTTACGTCGTTTACTAAGTCGTTCACGACTAGGGCTTTACGTCAATGACGCTCACGTCGGCTTCATTGACGTTTTCCGACGTGAGCTGGAGCATGCGCACTGGGCTATTTTCACGGCCGGCGCATGTGCAGTTCGATCGGCGCAGGGGCGCGCTTAATTTAAATACAAGCCTCCCCCTTTGAATTATGCAGCCTTACACCGGGCCATTTACACAACGCCACCGCAAATTACGGAGCAAGTGCTTTGTGAATAAGTAGTATAAATGGCATACGCTACGCCGACGACGATTCTATGTGAATCTGGCCCGTAGTGTTTATATCATTTTAGAAGAAGACAGGCCTTAGGTCTGGTACACACAAAGGTTTTTTTTGTTCATGCCTGTGGGTTAAACGAAAAACAAAAATGATGAGCTCAGCAGGAGCTCACAGTACTAACTATGCGCTGTTAGTAAAGTGATCTCCCTGCTGTCAGACAGGCTGTACACACAGGCGGAATGTCAGCCGGTATCTCTTGAATCGGCCGATATCGGCCAATATTCGGCCTTTGTATACCAGGCTTTAGAGATTATCCTATCAAAACTTCATCTATTATTGCAGCCTAATCATTTTACAAATCGCAATGTAGACTAGCAAAAGGAATGCGACAATTATCACATGCAGCAAATTACATTTATGGTGGCATTCTGTATACCAATGTTGTATGGAAAGCCTCAAGACTGCCATACTGAAAGATAGATAGCTATATTTGACAGTTTCTGAAAACTGCAGCAGTCGCAGAATGAAATGGAAAGGTAATTGTTAATTACAATAAGTTATTAAAATTACTTATGTAGAATGATATATATTATAAAGTATATTCCTGCTAATTAGGTGTGGAAAATCTACTGTCATTCAATGTTGTATGACACAGGTGTCAAACACAAGGCTTGTATGCCAAATACGGCCCTCCAGACCATTTCATGCAGCTTCAGGAGAGCTCCAATCCTCCTCTGGTCCTACTCCAGACCCTTACTTTCTGCTTTCAAGCATTGCATCCAGCTTCTCCCCAGCAGCAGCATAAGGCAAGAAGGGGGGGGTGCACTGTGATGTAAGGGAGAGTAGGGGACTCAACTTCTGATGGTGGGGTGGCCCTTGACATCTAATGTAAAGGGGAGGGGACATGCTGGACATCTAATCTTACAGATACAACCGGGACTTATGAGAGCAATCATAATGCTGATGCGGCCCACGATGAAACGTGAGTTTGACACCCCTGTTCTATGACAATAAAACATTAAAACTTCCAAAGGTATGAGTACTTCAATGGGCACCACTATATTGCTTGCACAGACACACCTTCTATCCAGACGATTTGAAATCTAAGCACATAACTATCTGTGAAAGTGAATCCATACACACATGATTATTGACAGAGAAGGACTAAAACAAACTTTCCTGCATGGTAATTGGCATTTGCATGTGTACTTTAAGGTATACTACATCTATGATGTGATAAAGATTTATCAATTTAAGATATATTGCCTTTATTTTTAGTATCAGCCTTTGTGAATAATCAACATATTCCTCTTTTAGAGCTTTCTCATTTACATTATGACAAACACCTTGGGGAGAATGCTCTTGTCAAGTGAAACTTTCTCTGGCTCTTTTTGATTTCTCATAAAAAGTAGATCAATAGCTAGAGCTCTCGTAACAAATGTAATAGCAACTAGAAAAATTTCAATCTGACCAAAGTAATTGGTTTAAAAAGCGGGTTGTGAAGATTCATACAGAGATCCCAGGAGAGATGGGGAAAACAAGAAGGCCATTTTCTAATAAATGTCCTAATAATAGTGGTTAAACCTGTGTGCAAATCTGCTTTCTGGGGCCTGCATTATTGGATGTGTCAGACAAAATAGTGTATTTTTTAACTGCATGTGGCATTGGGAGAAAATCACAGAAGTTATGTTCTACAGCCTCAAAGCCAAAATAAAAGCTTTAAAATATATATTTCCCAGCACTGTATAGCTGGAATTTAACATGTGTGATCTAGCATGTAAAAACTTTAACTTGCATGCAAGCAATCAGTGATGCATTTGCGAACAATTGATCCTAAATTGGTATGCAAACCAATTGATTAAAATGTTATTAAAGTGTATTTAAACCCATAAACAAAAATGTAATATATTTGAGCATACCATTCTTTATAAGTGGTAGCTGCATTCCTTTTTTTTCTGTTCTGTTTCTTTTATTTACACCTGATGATCCTGCCAGTAACACAATTCCTATTTTAGCATGACAATGCTCCCTCATTGTATTTTATCCATTGTTGTGGAAATTCTATTTTATAAGATTTATGTGGATATTTTATTCCAGGATGTGCGTTTTATAGATTGTCAGCTGTCTCCCTGTGTCTGATGTTTAATCGAGGAGCGCTCTAGCAGAGTGCACTTGGGTTGAATTGAGACCAGCGCTAAAAACGCTCAGTGTGAAAACCTTCTTATGGGATTTGAGACGTGTTTTCTGTGTGTGGGGGCATTTGTTGGTTTGTAGATATCAAGCGCTATGTGCTGGACTGCTTGCTTTCCAATGACTATACACATTAGAGAAGTGAAGTCCGCATAATGAGAGAAACTTATTACATCTCTCTTGCAAACTTCGTTATGCCCTTATGGATACATATCTGTTTTTATAAGAGGACATTGATATCTGCCTTGTTGGTGTACTTGTACTGTATATTGACAACAGCAGTAGTAATGTCCCCGCAGATTGTCTCAAAATTGTAAGAACAAATAAAATGATCTTACTAGATAATGTTTACTTTGAACAGTATTGCATGGACTCCATGCTGATTAAGATGGGGCGTGTGCACTTCCTCCCCCTTCCTTTCTGTAAGTGCCCTCCCCTTTACTGTTTGTCATTTCCTGTGATGTCAGTTTGTATTAAAAGAAGCGATTGGCTGTTGGGGCCATCACTTCCTGTTTTTTCATTTTTTTGTTTCCAATGAATAAAAGAACCCGAGTGTCTGTGCTCAGCTCAGTCACTTGAGATTCCAGCTTGAAGCAGCATCGTTTCTGATTCTACCCATTGAAGTTATTTCATATCCCTTGTACCAAAGAGCTTGGTACAAACATGCTTTTAAGCACCCAGGAATTGTTTTGTGCTTTGTGTGCATTTAGACGCTGGAAGTGCACATTTTGGCGCTGTGTGGATTTGTGTGCAAAGAAAATTACTGCAGCCACCACATATAAGGACTGAAAAGCTGCATTATTTTAACATTTTCCTGGGTTTACATATACATTAAGGGCTTGTTAAAACTATGTGTACTGACTTGCATTTTTCCACAAAAAATAAATGCAGGTCGCCTCTAGGGAACATAGAAAACAAATGTTTTCTATGTGCCCCATTCAAACCAAAATGCTAGTGTGATGTGTGTTGCAGTGCAGAAAAATTCACCATGTCTGCATTTTTCCCACACTGTACTGGATAGCACCATATTGCAACGCACTGCATTTCTATGCAGTGACATGAATAAAGTGTCTCTATGCAAAAGTGTTAAAAAAAGCCAAGAAAAAATAATAATTGTGTGATGAGCTGAAACACACATTGCATATCTCCTTGCTGGGGCCAACAGGAGGCTAGTCCGCATGGTAAAGGCTGCATTTTACCGTGTAGGCTAGTGTTGTGAACATGGCCCTAATAAAACAGACAAAAGGCTCAATTCACAGAGATAACATATCCGAAAGGAGGATACATATTTTAACTGGCAATTATTTTCTATTAGATATCTTTATCCTTGTGTTAATGATTTGTGAATTAAGCTAATAATATGGAATTGGTTAAATACTAGCAAATTTGGTGAAGCAGCTTATGTTTGGAGGTACCATTTACAGTTGAGAAATGATTGTCATTCTTCCACTTATATACAAATAATGACAGCACTCAGAAATGTAAGATTCAGGGATAAAACTGAACTACCAGTAAAATAAAATGACAGATAAATTAGTCCATGGGTTACTATGAATAGGAATTGTCCATGAGAGAAGCAGTCTTTTGCAATTGATGTGTTTTCACATCTAGGAGGTGATGTGTATAGGCACTAAGGGCAAGCTTTCAATGGAGAGCGAAGCCAGCTCTGGTGGAAACAGACAAGAAAAACAAAAAGAAAGCGCCTCTGAGTGTAAATATTTAATTAAAGCAGCAACATGTATTTCCACACTTACATATGGATAACAAGCCATTTCCTCCTTACACTTGACAAAGGAGTGCGCATGCCCATTGTGAGCTTGGCGCATGCTCTGAAACGCCTTGTGTTCTTTCCCCCTCACCCTTCTGATGTCACACGCCAGTCAGCATCCTGACAGCACAGAGCTTTGCCAGCCAGCCCCGAACCATAAGATCTATGGCCGGGGGGTCCTTCCGTCTGACACCGCAATGTTTCAGCCTGGTCATCCCTCAGCTCCAGATGACATCTGTTTACAGGATCCACAGCGAGACAGACTCAGCAGGCTCATCCATTCTTCGGGGCGCTTGTTATCCATAGCTTTTATGTAAGTGTGGAAATACATCGCCTCAAGGTACTTAAGGTACCTAAGGTCCATTATCATCCTTATACTTCAGAAGTGGTGGGTCAGTTTTTTTCTAAAGGGCGGGGGACTTTCTTCCATTCGGATGTTAGTTGGTAGCCCTTTCCATAGCCGGGGTCCTTGGACTGCAAATCTTCGTTCTCCTTTAGCTCTTTATGGCATTTGCCAGTGAAATGTATAGATCTGTGTGAGATCTGTATGAGCTCCTGCTTAGTAGGCTTAACATAGTGAACCCTTGAGCCTCACATGGCTTGCAGGAATGTCATTATGTTATTGTTATGGTGTCAACAAGCATGCCAGTTTGGTCATGTGGACTGCTCTGTATTAAATGCAAGAACTGTTTTTGTTGCTTAGTCCAGCCTTGTGTGTAGGTCATAACCCTAACCACTACAATGGCTATGTATTACATTTGTATGCATCTATAACCCTGTGTGTTACCCCTGATTGTGAATTTTGACACATGAAGGTATCTTGAAATCATAAACAACCACACTTAACTAGTTTGAGACCCTGGGTGTGCTAAACATCATCATCATAGTACAGATGACACATGTAGCAGTTCTTTTTTCCCTCTGCTGAGTTCCCCCACTTCCACTTGCTGCAAATTTTCGGCTCTGAAAATGAATGAAAATTAAGCCGGGAATTGCTATATACATACAGCATTTCTGGCAGCTGCTGTCAAAAAAGATTTGTCAGGCTCAGAGTTTATCAACACTGTTCAGATGCAAAACAGAAGGATACAAAGTATCATTGTTACTTTTGTATCTACTCTGTTTCATTCACCTGCAGATCAAAAGGGATAAGCTTTGTCAGTTAAAGCGTTCATCCCAATTTTTGAAGTTTGCCACCAACCCCCTTTGCTGATCACATTGCTATTTATCATTGGAATTTTTTTTTCAGCTCTTATTACCTGTTTTGGCCATGACACAGATAAACTTGCGCTGTACCTCGCCAAGGTGAGGTGCGTCATATCCGGACAGATTATGTTCTATTGAATGAAACGTGTCGGGTGGACTACTGATGCCACTGTTATTGCTGATTTTATAAGCGCTTTTTTTCACCTCAAATGTGAGCGTTATGGACTATTGTATTTACATTTCTTCACTTGAACGTTATTTCATATTTCACTACGGTGCATACATGTGGTGTTTTTGTAAAATTTTTGGTTCAATTTGATTTATTTATGCTATGAGTCATCTGATATCATGCAAATTTTTAGTGCTGCACTTTTATTTATATGTCATATCTGGCTGCTCATTGGCTCCTGGGATAATCCCAGGTGTCAATGGGCAGCCTTCGCAATAGAAGTCCACCATGCTGTGTAAGCAAGATCGGGAATCCCGAAAAAAGCTACAAACGGACTTCAGATGCTCACACTGAAGATGGGAGCTTGCTTACTTAGGAGGCAACAGTGAATCATTTACGCACCTACGGTGCCTTGAAAAACTATTTATACCCCTATGAGAAACCAGGGGCTTAAAACTTTTGGGTGTACTGGTCCTTTAGGTAAGGTTATAATGTAGGCAAGACATGTCTCTGACTACAGTACATACCAACAGAACTATAATATGATAATACCTTAACATGCTCCCCTCAAAGGTACCAAAACAGAGTAAACGATTAAGTGAAATCGATAGTATTACTTTTTAAAATGGTGACACTTTACCTTTATGATTAAAATTAAGTGTCAGTGGGTATTGCCCTAATCCAGGTGTGAGTGAATCATACATCTGTGACACCTACTGGAAACTAATGGGCATTTTTCGTAGCAAAAAGTTAAAGAATGTTCTGACAAATCTCAAAATCAATGACTGATACCTGTTTGGCATGGTGCTACATGTAATCAAGCGTTGTACTTTGGAAAATACATTTTATATCCACTTTATAGCAGCGCAGTAATACACACCACACATTTTACAAGTGGGTATAATAATGTTCTAATATTCTATGTACAAAAACTACCAATAATGCTTTTAACATTTGAAGGGCTCAAAGTATTGGAGAGTGCTATTTCCTCATTTGCATACTGAGCTAAAGGCTCCGTTTGTCACTTTGCCAGGGTCTTCTTAATTTCATACACATGATTAAAAGATTTACATATAAATGAACATTAACAGTTTGATCTCTACCCCAAGAGTATTAATTAAAATTAAATCTTATTAAATAACAAGAAAAATGTAAACTTAAGTTGGGATTTTATTTTAGACTCTACATCCCTGTACACACGATCGAAAATCCGATGGATTTTTTCGTCGGATATCCGATGAAGCTGACTCTCATCAGTCTTGCCTACACACCATCGGTCAAAAATCCAACCGTGTCCAAACGCAGTGACGTAAAACACTACGACGTGCTGAGAAAATGAAGTTCAATGCTTCCGAGAATGCGTCGACTTGATTCTGAGCAAGCGTGGATTTTTGACCGATAGACTTCCACACAGACGATCGTTTTTTTCTATCGTTTATTTATCCATAGGAAAAATTTAAAACATGTTCTATTTTTTTTCACTGATGGAAGAAAAATCGGCCCGTTTTCATCAGACAAACCGATCATGTGTACAGGGCTTAAAAGATGGTGCAGTTGTAGTTACGAACCACTTAGCTTACAATAACTGTATAAGCATAGTTTAACATGCTCCTGGATATATTGGTCGGGCACTTTCAAAAAACACACACACACACATTTTTTATATATATATATATATATATATATATACATACATACACACACACACAGTATCTCACAAAAATGACCACATCCCTCTCATTTTTGTAAATAATGTGTATGAGTGTACAGCTTGTATAACAGTGTACATTTTCTGTTCCCTCAATATAACAACACACAGCCATTAATGTCAAAACTGCTGGCAACAAAAGTGAGTACACCCCTAAGTAAAAATGTCCAAATTGGGCCTAAAGTGCTAACATTTTGTGTGGCCATCATTTTCCAGCACTGCCTTAACCCTCTTGGGCATGGAGTTTACCAGAGCTTCACAGGTTGCCACTGGAGTCCTCTTCCACTCCTCCATGACTACATCACGGAGCTGGTGGATGTTAGAGACCTTGCGCTCTACCACCTTCCGTTTGAGGATGCCCCACAGATGCTCAATAGGGTTTAGATCTGGAGACATGCTTGGCCAGTCCATCACCTTTATCCTCAGCTTCTTTAGCAAGGTGGACGTCTTGTAGGTGTGTGTTCAGTTGTTATCATGTTGGAATACTGCAATGCGGCCCAGTCTCAGTATGTGACAGTACATGTTGGTATTCATGTTTTCCTCAATGAACTGTAGCTCTCCAGTGCTGGCAGCACTCATGCAGCCCCAGACCATGACACTCCCACCACCATGCTTAACTGTAGGCAAGACACACTTGTCTTTGTATGCCTCGCCTGGTTATCACCACACACGCTTGAAACCATCTGAACCAAATACGTTTATCTTGGTCTCATCAGACCACAGGACATGGTTCCAGTAATCCATGTCCTTAGTCTGCTTGTCTTCAGCAAACTGCAGGCTTTCTTGTGCATCATCTTTAGAATAGGCATCCGTCTGGGACCACAAGCCATGCAAACCAATGTGATTCAGTGTACGGTGTATGGTCTGAGCACTGAAAGGCTGACCCCCACCCCTTCAAGCTCTGCAGCAATGCTGGCAGCACTAAAGACAACCTCTGGCTATGACGCTAAGCCTTTGCCTGTTCTGATTGAAACCTGTCCGGTTAAACTGCTGTATGGCTGCAGGTCAGTTTCAGGGTCTTGGCAATCTTCTTATAGCCTAGACCAGGGATCTCCAAACTATGGCCCTCCAGTTGTTCAGGAACTACAATTCCCATCATGCTTAGTCGTGTCCGTGAATGTCAGAATTTTACAATGCCTCATGGGAAATGTAGTTCCGAAACAGCTGGAGGGCCGTAGTTTGGAGACCTTGGCCTAGACCATCTTTATATAGAGCAAAACATTTTTTTTTCAGATCTTCAGAGAGTTCTTTGCCATGAGATGCCATTTTGAACTTCCAGTAAGCAGTATGAGAGAGTGAGAGCAATAACACCAAATTTAACACACCTGCTCCCCATTCAAATCTGAGACCTTGTAACACTAACTAGTCACATGACACCGGGGAGGAAAAATGGCTAATTGGGCCCAATTTGGACATTTTCACTTAGGGGTAGGGATGAGCTTCGTGTTCGAACGAACATCGTCCGTTTGATCGTTCGTCGAATTTCGAACACTTTTTTTCCATTGATACTACTATCAATGGATTTTTTTTTTTTAAAACAGTCGTTTTTTCAGGAGTCCTGCTCCTGAAAAAAACAACAGTTTTTAAGACTTTTTTCCATTGATACATGTTCCCTGGGGCAAGACCCGAATTCTGAAAGACGTTTTCCAACAATAACCTGCTCCTGAAAAAACGATAGTTTTTAAGACTTTTTTCCATTGATACATGTTCCCTGGGGCAAGACCCAGGTTCTGAAAGACGTTTTCCAACAATAACTTGAAAATTTGTCTTTAAAATGATCGTTTTTGAATTAGAACGTTCGAGTCCCATAGACTTCAATGGGGTTCTAAATGTTCGAACGATCGGACTGTTCAACGGTTCTGGTGCGAACCGAACGCGGGGGTGTTCGGCTCATCCCTACTTAGGGGTGTACTCACTTTTGTTTCCAGCAGTTGTAACGCCGCCGCCATTACTATTTAATAGAACAGGCGCAGCTGGCAGCTGCGCTCCGTTCTGTACACCGGAGTGTCACTTCCTGTGCGCGCTCGTGCGCTCCACGTTGAAATGCAGAAGTGCGCCAGCTAGCCGCGCCTCCTGCTGCGCTCCAGCGATGACTGCATCCTTTCCTGGCCTGTTCCACGCTCAAGGAAGGCACTACAGCACTTCCTCGGCTTCTCTAATTACTACCGCAAGTTCATCAAAAACTTAACAAAAGCTCAACTCTCCTTTGATACACTTAAGCAAAGATTCACCTTGGCTCCGATTCTCCAACTGCCTAACCCACACTCTTACATTGTTCTAGAAGTAGATGCCTCACACTTTGCCTTAGGAGCTGTGCTTTCCCAACAAGAGTCCCCATCTACGCCTTTACATCATGTCGCCTTTTTCTCTAAGACCCTATCACCTGCTGAGAAAAACGATCCTGTTGGAGAAAAATAACTACTTGCCATTAAGGAAGCCCTAGCTAACTGGAGGCACCTCCTGGAGGGTACCACACACCTTTTTACTTCATCGTCGACCTCCCCAGACAACTTTTGTTGTCGGAAAATTTGAGAACCAGCTCTCAAATTTTTGTTGTCGGAAATTCCGACAGCAAATGTCTGATGGAGCATACACACGGTCGGATTTTCTGACAACAAGCTCACATCGAACATTTGTTGTCGGAAATTCTGACCGTGTGTATGCGGCATTAGAGCGCAGCACCATCTAGTGATTTTATATTATACATTTTTATTTAGCTAGCGTTTGACCAATCCAGTCTTTGCTGCAACTAAAGACCCAATTTTTTCTCAGGTTAGGTAGCGTGGGAATATTCATTATATCTTGACTGGAATTATACTTTAATCACTTGCTGCCTATCTGCAGTATTTGTACTCCAATCCGGTGGCAGCTTCAGGCTGAGCAACGTACCTGTACATCACAGCCTTTCTTTTGGGTTCAGGGCGCGCATGCGCGCACTCCCTGCTGACTCGTGCTGTGACTGGACACAGTACAAGTTTGGCAGCTGTATTAAGTCAATGATTTTGGCTTGAGTCAGCTGATCGGCTGTGGTCAATCACACACAGAGTTCTGTGTTTGCAAAAACACAGAACTCTGTGTACAGGGAACAGTGATAGTGAACAGACAGATAGTAAAGTAAAAGCAGCACACAGTACACACATTGGTAAGCACACAGTTAAAGGGGTTGTAAACCTTCTTGTTTTTTTACCTTAATGCATACTATGCATTAAGGTGAAAAAAAATTGTCAGTGACGGCTAGCCCCCTCGTTTTACTTAAGCCCCGTATTTCACTAGGCGAGGACATGCTTTCCCTCTCTCTACGGGGTACTGGCTCTTGATTGGATATATTGATAGCAGCGCAGCCATTGGCTCCTGCTGCTGTCAATCAAATCCAATGATGCGGGGGCCAGGGGGGCCTGGCAAAGTCCAGCATTCGCATCTATGGACACAAATGCTGGAATCGGGAGCGTGCCCGCAAGGTAACCCCCCCTGGGAGAGCGCTTCTCCTCAGGGGTTATATTATGTGGGAAGGAGCCAAGAGATCCGCTGAGGGACCCTAGAAGAGGATGTTCGGGGCCACTCTGTGCAAAACAAATTGCACAGTGGAGGTAAGTATGCCATGTTTGTTATTTTTACATTTAAAAAAAAACGATCATTTACAATCACTTTAATGCTTTGATTGCCTCTAGGTGATAACCCCTTCCCAGCCAATATAACTAGTACAGTGACAATGTACAGTATTAGCACGGATCACTGTATTAGTGTCACTATAAATGTCAGTGTCAGTTAGTATACTTCCCAGTCTGCCTCAGCTAGCACCAGATTGTCCGCCACACTATCACAGTCCCACTATAAGTCACTGATGACTGCCCATTACCAGTATACCAGTATACCAGTATACCAGTGTCACAGCTGTGTAAATTCCATTATATATCCCATAGATTGTAGGCGCTATAGCTTTCAAGCTTTTTTTACCACATTTTAGCCTAAACTTATGAAGACATTTTATTTTATATTAATATAAACAATATTTTTTCATTGGATATTTTTTATAACAGCAAGTAGAAAATATCGGGGGGGGGGGGGGGGTTCTGTCTTTTTTCAATTACATTGCAAAAAAAACATGGTGATTTAAAGTACAAAAACAAAGCTCTATTTGTGAAAAAAATATATATAAAAAATGTGTTTGCATACAGTGTAATGACCGCACGACTCCTAGTTAAAGTATGCAAACGAGAAAGTCCAGACAGCCGCACTCCAATGTAAAACCTTTACTGATAAAAGACAGTCCATACAACACACAGAGACAATGGAATCAAAAACAGCTAACACATTTTACACCCCTTACTGGTGCTTAGTGATGGAGCTATGACTAAGCAGCAGTAAGGAGTGTGAAACGCGTTAGCTGTTTTTGATTGCATTGTTTCTGTATGTATATATATATATATATATATATATATATATTGTAAGGGGTTAGCTTGGTAGCGTGTCTGTGTGACCCCCTGGGTGGGTTCGCTACACACTGAACTATACAGAGAGACAGCCGAGGAATGGTTGAAAACAACGGTTAGGGTTTATTCCTCCATCTTGCTGGAAACAAGTGCAAGCATCCAAACAGCATAAACAAAACAAAACATAAAATAAACCCTGGCCACTTGGGGCATCTACCTTCACCACACAGGAACCTACCTATGGAGTCTGGCACAGCCTACTGCTGGGCAGACACTGCTGGTCATACAGCAGAAAAACAATAGACTTTTTGATTTTTATCACACAGAAAAACAACCACCTCACCTTCAGAAGTCTTTCTCAGCTCACTGCTCTCCTTAACTCAAAAAGCCACAAGATTCAGCAATCAGTAGTCATCCTCTGGATAACTTATATAGGCCTTAATTGCCTCATTTCTGCAGCTGACACCTGATAGTAATTGGTGAATTGTCTAAACAAGGCAGAAATGTATATCCCATCTGTTACAACACCCACTGTTTTTCCTGACTTCCTGTAACAATATATATATATATATATATATATATATATATATATATATATATATATATATATATATATATATATACACACACACACACACATCGTGGGAAAATTCACATTCTTACACTTTTAGAAAACTACACAGTATAAGCTAATTCAGGTTTGAAGGTTTTTTTTGCTTTCTTTCATGCAAGCAGGTTAATCACCTGAATTTGACCTGGGATCAACCTCATGCAGTTCACTGCACGGTAGAGTTCAAACTGGGAGAGGGAGCGGCAACACAAGAATTTAGTCAATTGTTTTGCAATGCTAATATGCTAACAGGGAACATGCTGAAAGAAGGAGAGAGCAGAGTGACAGAAAAATGAGCTAACTAGTCTACTGTTTTATTTTTTATTTTCGTTGGCCAGTGACAGCCTGGGGCAGGGACAAGATTTGTAGGAGATACATAACTGCAGCAGAGAAAAATAAGGTCTCCTGCCCTGCCTGACAAGAGTGTGCTGTGTGTCAGAGCCGTGTAAATCTCGAAAAGAACGAAGATAAATACAAATCTATTGGCGGGTAAAACAGCTCCCTTACTGTATAAGCATTTCATCTGTGTATTTAGTGGTTTGCCTTTAGCTTTAAAATCAGGCAAGGCACAAAGTTGTAATCAACAAAGGCAAAAGTTGCATATAAAGCTGTGAAAGGTAGCGGAGACTAATGGCCTAGCCTCTGCAGCTGTGTTAAGAAGAAACACTACAACATAGCAAAATTACAAAGTTTGTGATCGCATGCCCATTAACAGACTGCAACAAAGAGAAAAAGAAAAGGTCACACGGTGGCCAATTTGTCCTTTCTGCATTAAAGGGACTAACAAGACAAGATAATATTTAAGTTTGTAAACTTTAGGCCAGGGTCTACCATGTCTCTTCATTACCTGCGGATCTAACAGTAATTGCTTGTTTCTTGCTAATAAAGTGAAAGAATACTAATGAAAGACATTTGTTGTTAGGCAACTCACGTGTCGCGCTATGCCTTACCTGTGATTGCTCTGGGTACACACCAGTTCTTCACAGCACAGCTGACTAAGCTTTTTCTTAAACAAGCTGAAGTGAGTTAGTGTCAGGATTAGATTCATTTGAGCTCTCCATGGCATTTCTTCTATGCTGGCTTGTATAAGTCTTTTACGTTTTATATATCTACCAACAATAGGTGTCAGCAGTACGGTCAAGGTTGTAAAAGCTTTTTTTTCAAGCTCTTCTCCTGAAAGTCTAAAACAAAAGAAGAAAAAAATGGTTTATATGAGTATAGATTTAAGTAAAATGCTGTACAGTACAAATTTCAAACGATAGCTAAAGGGTGATTGCTTTATATTTTATAATTTTTTGTATTTTCTTTCTGTATATGTGTTTATGTCTAGGCTCAACAATCACAGTACCTAAGCAATTATCATAAAGCATGAAAAAAATTAAAGTCTATGTATGGGCAAAAATTAAAAAGAGGAGTTCTGCCCCCCCCCCCTATTTTTAGAAAAAAAAGTCAGCAGCTACAAATAATGTAGCTGCTGGCTTTTACTATTAAAATACTATTCAAATACTTACTCGTCCAGGCATCCAGCGGTGCCCGCCCCTCGGCCGATTCTTAAACTGCTCTCGGGTGCTGCAGCTGCCATCTTGGCTAAGGGAAATCGGCAGTGAAGCCTTGCAGCTTCACAACCCTTTTCCAACTGTACATGCACGACTCACACTGCACTTTCTTATTGGGGCCGGCTGGTGGGGGTAAGGTACCCCTTGGCAGAATACCCGATCAGTACTCTCTGACATTGGCTGAGAGCACTGATCGGGAGTCGACCGGTTGCTGGATTTCAAACATGCTCGGCAGCCTTCTGTGGGACAGAACGACATATACACACGGCCTGATGTCGGTCATTTTCTTTTTTAACCAACTCTGATGTCTCCTGACATTTGGCTAAAGTAGCTCATGTACCTTTTTTTTTTTTTTTGCACCAAACAAAATGCTTTTTTTGTTGCCTGTTTTGTCATGCTTGCAGTTCGGTTGCTATGCACATTTAGGCTGTCATTAAGAGAAAATGGTCCCAATGCACATGTTTCCTTGTTTTTCACATTGTTCTGGAAATGCACATTTCTGCCCACATTCCTGGAATGCTTAGTTGTAAATGCAGCCTAAGACCAGTAAGACAAGTAAATTCCTTTTGCTGAAGAGGTGTTTCTGGCAAAGATATTTTGATTTGGGTGAGAAACTGTGTGCCTGTAGGTTCCAGTTAGGAGTTTTCACATTCTCCCTGTACCTGTGTGGGTTGCCTCTGAGTACACTGGTTTCCTCCTACACTCTAAAGTCATGCTGGTAGTGTAATTGGTTCTTGTCTAAATTGGCTCTAGTATAATTTTCCACTGAGCAGACTCAAGATAGCTGCTTCACAATCTGCCCGAACAGTAGATAAAGTTCTTTGAGTCCTCAGTGAAAAAAGCGCTATTGAAATATAAACAAATTCACCACTTGCCAAATGCCCTATAGCAACCCTCAAAATTTTCACTCGCCTACTAGCATTTGGCGAGTGGATTTAAGCTGGGGGCGAGTGATGACAGGGCTGCATGACCAATCTCCCTCCAATCTGTGCCTATGCTTAGAGTCCCGATGAGATTGGCGGCTGAAGAGGAAAGTTGCATGCTCGGGAAAAGTAGTCTGGTGAGCCACGCACAGGCAGAGCAGTACACAGGTGCTCTACTTACAATTCTCATTAAGCCATGGGACCTAACAGTATGACCTCTCTGAGCCTGCCCCCCTCCTCTGACCAATGTAGCTAGAAAGCAGGGAGTAATGAGTGAGGTGGAGGATTGCGAAAATTACCACTCCGGTGCAGCGATCACTGAAAGTTGCCCTGACATGAGAGCGGCAGAACTTCCAGTTTGTGCAGTTTTCTTCTCCTTGTGCTCTATGTAAGTGTCCAACAGTTCAGCCTGAGCACTGTGAACAGACTGGTCTCAATGTGTGCTGTGGGGTGTCAGTGTGCGCTGTGCTATGGTGTCAATGGATGTGCAGTTGTGTGGATCTCATCGCTGGATCGTACTCCCTCCCGATATGCTGCAGCTCCTCTCCTCACTGCCAGCCTGAATAAAAGGGGAAAGTGGGGACATGCAAGCGTGGAGCCGCACACACAGGCTCCTGATGATGAGATGAATGGGAGAGAGAGAGAGAGAGAGAGAGAGGATGGATGGGAGTTGCAGAGGAGACAGCAAGAGAATGGGGAAGAGACACAGTTCTAGTATCCCGTCCCTCTGGTCTGCCCCCAGTGCCCCGTCCCTCTGGTCTGCCCCCAGTGCCCCATCCCTCTGGTCTGCCCCCAGTGCCCCGTCCCTCTGGTCTGACCCCAGTGCCCTGTCCCTCTGGTCTGACCCCAGTGCCCTGTCCCTCTGGTCTGCCCCCAGTGCTCCGTCCCTCTGGTCTGCCCCCAGTGCTCCGTCCCTCTGGTCTGCCCCCAGTGCCCCGTCCCTCTGGTCTGCCCGCAGTGCTCCGTCCCTCTGGTCTGCCCCCAGTGCTCCGTCCCTCTGGTCTGCCCCCAGTGCTCCGTCCCTCTGGTCTGCCCACAGTGCCCTGTTCCTCTGGTCTGCCCCCAGTGCCCTGTACAGTTTTGTTAAAGTTGTTGTTGGTAATATTTAATTGTGTAACTTCATTTTGCATAAACCATTTAACAGTGTCATTCCATGAGCTAATCTAAAAAGGCGTGTTTACGGGTGCAATTAGGCGCAGGGCAGTGTATGAATTAGGTGGGGCAACTGGTGGTGAGTAACTCTTGAGGCCTGGCTAGTAGCTCAGGACTTGAAATTTTGAGCCCTGCCCTATAGCAGATATACTGCTACAGAACGGCCGTTCTATGCAGGATCATATATATAAATGTTCCTGCACGTCCAGGTATCAGGATCGAATGCATGCCACCACCAGAGGCTCGCTTTCAGTGTGATTATACACAGCAGGGGCCGATCAGAGGGTACCACTGATTTGACGTCCGCCGGCACCCATCGATCATTCGGTGCAGAGGCAGAATGGCAGTCTGCTTATGTAAACAAGGTAGATTGTCATTCAGGCAGTAGGAAAGGCATGGATCCTGTATTTCTTGCAAAGAACTATCTATGTCTTTCCCTGGTAAAAGCACCTTCCACACTGTACATAAACACTGGCTAGGCACACTGTTAACCCTTTGATCGTGCCTAATGTTAACCCCTTTCCAGCTAGTGCCATTAGTACAGTGACAGTGCATATTTTTAGCAGTGATGACTGTATTAGTGTCACTGGTTCCCAAAAAGGTGTCAAAAGATTCAGTTAGTGACTGGTAGCATTAATGTGTCATTACCAGGTTTGCCGTGTCTCCCAGCACAGTCTCAGGAGTCTCAAGAGCATGAAGAAGATTCCAGGAGACAGTCAGTTACTCTAGGAGAGCTGGACAGAGCCATAGAAGGTTCTTAACCCATCAGCAGGACCGGTATCTGCTCCTTTGTGCAAGGAGGAACAGGATGAGCACTGCCAGAGCCCTACAAAATGACCGCTAGCAGGCCACTGGTGTAAATTTCTCTGACCAAACAATCAGAAACAGACTTCATGGGGGTGGCCTGAGGGCCGACGCCCTCTAGTGTGCTCTGTGCTCACTGCCAGACCCTGTGGAGCTCGATTTGTATTTTCCTTTGTGGGCACCAGAATTGGCAGATCCACCACTGGTGCCCCATGCTTTTCACAGATGAGAGCAGGTTCACCCTGAGCATATGTAAGAGACATGAAAGGGTCTGGAGAAGCCGCAGAGAACTTTATGCTGCCTGTAACATCGTTCAGCATGAACGGTTCGATGGTGGGTTAGTGATGGTTTGGGGAGGCATATTTATGGAGGGATGCACAGACCTCTACAGGCTACACAATGGCACCCTAACTGCCATTAGGTATCGGGATGAAATCCGTGGACCCATTGTCAGACCCTATGCTGGTGCAGTGGGTCCTGGGTTCATCCGGGTGCAGACAATGCCCGGCCCCATGTGGCGAGAGCATGCAGCCAGTTCCTGGAGTATTAAGAAATTGATACCATTGAATGGCCCCCATGCTCTCCTGACCTAAATCCAAAAGAACACCTCTGGGACATTATGTTTCGGTCCATCCGGTGCCGCCAGGTTGCACCTCAGTCTGTTCAGGAGCTCAGTGATGCTCTTGTCCAGATCTGGGAGGAAATACCCCAGGACACATCCGTCATCTCATCTCATACTGAGGACCATTTTGAGTTGTTGCAATTAAATTTTTAGAAAAATGGACTAGCTTGCCGCATGATTTTTTCACTTTGATTTTCAGGATGTCTTTGAATTCAGCCCTCTGTAGGTGGATAATTTTCATTTCTATGAAATGATGTGCCACCCTTTAATTCCTAGCACATTAACCAGTCCATATCAGATATCTAGCATGAGATTTTTGCCCGTTGAGATCTGATATGTTTTCAAAGTGTTCCTTTAATTTTTTTGAGCAGTGTATACATAGAGTATATTGTCTCACACTGTTTGCTAGTTTCGTTTGGGGTGTGGCTGTATTCCATTGTTTGTGTCTGCCTTGTGAACAAAGTTTTATGGGATGTATGTCTATGTGGATAAGCTGTGAGAGGGGAGGGGGGAATTCCTCCAGCCACTTTTAGCCACTTTTGGCTGCCCAAAGACCAGAGCACTTTTTGCGATTCGGCACTGCGTCACTTTAACTGACAATTGCATGGTCTTGCAACGTGGTTCCCAAACAAAATTGACATCCTTTTTTCCCCACAAATAGAGCCTTCTTTTGGTGGTATTTGATCACCTCTGCGGTTTTAATTTTTGCTATAAAAAAAAAATCCCCAAAACTATATATAAAAAAATGTATTCAGTTTAGGCCGATATGTATTCTTCTACATATTTTAGGTATAAAAAAAAATACAATAAGCTTTTATTGATTGGTTTGCGTAAAAGTTATAGCGTCTACAAAATAGGGGATAGTTTTATGGCATATTATTAATATTTTTTTTTTTTACTAGTAATGGCGACGATCAATTTTTTTCCTCATGACTGCGACATTATGGTGGACACATCGGAAACTTTTGGCGCTATTTTGAGACCATTCACATTTATGCAGCAATCACTGCTATAAAAATGCACTGATTACTGTGTAAATGTGACTGGAAGTGAAGGGGTTAACCTGTAGGGGGGGCTGAAGGGGTTAGGTGTGTCCTAGGGATGTGTTCTAACTGTGTGGAGGCAGGGCTACATGTGACACGACACTGATCACCGCTCCCGATCACAGGGAGTTGTGATCAGTGTCCTTTCACTAGGCAGAATGGGGAAATGCTTGTTTACGTCAGCATTTCCTCGTTCTTCCACTCTGAGATGATCGCGGGACTCCCAGCGGACATCGAGTCCGCGGTAGCCGTGGTCACAGTCACGGAGCTCGTGGTGGGCACGCGCGCTGTCAGTGGTGTGCGTGCGCCTACAATGCCCCATCTTAAAGGGGCTTATATATACG